>JAPMOR010087676.1:176987-242884 GCA_026543865.1 Argiope aurantia
GTGTGTGTGTGTGTGTGTGTGTGTGTGTGTGTGTGTGTGTGTGTATGCATGTACAGTGGCTCAAAAAATTGAGAGTACACCTTACTTTTACTTGATAAATCCAACTTTCAATATAAATAACACATAACAGGGAAGTGCAAACATGTTTTTAATTTTTGCACATAAATGGTTTAATTTAGAGTAAAAATAAAGAAAAACACCGAAAAACTTCTAAATTGAAAAGTTTCAGAAACATTTTAAATAAACATACGCAGAATTTTGACTCAAAAAATTGAGAATACACCAATGAAATTTTTGCAATATCACGCATAGAAACAAAGTGTCACAATTAAGTTGCGTGTCCTTTGGTTCTTATAATGGCCTCTAAACACCATGGTACAGATTCTACCAATTTTTAATGGTATCTGATGATATTTTACTCCATTCTTCTTGCACCGCTTGTTTTAAATGGGTTTTGTTTCTAATTTTGTATTTTTAGACCACTGCTTCGAGTGTGATCCATAGATATTCAATGGTATTGATGTCGGGGTACTGTGGTGGGGTGTGTAACTGTTGTTTACAATGAAAAAAAAACATATTTTGATATTACGTGCATTCTCTTTGGGGTCGTTGTCCTACTGAAAAATGAAATTTCCATCTAAACCCAAATTTTTAGCACTTTTCTTTAGATTGCTGCGAAGTACATCCAAGTAAACCGTATCGTTTATAATGCCATCTATAAAAATTAAATTTCCTACCCCGGATGAAGCCATACAACCTCAAATCATGACGCAGTCCCCATCATGTTTAATTGTAGGACGTAAATTTCTTAAATTTAAAGCAGTATTAGGCTTTCTCCATACTGTACGATGTCAACTGTGTGCCAACTGTCTGCGGCTGTCACCACCAAAAATGTTGAGTTTTCTTTCATTACTAAACAGAGCTTTCCTCCAAAGGTTATTGGTCTTCAACTGATGAGTTCTTGCAAACTTCAAATGCTTTTTCTGAATTTGCAAGCTGATGAACGATTTCTCTCTAATAATGCAACTTTTATATCCAGCTTGTCTAATGTCATTTCGCACAGTTTCAGCACTTACACTTCTGCCTATGATTTGAAAAGTTCCTGCAACAAGTTGGATGAACCATATGGTCGCAGCAATCGAAAGGAAAGTGTTAAAAATGCGGGTTTTAAATGGAAATTCCATTTTCCAGTAGGAAAACGACCCCAAACAGAATGCACGTAACGTCAAAATATGGTGTCTTTTTTATTGTAAACAGCAATTACACACACCAGCACAGTACCCCGGCATCAATACCATTGAATATTGAATTCGTGAAAAGTGGTTCAAAAACACAAAATTAGAAAGAAAACCCATTTAAAACAAGCGTTGCAAGAAGAATGGGGTAAAATATCATCAGATACCATTAAAAATTGGTTGAATATGTACCATGACGTTTAAAGGACATTATAAGAGCCAAAAGACATGCAACTTAATTGTGACGTTTTGTTTCTAAGCGTGTATTGCAAAAATTTCATTGGTGTATTCTCAATTTTTTGAGGCAAAATTCTGCGCATATTTATTTAAAATGCTTCTGAAGCTTTTCAATTTAAAAGTTTTTCGTTGATTTTTCTTACTTTTACTCTAAATAAAACTATTTGTTATGTGTAAAAATAAAAACATGTCTGCACTTCCCGGTAATGTGTTATTTATATTGAATGCCAGATTTATCAAGTAAAAGTAAGGTGTACTCTTAATTTTTTGAGCCACTGTATATATAATTTTTTTTTTAATTTTCATTTTCAATTTTTCTAGGTGGCTTACAAAGTTTTGAAGCTCGACCGATTTTGTGATGAAAAAAACCCATCGTTTTTCTAAATATCGACGCATGCGTAGTCTGAAGTCTCGATATTGTTTTAAACCGGTTTAAACTGGTTAACGACTTAAATTAATTAAGACAATTCGTAAGAATTCAGAGTATGTATTATCTGGAAATCAAGTTGTATCTTTAGTTGGCGATAAATCGCCAAATGTGTCAACCTTCTGCATTATTTTCTAATAACCTTATTTTAATAAGTTGAAATTATCCCTGGACCAACAATCTTTACCGATTAAACAAACAATATTTTAACCTGTTTGGTTTATTTTTAAAAAACATTGCGCGAGTTAGGCAATAACACTGTGATTTCCAAGGGAAATACTACAACAGCAGACGATAGATAATTCAAAAACTATACAGTGAAAGCCGACTCCAAAATAAAACTATATTAGCAGACGATACATAATAGATAAACTGTACTGTGAAAGCCGACTCCAAAATGAAACTACATTAGTAGACGATAGATATTTCAAAGGCTATACTGTGAAAGCCGACTCCAAAATGAAACTACATTAGCAGACGATAGATATTTCAAAAGCTATACTGTGAAAGCCGACTCCAAAATAAAATAAAAGATATAATTTGTTGCCAACGCAATTTGAGGCTTCAACAATTTGTTGCCTTCAAACCGCTTCAAAAACCTCAAGCCAAAACAATATCATGTTCTCACATAATAAAAAAGGATATTTTATGTAGTTTGAGGCAATAAATTTTCGGTGAATTACAAATTTAAATTTTTATACAGACTCCCGAAGCTACGACTCATATTTAATAAAATATTTCTGAGACAAAATATTTTAAATAAAAATCATTCCACACTTTTTCCGATTAAAAATGACTGAAATTTGAATATTAAAATTTTATTATAACACACAATTTCAGATAATTTTATTAACCGACTAGAGAAAGATATGCCAAGCGTCGAGAGTTTCAACCAAAGACGATTGGCCTAAAATTATGAAACTGTTGGTGATCATTAACAAATGATATTATTCATAATTCAGTCAGATTTGATCGCAGAAGATTGAAACAGTTTTACATTGATAGATTACAATATCAAGAATATTTCGCAGAATATAATTCATAGGGCCGAAGGACTCGATAAAAATTTAGATATCATAATTTTTAAGAAGTAACTGGACAACTGGTAATTGACTGGAACAAAATAAAATATTATTATTTAAACTACGAGTATTTAAATTACTTTGAAAGTAAAACTGAATTTTAAGATGAATAAAAAAAAATGTATTGAATATTTCTTTCAGATATTGTAAAAATTATTTTTAAAAAAATATTGTGTAGCACACATAAGACTCCAATCGTTTCGATTTCCTGTGTTCACTGCGTTTCCAAAGACAAAAAAAAAATGAAGTTTAATCGCGTTCCTTTTCCAATTAAAGTTTAAATTTTAAGTAGATGACAAAAAAATCAGGGAAATGCATAGTATAATGAACAGAACGTATAAAACTTAAAACAGTGTGAGTTATATGACTAATAAAATTTTGAAGCTTAAGAATACTTTGACGAAGGCATTAACCGAAATCACATAAAATATTTAATTACAAATTTTAGCGATCAAAATAATCTCGGTGAACCAGATTACATTTATCGCTAATAGCAGATAATTTTAAATCATTTTTGAAAGAATCAAGTAGGTACTTTTCTTTATTATTTTCTTTACTTTAAAAGCATATGCATACATAGAATATATGATTTTATGTTTCTATCAATTAGCTGGCACATTAAAAACTTAGTTTTAATAATTATGCAATATATTTATTCTTTTTTTTCTCGTCAATTAACTTTTAAACTCATAATAACTTTATTATGCGTGACACATGCTTGTCATTTATTATGCGTGACACATGCTTGTCATTTATTATGCGTGACACATAATATATGACAAAAATGTATTATTAACCTTCGATAAGAAGACTGAAAACATGAATGAGAGAGAGTTTTGATATAAAAAAAAAGGATTTTTTTAATGTTATGAGTAAAGTAGGAAGAGGGGTTTCCTAGAATAAAGTAGGAAAGGGGTTTGCCCTCTGTTACATTACATCAGGTATGAAGGAATTTTCTGTGTTTGTTAAAATTTCACAACACGCAAAGGTGAAATCTCAAAATTCACTCTTAAAATAAGGAGTTTTGTGAAGAGATTCAGAAAAACTCTTGTTTTTCTTTCAAGTTATATAAATATTTATGACCCCTTTTCGTCCTGCCATTATATAATCACTCCATTTCTGTCTTTCTATAGTAGCAACAAATCTAAATATTAAGAACGGATTATACAAAAGGACAGAGCAATTAAACTTCCCAGTATTTGTTAAAATGTGAACCTAAATTACGTACGAATAAAAGGAATGTTTGGCGGTATGTGATGTGCGAAGGATAGAACCTACGACCATTTGGTTGGCAGTCCAGTAACTTAACAATTATACCAAAACGATCGCTCGGGTAGAAGAGTTGTTAACTGGCTTATATGCTATTCGTTATTCACCACAGTACTCTCCCTCCAGTGAGTCGGAGGTGAGACGAACGATATGGATGTTGAGTGGTGATGTAACATTAGCTGTTGTCTTAATGGACCGGTACCCAGTTGAATAGCGCCAAGCGTTATGGCGAGCGTGTGTGATGTGTTGATGCGCCAAGTGTGCCTGGTGACTTTGGTTTAGTTTAGTTTAGTTATATTAACGTCCCGTTTGAAGCAACACTAGGGCTATTTTGGGACGGACCTCGTAATTTTGAACCGCGGTCAGATGACGAGAACGACACCTGAGCTGGCACCCCCCTCTCCACACCACACCACACCAGACTTTAGGTTTGCTCCGTCAAGTGAGTCTGACGACTTTAGTTGCGGGTAGATGGCGCCACAACAGCTGTACGAAGGTTGAAGTTTCATTGTCCGAGGTCACCAATTTGGCGGTATGTGATGTGCGGAGGACCTTTGGTTAGCAGTACAGTAACTTAACAATTATACCAAACCGATTGTTCGGGTAGAAGAGTTGTTAACTGGCTTATATGCTATTCACCACAAATGAAAAAATAATTCAAAACTACAATTTTTGTAACGCTTCGAAAAAAAAAACTTGTGTAGCGTTTAGTTGAAAGATTACTTTTAACTGAAAATTATGCTATTATAAAAGATAAAATCCATTTTCTAAAGAGATTCAAATTCTGGTGAAAACAGATTCTTTGTTAAAAATTATTGGTTTCGCTCGGATATCCTGCTCTCCATGTGAGTGCTGAACATCCTACGATGAAATGCCACAATGTATCATTAATATCCAATTTGTAAAAGCTGAGCAACTTAAAACAAAGAAATAAGCAATTTTTTAAATACTAAAACCATATTGAAAAGATTGATTTTACATAAATCCACTTAAAGGCGAAGCAATCATTATTAGATTCGAACGTGAAATTCTATCTGCCTTTTAAGATGATAGCGAAATATTTTAAATCCATGATCATTTACCAAAAGAATTTTATTTCCACAATAAAAGTACCAGTCATCATTTACAACAAATGTAAGGTAGATACAAGTTGAATCATCATTTAGTGCGACAGCACAAAAAAACATTTCACTAATTATTAAAATGCTTGATCAGTTTGCATTATGGCATAAAAGAAAAATATATCCTATAGAGTTGACATGTGTAAGTTTTATCAATCATCGACTCGTATGCAACAATAAGCATAAGTCAGTCGTGCTGGTAAATTTAAAGTGCGGCACATTTTATAGTTAAAGTATGATTCTACAATAGGAGCATCAGTTTTTCGGACTAATAGGAGAAAGTTCAGCTGACAATTCGAATGCCTGGCATATCCGGTAAATTGTATATGACTGCAATATAGCAATCTGTGTTACAGGCACGAGAGATTTGTATTAAAAATTTGTATAAAAAATATTTTTAGGAGATAATAAATCAGGAAAAGGGAAATACTTCATCTTACCCCAAATCGTCACTGAAATGATGAACCCATCAGTGAGGCTATGATAGACATAGCCTCACTGAAAAGCTCGAAAATCACACAAGGCATTTCTCAGCAAAGAGGATGCACAGCTATCGGTTATAAGACAATAAATGAATTTTAACAGAAAGCAACAGAGTATAGACTGATTGCTTCTTTTATTACGTTATTTGTATTCTGTACCATTATTGAGTATTTAAACAGTTACATAGCTGTTAACAACAATAACAAATGTGATTGTGGAAATATTTTGAGTTCAATAACAATTGAAATATGACAAATACTTATAACCATCTTAACAAATGAATAAATGCCAATGATATCATGTAGAGAAAATTGGGTAAGAGCAAAAAAGTGAAGTTGATATCTAAATGGATTATGCAGATATAAATATAAGTATTTGCTGCAAGAATGGTAAGTAATTAGAATTTCTATGAGCTGTTAAAATTAAAGTCTGATTGATTGACGTAAAATATGAAAATAATTCCATTTCACTTTATAAATAGGGAAATAAACACTATTTCTTACATTATATATGGACATAAAAGGAATTAAATTGCAAAGGAGAGTGAATAGCAAAAAAAAAAAAAAGGATGGGGGATTTAGTGTTTAATTAAATACTTTTTTGCAAATTAATGTAGCAATTTGTATTTCATTCGTAATCAATCTTTTCAAGGGACAAAAGCGTAATACGACTGAAAAGCACAAGTTATTCTTGGAAAATAACATTCTTCACATTTTGTTTTATATATGAAGAAATAAATATGTGCATATATTGTCATATGCAGTATGTTAGGATATAAATACAATAGTTTATCTAGAGTTTTCGTGTTAGATTAACTTCCTTCTTGAAAATAGTAATTCGCTACAATTTTTCAAATAATGTTAATCTCTTTAAACTCTATAATTTTATCATTTTTTTAAATATATATATAAATTTTCATAAGCATGCTTGCAGAAATTCACAGGGGAGATATTTTACATATAATATTGATCGATATCTCATTCGTAGATACCAATACTCACTCCTTTTTGATTTTCGATTTCCATTCTTATCATGTCGAAATAATGTCCGTCCTTCTTCTACATAGTAGTAAGAAATTAAAACGACAAGGTTACAATAAGTTTATAATTTAATTCTAATAATTTCAATGATTTAAAGCGATTTTTTATTACCTGTTTAGTAAACATTCAATCAATGGCCAGGTTTCCGAAATATATTTATGTTCAGGTAACAGTACATGCTTGAATAACTAACAATTCAAAGAATAAACAAACAAAAACAGTGGCAGTGGTCTCCCCAAACTTTCTCTATATTCTCTAATAAAGGTATTATACCAGAGAATGCCTTGGATGGCATTGGTGTATATAATAGTTACGAAATACTAAGATTTGGCTTGCATTTATCATTTTTACTAAATCTATCATGTCATTTTGGCAATTAATCCCTGGTGTGCGGTTACTAACAGCTGAAAATCGAATCTGTTGGTTCAAGAATTGATGCTAATTTATATTTTAGATGTTAAAATCGTGCGTAAAATTTCGCTCATCTTTTCCTTTGTGTTTTTGATGTTCACTTGCGCACAGACATACAAAAATAAAACTTCTTGTAAATGGATTTTAATAAAATTTACAAAATTGTTATGACAGCGTACCAAATTCCATTCGCCTAACACAAAAGTAACAATGTTCTCAAACAATTCCAGATCTTTGTTTTTCGATCTAAATCGCGGAGAAAGAGGAAAAATTTCGAACTTGAATTTTGTGGCGATTATTACAGTGTTTTTTCCCCTCCCTATGAATGCTTCATACACGAGAAAATAAAAAAGGAATTTTAATATTTTTTCGTGTATTCTTATCTACGTATCAATAATAATATATTTTTGATATGTAAAGAATAACAAATGACCTAGAAGTAACTTTGAAGAAGCTTGAATATTTTGCTTTGCCTTATTTTTGGAGGTCTTGAACCTTTTAGATAATATGCTTTTGAAAGTTCACAGTAAATTAAATATACATTTCTCAACATATTGTAGAAAAGTTTTAAAGCTTTTTTTTCTGCAAAACATTTTTTATAGTAAAAATATTTAAATAAATTACTATTGATGATTCCATAAATGATATTGAAATATAACAAAGAAATCGCTACAAAAAAGAATAAATAAGGTTAAAAAGCACACAACAATGAATTGAAGTCACTTTTCAAAATAAACGTGGTTTATTATCCATGTGATTTTACATGGATACATAAAATCATCTCTAAAAAGAAAACTTTTTCCCAGCTTAAAGAAGCAAAAGAAGGCGAAAGAAAAATCGAGTAAACGAAAGAACTATATTTTCCCCTTATTATCAGTTTCCCTTATTTCCCTACATCAATATAAAATCATAGATTTTTAGATTCATTGCGAGATGAAATATCAGAAGCTGCAAAGAAAATGTAATCATATAAACAGGCAAATCTAGCGTAGTTTTGTAAAGTAGTGAATTTCTTCTTTCTTTTTTTATTTATTTATTCAAAAAGAAAAATAAGAAGAAAATAAAAAAATAAAAATAAGAAAAAATCATTTACGAAAACAAAATGAAAAACAGCAAAAAGAAAATATTGGCAATCAAGTCTGCACTTTTAAACTGAAGGGAGTAGAATTATAACGAAAAAAGAAGAAAATATTTAATCACAGCAAAATTAAACTAATTGTTAGCTCACCAATCATAGTAAAAAAAAAAAAATCACCAGTAAATTGGCAAGCTTAATGCATTGAAACATACAGAGAAAATTGGGAATTTGATTCTTATCACTAAATTTTTCTTTTAATTGTTGTAAATTAAAAGAAACGTTTTAATTATTGTAATTTTTTATTTAAATGTTGTAAATTTTTATTAGTTTCATATGCTCTCTATTCTCAAATATAAAAAATCTGTGTTCCAGGAGAAGCTATTTTATCAAAACAAAGATAAGATGAAAAACAGAAAAGGAGATATTTATATTTTATTTGAAAATATATTAAATCTGGATTATCAGTGAAATTAGGAAGCATAGCAAAATTGAACAAATTTATTAACAATAAATACACAAATTTCTAATTAAAATAGTGCAGATCAAAATGACATGAGGAAGTGCAGAAAACATATTTGATGGAACAACAGACAAGGCCTAACAAAGAATTATGGCAATGTATTTATATTATTCACTGCATATAGTCTCTGCAAATTAAAATCGTGAAAATGTAGTAGTAATGGGTCTCTAAAATAATTAATACATTAAATCGCATAAGAAATATTTTATAACATTTCTTTCATTAACTAATTTATTTTTTGGGAGAATGAAAAATACTAGAGAAATATGCTTTTATATATTGCATCAAATAACAAATTTTAAATTAATATATTTAGTATTAATTTCCGACATTTTGGTTAATGTACAAAGAATTTTAAAGATGTACAGAATTTTAAAAAAATAGAAGATATTGGCAATAACGTTCATACGATGCTTTGAAGATCTCATAATTTTATCAGATTCGTTCGTTTTCCAATACACAGAGAAAAAGAAAAAGCAGACACAAACAAAACAAAAAATTATATAAACAAAACAGCAGCAATTATGTCCAATACTTCATAATTTAAAAAAAAACATTCATATTTTACTGAGAAATGGTAAAATAAATTAATTCTTTTTATCAAACTTATTTATTTACAATAAATTAGTTCTAGTTTATAATGCTGACAAATGTTTTACATCTAACTTAAAATAACTTTGAATATCGATGACACAAAATTAATGTTTTTGTTTCTATAACATATTAGTATGACTGATGTTTAAAGGAGAAATTGGCGGGAGTGCTCTTCCGAACCTCTCTTGCACACTTCTTACAAAAAAGTATAATCCCCTCTCCCTGCTCCCATAAGCGCAACGAGTAATTATGTGTGTTTTTTAAATTTATTTATATTTCCTACGAATAATATTTATAAATTCTGTTTTATAATATAATGACAAAAACCGAATATGCATTTTGGACGAATTTTTTCAACCGAATGAAAATAAAATTTAGTAAAACTACTATAACTTTAGTAGATTTAAGAAGTAAGATATATACCAAATTTCATCTATCTAAATCATTGCGTTTTTGAATTATCCAGTTTACATGAATAAGAACGTACAGATTTATAGACAGTTCATTCTTTGATACATTTAATTCAAAATTTGATTCTAAAACACAGCACCATTTTTTTTATCTAAGTAATTATGTTTTTGAGATAAAGTGTTAACATGCATACGACAGTACAGATCAATAGACCATCAAGCTCTTGAAGTATTTGGTTCAAAATTTGATACTTATAAATCGTTTCAATGCTAAATCACCATACATATTTTATCCAACTAGCTTTTTATATTTTGCAGACATCGTGTTCCCCCGCTTTCAAGCAACTAAATAAGTTTAGTTTGGTTTAGTTATATTGACGTCCCATTTGAAACAACACTAGGGCTATTTTGGGACGGACCTCGTAATTTTGAACCACGGTCAGATGACACAACTAAATAAGACTTCCTGAGAATGGATTTTTTTCAAAATTTTATAGAAATCTACACATTTAGCATAAAATCCAAAATTCATCCTTGAAGTTAAAAACGTTTTTGAGTTGATGTGTTCACAGACAGACATAAATCCAATATATTTTTCGGATATAGGAGGTCTAAAACGTAAAAATTCGTCAAAATCGCGAATTTAAATTCTTCAATCTCTACAATACTGTATCTTTGTACGCTTGGTATAAGAGAAAATTACTTTTATAAAAGTCTTTTCATTTGAACAAAAGAGACTTATTAATGTTGCAAATCTAACAGCGATGTCAGTTGGACCTTAGTTATACTACATTTTTCATAGAATGCAAAAGCAAAATATTTTCACTAATTATGCCTATCAATTAATTTAATATTATTAATTTTCTTTCTCCCCCCCCCTCCTGCAATTCCAAACATTAATGTAACCAACATTACTACTCATAAATTGTATTGTTTAAGAATACTAAGTAGAGTCTCAATCGCGATTCAATCTAAAAATGATGAGTTAATAAATTATAATATCATCGGATTATCATGGCAATATTATAAATTATGGAGGAAGAAGATTTTTTTAGTAACATATTCATAAACATATATAAGATATAGTAAGACATGAGCAAGTTAGTTGTGAAGTTATTCAAGGGTTTACTCTATATTTATGATTTACTCTTTGTTTTTGTTTTTTCATGATGTACTCTTTGTTTTTGTTTTTTTAAACATATGAATAAAATGCTAATTGTTACAAACTTTAAATAGTTTAAGCAATTCACTTAAAATTTTTCAACACATTCATAAGCAATTTAAATGTATACAAATGAATGCATGTGTACTGAAAATTCTCTCAAAAGAAACATTCATTTCTTTATTTATTTACAGTTCTTTATTTTTGATAATTGATTTGTAAAAGCATACTCTGTTATGAAATAACAAAAGCTTTTGGAGATAGACCATAATTTTGAAAAATAGTAAGACAAATAATGTATCTTCTTAGATTTTAACCTGGAATTCTTGATTTTCAGATTTAAAATTTAAGATTTCAACCAGATTATTATTTTTTTTTCCTTTTGTACAAAATATTATTTTGGAAAAAATAAAATACAATATACATTAATCAAATAAATCCATCATTTTATTTTTAATCCATATTTCACTCCAAAATCAGGCACTTTTTTCCTTTAATACTCATTATTAAAAACAATTATTATATAAAATTATATAAAAATAAAATTGCACCATATAATATAACAAACATATTTCAATATCCAAGGAATTCACAAATGAGATTTCATTTTCGACATAAGCTTTTCAAGCTTCATTGCTAATCCCATATCACCCTTTAATTTTAATTTTCCGGCCATGAAGGCAGCAGTCGGTTTTAACGACCCATCAAACAACTTCATGAAACAATCCAAATCCATCGTAAATATTACATCAGCTTTACCAGATGGAGGTTCACCTTTGCCAACACCACCGGATCCATTTTTCATGTCAACGAACCAAATTTCATTCAAAGGGCCTAAGAAAATCAAAATTTCATTAAAACTTTTTAGCACTGATTAATAAATAAGCATCAAAAAAAAAGAAATTATCAATTAAAATATCGAAAATTTTACATACATTAAAGCTTTTATCGTAACAGATAGCATGGCCCACTTTTAGTAAGAAATGGAAATATAGAGACATGTTTTGATCTTGTAATATTCATTAAAACAATAGATTATATGGTAATTATTATCATGCTTGTAAGTCTTTATTATGTTTCAATTTCAAAAGGAAACATTTATTTATATTCTAAAGATTCAGAATATATCATTTTTTTAAATTTAAATAATACAACAAATTAACTTTTTTTTAGATAAAATTTTTTTTCTCCTCTTAAATATGGAATGAAACATTCCTTTTGTTTTTGTTGTATGACGTCCTGATTGAGTTATTAGAGAAGAAATTATTAGAATGTTCATTTGAGAAACAATGCACAATACAAGATGACACAATTAAAAAATGAATATCATGAAAGTTAACAGCTTTGTAAATATTCTGGAGCAATCAAAGGTATGTCATCTCTTGTTTTTCATCATCTTTTGTTGTTCAAATTTTCAGACTAATCTTTCAATACAATTAATCTTAGTAAAGGAAGCTTGAATGATATTTGTATGTAATTTTAGCAATTAAGGATTAACATTTTTTACATGTGAAAAAACTCTATTGCATAATTTATTTTATTTCATAAATTAATTAGTAAGTAAGATGTTTATTTAATATTAACATGGATAGATTACAAATTTCCTTTATATTAGAACATACATCCATAATTAAATTATCAATTTTAAATTTTTATTATTTCAGATAGTTGACATTTTAAATTAATATTCAAACAGAAGAATATAAACGTAAAACAGTGTGCACATTTTTAAATAAAATGAAAAGTAAACAATGAAATCCATGCTGCTTAATACTATAGAAATTCATATTTTATAAAAAGGTTTCTTTATTGTACTTAATTTTGATTATAATACTTAATTAGGAAAAAATAAAAATCAACCTAAATAACTTTATTTTCAAATCATCATGGATTTTATAAATCATAAAATATTAAATGAGGTACATTTATTTTTGTAGGTGCAACAATAAGCATAAATCTCATTTAGTTACATTTTGTTTCATTTTCAAACACACACACAAACAAAACATACAATTTAAAAGTAATTGTAAATATATCAAATGTGAGGCTGTAAATTTTCTTTTAGATTTTAATGTATTTCTTCACCTATAAAATTATCTAAATCATTAGCAAATAAAATGTAATATTAGTTTTAAAAAAATATTCTTTGAAAGATTTAACTTTCCAGTGTTTATTTGATATGACAAATAAATATAACAGGTAATCCACTTCCTTTTTACAAAAATAGTTAAAATATCTAAGAATAAAAATGTCTTTCAACAAAGCTGGCATTCAAATTAAGGAAATAATTTTTAAAGATTAAAAAGTAATATCTCAAATGTTATAAATAGCTAAATGAAAACTGAAGGCAATTACAGATGAAAATTTCTAAAATTAATTTTTAAAAATATGCTTTGCAATTTTCAGAAAATATAAAATTTATGAAAGGTGAAAATTTTAAGAACACATGGTTTAAAAAAGCTAACTATAATCTCAGATTTGTTGGTATTTAAATATTTTTAAATTCTTGCTGAATATTGAAGTATTTTCCTATTATATAAATTAAAAAAATATCCAGAATTCCTATTGTGTTCCATAAAATTACTGAATAAATATTATTAATAAATAGCAATTCCATTAAAAATATATATATGTTTAAAAAATTATAGTTCATTTAATTGAAAGCAACACACATGAAACACTTTGTTGGAATAAAATGTAGTAAATTCTTTATTGAACAGGATAATCCCTTGTTAGCTTCTAAATTTAAATTTTTGCTTTTTAATTAATGTCTTTATTTTAAAATAAAAACATTTTTTCAATTAATATGTGTCTAAAATAATTTAAAAGCAATACTAAAGCAAAAGTATATGTTCAGAATTGTTCAACTATTTTAATATTTTTTTAACTTATATATAATACTAAGAGTTGTGGTGATTCAACCTATTCTCATACAATTTTATTTGTATAAAACCTTTCTAAATTTTAAGCATTATGACAAATACTAAGAAAATAAATCTATATAAATAAAAGTAAAATTTATAAATTTACTATAGAAATCTAAATTATAAAATAACTTTCCCTCAAATTTTACTTATAAATGTTATGAAAAGTAAAAGAAAGTTTAAATAAAGATTTCACAGCTATCATTTTTTTTTATTAATTAAAAGCAATGTTTCCACAAACAAAAAGATTATTTTTTTCAATGTTGCCACTATTACTGATTCAAAATATTATAAATAATTTTATTTATATTTGTCTTTGTATTAAAACTGCAATTTTTAATTAAATTTTTATCATTTCTTAGAAGCTATTAATAATTTAACTAATAAGGAAAACTACACTAAAACGAAAATTTAACTTTCCACAACATTTAAGAATCACTTGGTATAGTAAATAATTTTTGGAGAAGCAACAAGATTCAAAATTTTTTTAGGTGCTAATATTTTTATCATAAAAATACAACTGCAAACAATCTTATTAGCCAGGAATAAAATTTTCATTAACTGTGTAGCTTAATATAAAGAAATAAGACCCAATTTCCATAGAATTAATAACACCCACACATATACATTAATACACTGGCAAGATAAAAATATGCATGAAAATATTTTTTTCCCAAGTTAAGCCAGGTAAATCAGAAAACAGACTACAAAAGTATAAGTTTGACAACTAAATTTTATAAAATTTTAAATGAAAAAATTTAGTCTTCTGAAGCAAATTTTAAATTAATTTTCATTGTTTAAGCTATGGAAGCAAATTGATAAAAAGAATTTTTCAATTATTAATTCACTTTCAAATTCAATTTAATAATATTTATGTATTTACAACTCTGAATATTTCTTCATATGTATGCATTAAAAAAATTCTGAATTAAAATTTTATTTCACAAATTTTATATGAAAAAATATCCACTAAACTATTTAGAAATATTAAAGTTAAAATATATTTTTTGCTTATAAAACTTACCTGTAATCTGAAATGCATAGATGCCATTTGTTTTGCTTACAAGCTCCTCATTTAAAGTGGCTTTGATCTTGTTGAAAACAGAATCCACTGAGCTAGATTCAGCAGGTTTTTCATTTGCATACAGTGCAGCAAATTCTTCAAAATTAGGGAAAGATTTTATTTCTTCATCAGGGAGAAAAAAGTCAGGTGACAGTGGTTGAGCTAAAATTGAAATTCACCATTAGTATAATCATCATCTTTTTTGAATTTACAGTTGTCATCACTGAGCTCTATAATAAAAAGAAAAATTATAGATAAAAAAAATAGATAAATAGCTACTTTTGAAATTTATAAAACAATTCACGATTTATTTACAGAAATTGCACTCTATTTGGTAAATTTTAAGCATACAACATAAGCAAGGTTTTATGATTTTGCCCAAAAATGAAGATATTTCACAATCTAAATACCCAGAAATAAAAATATTAAGTTAAAAATAACTTTCTTATATGTAACTTAAAATTGTTATTACACAAATGTTTTATTCAAAGAGTGCATAAATAAAAATGTTTAATCACCATTATGTTTTTCACAATGTCACAGATTTTCAATAAATCTAAAATAAATAAATTTTGAATAGCTTGTTAATTATGCATATTAAAAGATAATATGAGACCTTGAACAAACCAGCTTTGAAATTAAAAAGTTTATTTCAAGGCTATCAAAAGATTGTAACTCTCATCAAGAAATAGTTAAAATTACAGTATGATGTCACACATATGTCAGAAAAGAATTGAAAAGTGTAAAATAATGGGATTGATTGATATAAATTTGAAAGAGGAAGAAAAATTCTATGCATCAGTTATCAAAAGAAAAATAGTGAAAGAAGTCCAGTCCTCCAAGTAAAAATCATTAAACTTTACTGTAGGAATATCTGAAATCACTGATATGTGTATTTGTGCCTAAACCATAAAAAATGGCACCAAAAAAGGCTAAATTATGAATGAAAGAGTAGCGAGGGAAAAAAAAATATCCATCAGTTTGAAGAATTAAAGGAAACATTTAAAACATACAGAAAAATTTTAGAGATAAATTATTTTCAGCAATAAAAGCAAATTTAATACATATAACAATGATGATTCATTGCATGATTTAGAATAAGCCAAATACAGCTTTTAATTCTAAAAATTTATATCAAATGGTAAACATGGGTTGGATCTGTTTTAAAACTGTATGGCTGCAAAGTTGGGAAATATTATGAATAACATGATATATTAGAATAACATGATATGTTAGAATAGCATGATATACTAGACATATTTAAAAATAATTTTTTAAAAGTGTTATTAATTTGGAATTGGATGGAAATTTCGCATTTTAAAAAGAGAATGACAACAAACGAATATCACACAAAGTAAAATGAAAAGTGTTTTTATTACAAGAAATACTAACTACATAAGTCTCCCCAGTCCCTATGTATCAATGACATTGAAAATCTAAGATCTATGCTTAAAAAAGGCTGTTCAGCAACATAAAATAACAGCCAAAGATCAGACATATTCAACTAGAATATAGGGATGAAATATTTTTGGCATTATTCATTAAGTTTTTGAAATAAAAATACTTATGTAATTGTTTATAATCACTTATTTGATCTGAAAGTAACATTTATCAGTGTAAAGTGAGGTGTATTTTCAGTTTATGGTGTCACATGAATATTTTAAATATTTTAATGACATTTAAGAGGTAAACAGCAAATATTTAATTAAAAAAATTACACAAAACCAATATGGAAAAGAAAAGAAAATCTATATTACATTAAAACTAAAATTAATCTGCTTTAAAGCTTACATTAATGACAGCACATTTTGAAACTCAAATAAATGAAAACATTAAAATATGTCACACTACTGACAAAATATTATCATGATTTGATACAGACCACCTAATAATAATCCAAGAACAAAAGTTAGACAAAAATTGTATTTAACATTTTATAATATTATAGACAGTAAGTTGTTAATAATGTTGGCATTTTGAATTTTAATTAATAAAAGAAATAACATTTATGATCTTAATAATTTAACATTGTCTTTACATATATAATTCTTCTTCAATATTGCATCAGTATTTTAATGACTTAATACTGCAAACAAAAGGAATAAAACTATCTTTTGTATTATCTTCAATACAAATAATATGTGTAGTCATAAATAGTTTATGCAATGAATGAATATGAATAAGAAATTAAAATGCCAATTCAAACTATTCAGGTATTTTAGAAAATAAAAATATATAGACATAGGTGTAAAATATATGGAATAATATTTATTGCTCTAAAGATCTTTGTTGGACTTTATTTCAGCTGCAGATGAAGAAAAAAAATAATAATAATTTAACAGGTAATGGTCATTTATGCTCTTATGAAATTTTTAGAAAACTATAATGCTTATTAAAGAATTGAATTAATTTATATAAGTATAACAGTTATATATTCATAACAGATATAAATTAAAAATTATAACAATATTATAGATTGAAGAAGAGTTTTCCTTATTTGTACTACAAATGAATTCCATTATTATATCTTCAATAAATCTTAATTTCTTTAAATTTCAAAATATACTCCTTTTTCTAATAAAATAAAAAAAATAGCTCAATGTAAATCCAAGTTTTTATGGTTATATATATTTTTATGTTTTAATTTTTACTGTAATGTTTATCATCGATATAGATACAACAGAAGAAAAATGATTAATTTATCAAGTTATCTAAATTTCAAAGTCGAAATTTAGTGTTTAAAAAAAAGAACAGCTTATTTCTTGTGAAATAAATATCCGGAATGAGATCATTTTATCCATTTTAAACCTCTCAAAAAATAACTAAAAAGGCAACTCCTGAAAAACTGGCAACAAAAATGACTGACCTTATAAAATATGGCTCTCAAAGTTAGAATAAGCTTCTTAAATAACTTACTGGGATCAACAGCATACTGGTCAAAGTCTGTAACTCCTTGCGCTTTCAAAACTCTTTCATCAATGAAAAAGTTCCCAGTAGAATTACCAGTAACTATTGCATGAGCTGCATCAGCCATTATTTCTGGTTTCCTGCAATTTTTGGTGATGTCTTTTCCTCCCAACATTTCCATTGCAGCCGTAGCAATCGCTATAGATTTAAAATCACACAAAAAATTTTATCCAAAATCCATTAATAAAATCAGATATGGTTAAAGGCAAATATTTCTTTTAATCCTTATTGAAATTATGGCCATTTTTCATATTGCATTAAGGCTTAAAATATGCATGCATCAACATGGTGGTATCTACCATACTTTTAAATGCTTATAGCTCAGAGATATTTATTTACAAAGGTCTCTGGATAAATGGATAATAATCCAAAATGCAGGTTAAAAAAATAAAATAAATATATAACTGATAATCTGAAAAAAATTGAACATTTTTGAAAAAATATGCAATTAATATTTATTTCATGATCATATGAATTAAAATTATCATCCTTGGAACAAAAAAAAAAGTTTTTAAAAATGGAAAACATTTGATATCAAGTATTTGAACAAATGATGTTCTTTTTATGTGTATAATAATTTTAAAGTACAAAATTAATTTTACTGAAAAATATCTAATGCAAATTTATTTTTTAAATTTATTTCTTTAAATAGAAGGAAAATAAAAAAAAATAAAGTGAATGATATTTTTGCTTGCAAAAAAAATCGCACAATAAATAAAAATATTAAAAACTATGTTAAAAATAATACCGATGCAGAATTAACAATTTTTTTTAACTTCACAACTGTTATTGTAATTTCGTACAATAATCACAAAATCAAACAGGAAATTATATATATATATGTGTGTTACGGCCAAAGACCGAAGTTCAGCCGGTTCGCGAATTGGTTAGCCAATTCGCGTTTTGGCAGAAGTCCGAAGCACTTGCAATTAATATTGTATATTCTACTTTGGTTAGCCATTTCGCGAAGTGATTGGGAATCCTAGGCCAAAGCCCGATGTGATAATGGTAGAATGACCGATAGGTGGCAGATTTCGTATTTTTTGAAGCGATATTTCAGTTAACAGTGTGATCTAGAATCTTTAACATTAAGTCTATGAAGCAGCAGAAAAAGATTAACAAGGGGAGGGTACGAGGTTGAAAACTCATTTCGGAATGAGATTTAGTACAATTGTAGCATACATTTAGAAAGTCCATTCACGAAAATATTAAAGCGCAATGGCTAGTCAATATCGAGAAAATGGCCCTCGCACTTTCTGCATAGCTTATATACTAATAATGAATTACCGCTGCCGAGGCGCGAATACTATAGTGGTTAAGACACTGGCATAGTAAACTGAAGACTCGAGTTCGATGCTGAGCTAGTATTTTTTGCTTTCTTTCAAATCTTTTTTCTAATTTATTTCAAATTAATTTAACAGTTTACAAAGAGTTTTAATTAATCTGCTTTCATTTTCTATCTATACTTATAAATACAGCTCAATGTGTGTGTGTGTGTGTTGGCGCTCTACAGGCCAGGTCATTTGACCTACAGCTACCAAATTTTGTGCATGTATACCTTAGAGGTCGGAAATGTGCACCTGGGCTCCCTTTTTTAGAATTTTAATTATTAATTAAAAACTAACTTTCCCGCCAAAAAAATATTCCGTTTTCCCCACCGCCAAATGAGTAAGGCTTCAGTTTTTTTTTTTTTTTTTTTCCAACAGTAATGAGGCTATGGTTAACATTTTTCGGCCGATTATTTCAACCGATTCTGTTTATTTTCTTAATGTTTTATGCATTTAAAATTAAACATTGTTAATTAATCCATCTTTCAGATTTATTCTGAAGTACTTTTGAATTAAAATAACACAGAATAAAGGAAATTAAAAATTTCTAATCTGCATAGCGTTACCCCAACTGGCGTAGAAAAATTCTCGCATTTGCGTTACCGTAACTGGCGTTGAAAATTCACGCATGCGCATTGTGTTCTGATTGCTGACATGACAACCATTATCAACAGATGATTTAAATTATTTTTAAGTTAGTTGCATTCTTTTGTAATTAAATTGTATTTATGTCAGTTATATATATTTTTTGTATATGCTTATAGTTTTAAGTACATCGTTTTTTAAGTAGTTTTTTTAAACCTGTTTTCGACCGATTATTTTAAACGATTCATTTTATTTTCTTAGTGTTTGATGCATTTAAAATTAAACATTGTTAATTAATCGATCTGTTCATGATGAATCTGAGAAAATTTTGTTGAGAAGTTCTTGAGATATTACATAAATTAAGAAAGATATTCTTTAGTGCCCATAACGTTTAAACGCTCAGTGACTCCGTTATCAGTAAGCATATTATAAAAAAATGCTTTGTTTCAGTAAAAAATATTATATTAATTGCAGATTAATTCTTTCCACTTTAATTTAGAGTATAAATTCTACGAGAAGTAACAGAAAATTAGGGAGATACATATTACGTTATGACTGAAGGTCTTTATAATATTATGAGTGGGTTATATAACTATCAAAATTTGAAGTTTTAACATATTTTGATGAAGAATCTATTGAAGTTGGAATTGCGTAAAATATTTAATTATTAAAATTTAAACGAGCATTAAGATTGGCGAACAGGTTGGTCGCCAAAGGCGGCTAGTAAAAAAATAAATATTTATTCCCCTAATTTTTGGATTATAATTTAATTTTTAGAAGAAAAATAATCATACGCATGAATGCATTTTTTAAATATTCAGAATTACTTAAATTAAATTAACAATTTAAAAATGGTTTCAATTAATACAATACTCATTTTTATATGGAAAAAATATATGTATTTCCTCTTAATACATAATTTTAAAAGAAAAATAATTATGTTCATGTATATTGCTCTTGAATTATAACTATAATTTAAATTTTAAGTGTTCAAATAATTATAAATTTATTTTTAACTATAAAAAATATTCCAAAATAACTATTTTTATCTTAAAATCATTAAAAGTTTTAAATTTTTGTAAAATAAAAGTTTTAAATCATTAAAAGTTTTAATTTTAAAAGTTTTAAATTTTTAAACATTTATCATCATTTAAACTATATATGAAATTATTTTTCCTGCATAAAAATAAGATTATAATTTAAGTATTATGTGAATGAATATTTATTTTTGTGGGAGATTTATTTTTAAAACATTCATTTGATTAAAGAGATTGATTTGATTTTCATTTGATTAAAGAGTTACATATTAATTAAAAGTGTCTGCAATTTTATTAAAATAATTTTTAAAAGAAAATATGTTCCTATATTAATTTTATTAAAAAAAAATTATAACTCATGTATTAAGAAAAAATATATTTATTTTTCGATATAAAAATAATTATCAAAATAATTAAAATTATCTTTAAAATGTTAATTTAATTTAAGTAATTTTGAATATTTAAAAGAATGCATTCATGCATATGATTATTTTTCTTCTAAAAATTAAATTATAATCCAAGAATTAGAAGAATAAACATTTATTTTTGTATAAAAAATGAAAACATATTAATTAAAACTGTGTGTAAATTGTTAAATTAATTTGAAATAATTTTTTAAAAAATTTAAAAACAAGAAATTATAGCTCAGTATTGAATTTGGGTCTTCAGTTTACTATGCCAGTATCATAACCACTGCAATATTCGTGCCTCGACACTGGTAACTCATTATTATTATATAAGCTATGCAGAAAAATTGAGGGGCATTTTCTCAAAATTGACTGGCCATTGTGCCTTAATATATTGGTGATTGAACATTCTAAATGTATGCTACCATTATACTAAATCTCATCCCGAACTGAAGTTTCAACCTCGTGCCCTCCCCTTGTAAATATCACCCTTAAAGGTAGTTGAAAAATTGAGTACTCAATTTGTATTCATACACGATACGCAATGCATTTGCTCAAGATATAATTCGACATTTTAAAAGACGCAAATCTAATCTTTTTCACACTATCACGTTGTTACAGCATATACACTCATTGAATAATTTCTATTATGGCTTTAATATGAGAGCAGAATAACACGAGATCATATTTCTATATATTACAAGCTTATTTTTAACTCAGAGCCGTCACTGATATTTGAACTCGTTTCCGAAACAATTGTATTAAAAAAAAAAAAAAACAGCACACAGAGGTACTCAGTATTTTATATTGCTATTATTATATAATATTTCTGTACACAAACCGTTTCTAAAGGCATGATAAGAATAAGGAATTTGTATTTTTAATAAACAATCAATGTTACACTGATAAAAATGATATTTTGAAAAAGCATCAGCATAAATGCATCAGTCATCTTCTTTCCAATACATTTTTTTACTATTATTGAATTTATCATAACTAAATATCTGCTGATTTATTTTATATACAAATAGCTTTCTAAGTATAGCTTCCTTAAACATATATATACATAGAAATATCAATTAGCTAAAATAAAAAATCCACTTCAGACAGAAAAAGTGAAGCTTTGAGATGTAACTGCATTATTTATGTAAAACTTCTGAGACCCCAAGTTATAAAATGCTCATTGGTCAGCAAAAAAAATTTTTTTTTTTAAATCATGTTTTTTTGTTTTTGTTTTTTTTAATTATTTATCTTGTATTCTATTAAATTTGATTATTAATTTAACAAAAATGCTACATAATGCAACTGAGAACATAAAGAAAATTTATGATTTATTGTTTCAAATTATGATGATCAATAATGGTACCATCAAAGTGATGGTGAAGTAATAAATTGTTTTTGAGTTTTATGCCATTTATGCCCTGTTGTGAAGCAACATGAAGAATGTTTTGAACTGACTTCTTAATTTTGAACTACAACAAATGACGAAGTTAATATCTGAGCCAACATCCCTCTCTTCAACCTTCCATGCCACATGAATGAAACAACATTCACATTTGACATACAATTTAATGTACAGTAGTCCTATATGCATTGTGATTCTTGAGAAGATTCCAGTTTCCAACGAATTATTTACTATACACACTATTATACTTCAATGTATTTATTATATTCATACAAAGGAAGGATAAGTCATGACTTATTGTTAAGTATGGCTGTCAAATATGAAAAGTGATTTTCTGTTCCATATAAATGCAAGTCAAAGCAAATAAATCAGCTTTAATAAAGAAAACTGTTATGAAACATTTAATGAATATAACTAGTTTCTACACCAGCTAAATTAAAAAACAAACAGCAATAATGACTGCAAATCAGCAAGTTTTACATTATAGAGAAAAATTTAATGCCTTTCTTAACTATGAAAACCTTACATACTGTGATAATATCTTTTAATCTACTCAGTAAATGGTTACATAACAGTGAATATAAATGACTCCTAACACAGTCTAGTATCATTACAGCAGATGTAGGTGAGTCATGCTTAAAATCTACATATGTTAAAAGAGCAAGATATGTTAGAAATCTATACATGTTAAGTAGCTGTAATGATTTTGCATTTTCTTCAAAACCAAATACATAAGAAATATTTTAAATAAACATTCAACAATGGCAAAAGGGTTAAACAGAAAAGATTTAGTATAGAAAGCCCTTCTCCTCAGTTCAGTTGCTGAAACAATGTTATTCATCTAACTAAACACATAGTTATTTCAATTAATATTCAGTGCTTATTTTGTATATTTCATGCAGTGCTTGCTGCTTTAAAGAACTTTGTATTGCAAGTCTGGATGCTGCAGACTATTCATGTTATTTATATATAATGGTTTGAAACCTGGAGGAAATATCAAATATGTATTTGGATATATAAGGTAAATTGACCAGCAATGAAAAAAATTCTGCTACAGCTGACAGCCAGTTATATAATCAGGAAAAAAAAATTACAGATTAGTGAGGCAATATGACTGCTTTTCAGAAATGGGTGCTATTATATCCTATATTTCCAGCATTTTAAAAAAATTCAAGGATTTTTTATTATTGATGGATACCTTATGATGTTCATATCATAAAGATTCCTGAGCATTTAAGTTTAACCATCATGCAGATCAAATAATCTGTGTTACAAACAAGGAAGAAAATTCCTTCGAAGGGATTCAGTTAAATTTTATTAGAAATATAATAGTTAGAGCCTCAAAAGAATCCGAGGTTCAATGAACTAAAAATACAATGAACTCCGTATAAACAGTAATGAAGATTTAATGCATACATTTATAGAAATTATGTTCATATTTTTGATGATTCAATAAATATAGGTCAAATACGAAGATGAAAGTATACGCACATCATAATTACAAATGATTTAAATGTTCATAACTCTTATTAGCTGAGAAAATTAAAGCCATTAAGTGCATACTACTAACTGAAAATGAAAGTCAAGTAGCCAATATGTGAAGTAAGCAAGTATTAATCAGGAAGCATGTCTAAAAAAACATTCAAAAGTTTTCTTTGCATAGATTTGGGTTTAGAAAAAAATGTTGATTACTTTCCTATATGAATGACAAATTCAGATGTGTAAAAAAAAAAAAAAAATTCTGAAGCAGAAACACAAACTGCAAAATTTAAAAAGTAACTGCCTTGCTCATGAGAGCTAATATTCCCAAATTAGTATTCAAGATGGAATATATATTTATAACAACATAACTCAAGAGTTAATTTTTTGAGAAGTTTTAATTTGTTTTTATTCAATTTTATGTACAGGATTAATAGTATCTGTGACTAGAATGTGTTCTGAATTTCATATAAAATCTATAGAAATACATTTTAAATATTTCATAGAAATTTGCTTTTTTTTTAATAAGTTTGTGAGATAACATTTAGGTTGTAAAAATTTATTAGCACCCTTTAAATACAAGCATACTGATATCAAATTCAAAAATATAGTAGAAAGTTACTTATGCTTAAAGCCCATATCTATTACCACATTTAATAATTATTTATGAATTAAACATTTTTCGCTTATAACAAAGAAAATCTTGACCATTCCATACCTAATAATATATTATATATATATATATATATATATATATATATATATATATATTAAAAAAAATAAGACTATTTAATGATTTCTTTGGGCCATCATTTTTATGGCATTATATTCAATGAACAAAATCTCTACAATTGGGCCTTTTTTTTTTTTTTCCTCTCCCTCTCTCCAACAGAAAAGAATATTGGCTCAATGTCTAAAAAAGTTCATTTTCTGCCAAAACTGAAATGTTGTTTTCAATTTTTGAGCTTTCTGGACATACTATTTATTGTATTAAAAAAAAAAAAACTAGGCTTGGACAGCAAACCAATAGATTAATTATCACATTTTTATATATTTTACCTGTTTTGGGCCAAAGGGCATTCACATGTATATTGTCGTCTTTTAATTCTGCTGCCATACCAAGGACACACATAGACATTCCATATTTCGCCATAGTATAAGCTATCAAAAACAAAACATATTCTATAAGACAATGAACGAAAATATATCCATTGAATATATTTTAACTAAGTAGAGGATAAAGAATAGTATAAAAATAATCAAGATATTCTACTGAAAAAGCTTTTAGAATAATGTCAACATCATTCATAAGTAAGATCAACAATTCTTGAAACTTATTGTATCAAAAATATTCCAAAAACTGTTAGAAATATATAATGAATTAAAAGAAAATACTGAATACACAAAAATTTGGAAATTATAATAGATAAAGAGAAAAAAAAAGAAAAAGAATAAACGAATTTAATATTTTGAATATCAGAATGAACATTTATTAAAACTTTGTGCGGCAATATCAGATAATAAATTAAAAATATTTCAAAATATATAGCAAGTCAAAGTCAAAGTTACTTTTTGTCAAAATTCTTATGATACTATTATGTGAAATTATTTCTAAAGAAATGTGATGATATTCCAAATAAAACACTTAGTTCCATAAAGATATTTACTTCACAACTTCAAATCAACCGAGTGTAGAAAAACATTAAATTAGTAAAAGACTACTAAATTTTTGTAAGTGATTTTTTAAATAAATTAAATAAAATAGGTGCATATTAAAATTTTATCTTAAAAAATAGGCAATTTATCAGTATATTAATTTTATAATATGTTTTTTTTAAATATCAATTTTAAAACACCTTTAGAGAAAAATAAAAACCAACATTAAGATAATATTTTCAATTACAGTACTATGCATTGTGAAATGAACAAGGTTAGATTTAAAGTAGGAAAATATTCAATTTAAAAAATAAAATAACCTCAATAATTACTGAATATGATTCACCAAGATTGAAACCAAATTATTTATTTATATATTTTGCAAATTTTGTCTGAAATAATTTTAAAACACTTTTGTTACTTATCTAAAATTCTTTCATTACACTACAATCAATATTACTAAGAAAAATTATTAAAATAATTACCTTGTAAAAAGGTTACAAAGATAAGTAAACAAGCTTGGGTATAAACACTATGCTAACTTTATTTTAAAAAAAATAATTAGCCTTCAAAAAAAATTCTAATTTTTTCAATTAGTTCAGTTTTCTTACTAATAGCTTTTCTCAACTTATCAAATTTTGACTGTAATGAAAAGTCTCGAGAATTTTGAATACATACATTAGCCTTATATTCAATTTCAATAATTTCCTTTTCTAAAAGAAACTTCATTTTCATAAAGATATCATGAAATCAGATGATTACTTTATTTGCTTCACCGGCAGTTATTTCTTTAGCCATTTGTTCTTCAAAAATCACGCAATATTTTGAATGTTAATATTAATATTTTCAATCCTGTTAAAATGATTATTCAGTAGATTCAGCAAGACTAGTTTGCATGATCATTATAAATAGTTTAAATATTGTGAAACATAATATTTCATTTAAATGTCTAGAATCAATATTTTTACCACTGATGAATTCTCTTTCATCAGATTCTTGTTCATGAAAATTAATGAAAATGTTCCACAATTTTGTAAATTTGTCTTAAAATGATAAATTTTAAAAAAAGTCATCCAATCTTATTTTCCTGACATTGAAATTCTGTGAAGATGATTTAACTTCTATTTATACATTCCATGAAATAAATATATGTACTCCATGAGAACAGCATCACACTCCTTTTCATCTTTCTAATGCAAGAACAATACAGATCATTTTTAGTTTTTTTTTTCTGCCAAAACAACATTTTTTTTTTTTTTTTTTTTTTTTTTTTTAAAAAATAATAATTTATTGGTGATCTATTCATTATGCAATCCAACACTTTCAGAACAAGCTACCAACAATTTTGCTTGGAGAGCATATAACTTTATTGGATATTTCTTTTCTAGAATGTAAAGCCTTCAATAATTTGTCCCCTCTTACACTGCATTTGCTTTATAAATTTCAAAATATGATAAATTAATTAGAAAATTAAAATAGCATTAGCTATTTAATGAAGAAATAATTTAATTTAAAAAAAAAATAAACACAAGAAGTAAATACATTAAGTAATTAAAACTAAAAATAAATGATATTGAAATTAAAACAAATATTCCATTAATATTAAAGCAAAGTGTGTAAGCACACACAGACATGCAAATGTATGCATATTGATGCTCTGCAGATCAGGACAATTTAACCAAAGCTTAAAATTCATGTAAATATATTTTGAAAGAAATAAATAAGCATCTAAAAGAGATTTTTTAAAAAAATTTTAATTCATTAAAAATTAACTAAGGATTTGATGCTTCCTACAATATTTTTCAAAACAGAATATTGTATTGTAATATAAATTAAATCATTATAAAAAAATCAACATGAATTTACAAAAAAATTAATAATTAGCATTTTGATTAAATTAAATTTTTCCTTGAAAATGTGTACATGAAATACATTTAAAAAGTTTCAACAACTATTTTAAAAAAAATATCAGAAGTACATTTATTATAACAAATAATATAGTGCAATTATTTAAAACGCAAGACTTGAGCTATATCGCAACAAATATAAATTAACATTTAAAAACTTAATTACACCTACCAACATGATTTTTGAACCATCGAGGCTCCATAAGAAGAGGTGGACTGATATTCAATATATGAGCAACTGAAGACTTTTTAAGATGAGGTATACACATTTTAGAACTAATTAAATAAAGAAAATATGTTTAAAAATGCAAAGAAAATTAGACATAAATCAACATAGCAAATTATTAATAAACTACATACAGGAAAAATAATTATTTATTACATCATTTTAAAATGTAAGAAAATTATGTTAAGTAAAACCCTATATGACTTTAATTAATTAAGAGTTCTTCCCATTTAATTTCTACATGTAAAATTGAATTCTTTTTTTTAAAGTTGTAAAAAAGCTCTTTATGAAAATATTATGCATCAAATATTTATTCATTACAATAGAATATACAAATATAAAACTGTACAAAGCTAAATTAGATAGATAAGCAAAAGTTTGTAAAATAGATTAAGATTCATTTGGTTTTATAAATAAACTCACACTTAGAAAATAATCCTATCTCAAAAATTGTCACATAATTCTTCAAAATAAACAACTGTTTAGCAATCTTTACTATATTAAAAATTTCTTAACATATAAAAATATAAAAGTTTTAAAGATACACTGCATTTAGAAACATTAAGCACATTAAGAATTAAAACTACATCACTGCAATTAAAATACACAAACACTTTTGTAATAAAGTACAACATGAAATAGGATAAATAGACTGTATAAAATGTAATTACAAATATATTTTTGTTTTTCATTGAAAACATTTTAAGAATGGCAAGAATTTCCTATGGAAATCCAATGAAGCACGTAAATCTAAATTTAGATATAAAGGTATGTTTTATAATGTATTTGCATTTAAATATAAAAATAATCATAACTTCCAGAAAGCTTCAAATATATGCAATAAACTCAAATTAAATATGTTCAATGAAAAGCATTAGCAGTCCTGCTTTTGTAATCCTTTTCTTTATAACAAAGATTGAAAACTCACTAAATCACAAAAACTGAAACTTAATACCTCCCAAATACTTTCCTCAGAAAGATTCTTAAAATATATTGACCAAATAAAATTTCAAATCTGAATGGCATAATAAAATTTCCACCAAATCTATAGTCACCCAAATTAGAAAACAGTGCTGAACATGGATTGGAAATAAACATTGAATGCCACCAAATAATTATAAAAGAAATGGACACTAAATAGAAAGATGAAGAAGAGCAGACCAAAGGGCATATAACACTGTATAGTTATAGAGAAAAGAAATTATCTTGTGTGACTAAGTTGGAGATATACTCAACATGCAGAATTAGACCAAGTTGAATAGAGAACAGATGTTATGGCATTATGCACCAGCTTAATGTAGACAGAAATGATGATATTGATTCAAACTATTGTGAAATTTTCTTTGAATATAGAGAATTTTCTTACTTTACCATTCTTAAGTAATACTGTAATTCAAAGACACTCTGGAAATATGCCCTTAAAATTAATTACCTTTTAAACATCGAATTAACTGTATTTTAAATATTACTTTCACATTAAAAATCCATCATAAAAGTTAATACTTTTAACCTGCATGCATCTATATTGAGAAGAATATTAAATATAAAATTTATTTAGTTCTGTTAAAACCTCTTGGACATTTTTATAATTCTAAATATATTATTTAATTAATTACAATCAAGAATTTTAAATAAACATATCTAATTGTATCAAGAGTCTCTAATAATAATAAAGGAGAATGAGTGCTGGTGCATTTATAACACAGACTGTTAGATCTGTAATTACAAAATTTTGAACAGACATCATTTGAAGAGTTCAGAATATGTAACTAGAAGTGATTTTTTTTTTTTAGATTAATTAAAAATTAAACAAAATTTTGATATTTTTCAGCCATAATTGCCAAAAATACTATAACACAAAAATGTTGCATATTAAAAATTTTTAAAAATAAACAAATTTAGTTGTTGTGTAGTTATTTGAATATTTTGAATAATTTTCAAAAATAATGTGAAGTTTATTTTATAGCAATATATTGCATTGTTGTAATGAAACTCAGATTCTTATCACTGTACAATAAATATTTCATGTTGAACTCCACACACACCCTCATTTTCATGATGAACTTATTATTCCATGTTGAGCAATGTTCTAAAATATGCTTTAAATAAAAATTTTGTAGTACTTGCATTGAAGATTTAACCTCATAAATCAATAAAACGGAAAAAAAAATTAGCACATTCTTCAATTTTAAATATTGCTGCTCTCTTGTAAATATAATTAGTTGTAAAAAAATACATTACTCCTCTTAAAACTTAAAAATTACTTTTTTTACTGTAATGCACTGGGGTTTTTTTTTTTTGTTTGTTTGTTTGTTTTGATGAATTAAAGAAAATTTTATTGAATAATTCTCAGCAAAATAAGGGAGAATATGAAATATATTCTGCACTATGGATAATTGTGTTTTTTTATATTTATATTTTAATTAATGTTTAGTTTCAACAATAAATGGAATTGTGAAATTGTAATTGAAAATTTAGTTAATTCCTTTTCAAATTAAAGTTCAAAATTAAAAGAGATGACAGAAAATTAGGAAAAATACATAATAATGATTTATACATAATATACATGATAATACATAATAATGATAAAGTTAATGATAATTATACTTAATGATAAATACATAATAATACATTACAAGTTTTATATATCAAGATTTGAAATTTAAAATATTTCACTGAGGAAGCCATTGAGAGTTATTTAAGGTATTTAAATGAAATTTAAATATCTTATTTAAATACCTGCTATTTTTCCTTATTTGGCATATCTTAAAATTGCAATGTGTTGTAAATACAAGTAATAAAATGCAAAGTAATAAAAGCAATCAATAATTTCCTTTATGAACAATATTTAACCTATCCTCATTTTATGTTGCATTTCAGTTTGGTGATTAATTATGTATTACAAAGGAAAATAATTTCAAAATTACGAATCATGTGACCAATTGAGAACTTTGTTAGTTGCAGAGTTCAATTGGTATAATGAATTGTGATTCATCTGTATAATAAAAATTTACTCAACAGAATAAAATTATATCTTTATTTCTAAATTGCAAAAATTATAACTGCATATTCTTTTTCATTGACTAATATTTTTACTCAACAGAACAGACAATGGGATCTTTATTATCATTTATATCAATCTGTGATAGCACAGCTCCAGTAGTCAGAAAGATAAATGTTCAATCAAAGTCTACTTTCCTCACAACAGTTTCCTTCTTATGAAACGTCCGTCAATTGAATTGAAATTGAAGGGAACAGTTAAATATACATATTTTAGTACCCTGCAAGTTCTAGACATATTCTGATAACAGATTTAATAAGAGGCTTAGGAAATTTTAAGATTGTTTCCACTTCAGATGGTTTCCTAAGCCCTTAATTACCAAGATATTTCATTTTGAACAAATCTGCTCTTTGAAAGTTTTATAATTAATCCAGCAATCAGGACTCTTCCCAAAATTATGCTAATATATCTTTGATGCTCAAAAAAAGATTTCAAAAAAATTGCTATATAATCTAATAAGGACAACAAAGTTCTTTGTGTTTTTCTAAGAAATAATTTTATTGAATTCATATGTAAAATAATGACCAAAATAATTTTCATTCTTAAATGTCATTCATAATAGTTAGTATGCACTAAATTCAATGATCGAAATGCCAGTTTTTGGCTGTTTCAGCTTTAAGATATTTGTAATTAAACTTTGGATAAATCTAAACTTATTAGCTGATAAAACAGTGCTTCTATATAGAAGCACTGTTTTATTTTTGTCTTTATTGTACAATTTTTGTCTTTATAATGTTAGTTAACATCTTATAATCAACATGCAGCCTAAGATCTTGATCTAAGAGCTCAATTAAAGTCACAAGAAATGTGTCATTAGAGAAAATGTTCTTCATTGTCAATATCCTTTATACTTCAGTTTTATGGATATTATTCTGCCCCAAAAATACTTTTAATGTTTGGAAAGTACTGGTTGATCATGTGTTAATTCAATACCATGAATAAGAATATTGATTTTGTCAGATATGTTAGAAAACAATTTTTGTGCCTATATTGTATATATCTTTTTTATGTTTATTTTCATGTACTTCTAGCATATAATAAAATATTCATCATAAAATATTCAATACTATTTCATCTACACAGAAGACATTGAGTTTTGTTTCTATTATAATGAAGCTCACTTGATTCAGCTATTCAGTAACAGGGCTTCAGCACATTAGCATGATAAACTTGTGATGTCACATTTTTTCTGATATTTTTACTGCAAGACTGCTGCCAGAGATTTCATTTAAAACTTTCCCTGGATCAATCCAATGTGAGTTTTTTTTATTAATATTATAGGTAACAAAGACTAAAATTGATCTCCTGGGCATGATTCATGATATTATGAACAATTTTCTGCTGAGAAAGTTTTCATATGACAAAAAGATCTTAAAAGTATTACAGGCAGTTTATTAATGGAAACACATATTCAGAGCCTGACTAAGGCAGGGTCATAGGGGGCAGTGAACTCGGGTCCCCACATCAGAGGGGGCTCCCCAAATTGAATAGAAAGTAAATTTTACATGTTTCCTTTTTTAATGAATTTTTTTCAAACAAAATATCAGTACAGTGTAAAATCTGAGATTTATAAAATAAACCTTCCTTAAATAATGAAGTTCGTTTTGTTTATATGCAATAAAGGCAAGAAATAATTAAATACTCCTACATATGAAAAAATTGTTGAGAAATTTGCATATTTTTCATTTAAAAATGTACTAATATTTAGTTTAGGCATTTCTCTTTTAGACAGATGCTTAAGATAGTTGTAGAAAGCATTTTAATATAAATCTTGCCTTAGCATTTTGTCAGATTGCATTTTAAATTCAATGGTTAAATGTCACACTTCGAGTTAAGAATATGAGTGTTTTTAGTTTTAAGTTTAAATAACATTTTGAATTAATTAACGAAAAACACCATAGACAAGTTCTATATATTGTTTTTCATTACTGAAATAGTGAAGCAGAGTGGAGCTCCCAAAGAAGTTTTTGCCTCGGGCCCCAATTAGGCTAAGTCGGGTCCTGCATATATTCTTTCATTTCCTTAGTCAATCTATTTCTCAGATATCAGATTTAAAAGTGTTTTTAAATTCTTCTCAAATGCTAATTCTGCATATGAGAATCCAGTAATTTTATACACAACTAATCTTAAAACACATAAAGCAAAATATATAACATGTCACCAACTAGATCCTTTCTCCAGACACAGGACTTTCAAAATCTTTTTGACATTTCTTTTGGAATCACTCAACAAGATTTTCTAAGGATGGTTAATTGAAATATAGCATGAAAAATTTACAATTTCCTAGAAACACCTTCCTTTATCTGTTTGGTTCCAGACAACTGAAGCTTTAATGATAAGGTGTCAACATTTTTCTTTTATACTTCTTCTAAAGACAAGCAGATATCAGCTTTATTAAAGTGCTACTAGATCCATATTCATTCACCTGTGAGCATTTCTAGTCTTATTAAGTTCCTATATGCAATATCTACTAAAGTTTTTCATATCATGCAAAATCAGCATTATAAAACCACCTTATACAACAATAAATATATAAAATGCTAGCAGGTAACCTAGTGCATTAATCATCCAATTCAGTGAACAATTTAACATCTGCCTTAGAGGATGGAAGAAAATGTCCTGCAGAAAAGCAATGATACCTGAAAGTTTATTCAAATTATAAGTTTTTAAATTGCTCTAAATTTACCTGATTTTTTTGTATCTGGTATTTTCTTAAAAATTTGAATATTTCTCTTCATAGTTATATATGATGGTCTTTTCTACTTATACTCGCAATTATGACTATAAGTAGTTATTATACCGACAATTATATTACATGAGTTATGCATATATACATGTTTACATAAATTAAAGTTAAAATTTATCTATACAATGCTCCTTATGTGGAAAGCAACAATATGATTTCATCAAATCATATAATTGTTGAAAATTTTCAAATCTAATTACCTGATTCATTTTTAGAAATAAGTTCCCAGCTCCTACAAGAAATCTTTCTAAATCCGAACAGCATTCTTTGGGTTTTATTAATAATATTAAAAATTACAATTGTAACTTAATAATTTTAGCTCTCAACTAATTAACTGATCATATTGTTTGGAAGTAAAGTAATGAGATATTCTCATATTATTGGGAACCTTTGCTCTCTTCAATAGACACTTATATAAAAACCAAATATTAACTAGTGTTATCTACTTTGGGATTAAATTTTTAAAACATATATATTTAATGAAGATTTCATTCTAGTGATTGATACTTTTATTTTCAATTCTATCTCAAGTTCTATCACCTTTAAGAGAACAGAATGTTGAATCTCATTATCGGCATTTTCTCTCTACATTTTAATTATTTTCTTCATTTATTCACAAAATAAGTTTATTTTTTTATCAGACTGGAAAAAAACTCCCTTGAAATCAGATATAGACTACTCCTTTGAAATCAAAGAATATAAAGTGTCTTCATTTAATTCAACACGGAATGAGCATCTACTTGAAATAACTGGATAATCATGTTGATCTTAACTATTTCACAATAAAATTCATTTCAACTCAAACTCTTAAAGCCATCAAATCATTAACATCATATCAAAATAGCACAACTAAACCAGATACCATTTTCTCTGAGTTACTAAATATGCAATGTGTATGCAAAGTAGATGCAAGAAAAATCTTAGCCAAGTATAAATGAGATATTTGCTTATGTCAATGTTTTCATCAGATATATATATATATATATATTTAATAGCTAAAAAATCCAACTATGCAAATAATAATATTTTAATAATTATTAACACAAATATAACTATTGTTAGTGAATCAAGTAACTCATTCAAATACACTCATGAAAATAAGAAACAGTACGAAAAATATATTTAAGATGTAATCGTTATCACAGAAAAATTCTAATGAAACATTTCCCTACATTAATTATAAATTGTTTTCTGTACACTAAACTGATGTTGTTTCAATTTTTAGTACTAAATTTTACTGTAATTGTGAATATGGCATACATACAATGCAATTTGTTCTTAATTATATAATTGTGTCCAATATAAAATCACAATTACACATCACTTATACTAGATATAGATCTTATAAAGCATATAATTTATTTCGTATTTTTAAAACTAATTATAACTATTCAAAATTCAACAAGTAATTAATATTTATTTTAATTCACAAACTAATAATGCAAATTCTTTTTTTCCCTGATACATTTAGTTATATAATTTATCATTCAGCAATAACATACTGATTAGAAAGGATAAAAGAATATAATACAGCATGCACAGAATGATTCATAAAAATGCACACTTCTGCAAAGTATTATAAACAACTTCAATCAATAATGGAAGAGAAGGGAAGTACAATACTTTCCATTTATGCAGATGTTTTAAAATAAGGAAAATTATTTTCTTTTAGAAAGAAAAATGTTTTCCAAGGTATAGCAAACCAAGTATTGGAAAATTTTACAGAAAAAAAATATTAAATTACAGAAGGCTTTGAGTTGAAGAGGAAATATACAAGATAAATCTGAAAAGTAATGAAATGATCATGAAGACTTTGTAAATATATCAGCTAAGGCTAAATATTACAAGCACTGATATAACTGAAGTTCTACCAATTCATAAATCAATCCTCATGCTCAAAGTGAATAAACAATTTGAAAGATTCTAAAGAGTGAAATGAAATCTGAATAAATTAAAGTGGTAGTTCTACTAAAGAATATTTAATGCACAAAACTTGATTTTGAAAATGCCTTTTTCAATATTTTTACATCAAATACTAAAATATTTAAAAAATTTGAAAAAAAAACCCAGAAAAAATATTAATATTTCTTTACATTATCTATAAATATTTCAAGAATATAATAAATGCAGGACATAAAACTCTCCTAATAAATTAGATTAAGAAAACAGAAGTTAAAATATCTTAATGATCACTACTATTAATGAGAATAACTTGAAAACAATATGCTTGTTTCATATTCAACATCAAAACAAAAACAGTATGGAATTCAAAAAGGAAATTATAAAAAAAAGTACATAGCAAAAAAACAAAACAAAAAAACATGAATGTCATTTATTATTTCCTATTAATCATCCTTGTATATTTTGAATGTATTATAAATATAACTAAACAAAATTTAATAGTATTAAAAACATTCAACATACAATATAGTATATACCATAGACTGTCTAAACTGTTATTTTTATTTTTTTAATATGTACCAGAATTGAAGAATCACATACATATTAAGTAATATTTCTATAGTAACATTTCTATTGTCAATATATAAATATCTTTTGAAAATAAATTTTAACACTTACTTTTTTTTTTCCCCATTGTTACTGCTTAGTTAGTAAAAAATTAATTCACAAATTAAAAAAGTACTTGTACATTCAATAAATCAATAGAGTAATTGACTTCTTAATGAGCATTTTTATATAACAGAAACTGTGCTCTTAAGAATTTACTTAAGATATAGAATGATCGAAGGAAAGTGACATAATTAGCAAAATTGCACAATCTTGACATTATTAATAGTATACTTACACCAAAAATGTTCCTCTTGTATTGATTCCATGCATTAAATCATAACGTTTCATAGGAGTATCTACTGTTCCAGTGAGGTGAATTGCACTTGCATTATTTACTAATACATCAATGCCGCCAAATTTATTCACAGCTGAATTAACTGCACTTAGTACTTGATCTTCATCTCGCACATCAACAACACAGGGTAAGCACTTTCCACCAGCAGCTTCAACTGGAAGATAAAATAATTTGTCAAATTTTAGTCAATAAACTAAGAAAATGCTAGACAAAAATTCAACACAAACATTGTTAATACATAATAAATAATATTTTTTTCTTTTATTTTTAACTACTTTTCCCAAACTGAGTTATTATAATCTTTTCATTAAAGTTGCAAAGAGTATTATGCAGTATTATGTACTCCAAAATAATTTAAAATACTTTTCATCAACAAGAAATCAGTACTGTAATAACCACATATTAGCATATGATTACCATAAAAAAATTCATTAAAGATGTCATACTTATTGCAACCAGAAATTACAAAACATGTCATGTTAGTCTGTTTATCAACAGCATGCAATTAAACTTAAAAGTTTTCTAATAGTATGCAATTTAGTCGAAAATTTGGAAATAACATGTAGTTAATACACAAGTACCAAGAAATCAAATTCTTTTGTATAATCTGAAAATTCAAATTTTTAAAAAAATGAATTATACACATTTTAATTAAACTCATTTTCAAAAACATTTTCTAGCATATAAATTAAATTGAATTCATTTTCATTTATATGCATGTACACCAATAACTCAGTAAACAAAGTCTAAAAAAAGAAAGTTAATATACACAAAAAATATCAATTTTACACAGAACAATTGCAAGTGTAATTTAATTCTTTAACAGCAAGTAAGGCAATTCAGAGCATTTAGGTAATTTCAACTTAACACTAAAGACAGATTTCAAGAGCTTGGATTCTTTTGAGGCAGTACAGATACAGAAGCACCATAAGAAGTCCAATTATCCTTGATTAATGATTTCTTTTTTACAGCTAATTTTTGTGCATCTTAAAGCATTAGGGAGGCATTCCCTAAATAAAGCCAGTTATGTATTTTCAAAGTTTAAAGACTAAAGTTCCCATTTACAAGCATTGCTAGCATTAAATAGAAAAGCTTTTAAGGCTATTTACAACAAGAAATCTTTCCATTGCATTGTTCTCTTAATCAAATATGAAAAACAAACACTTTCTTTTCTGTTGTTTTCTAAGTAAAATAAATTTAAAAAAAACTCCAATAATATTTTGTAATTAGAAGTACATTCAACAAATCAATGAGGAAAACTGTTTATACTAAAACATATAATAGTGAAAGTAAGCTGTAGTAAAATTTTTAAGACTGAAAACTGAAGGAAAATACCAATTTTGAAATGTATTTCAAACAGTGATATTTAGCCATATTTCACTTAATAGATTTTTTTTATTATTATTATTAAACTTTACAAACATGTTATCTTACCCATCACTGAATTTTGACAGAAAAGAATTTAAAAAGTAATAAATGACATATTATGCTTGCTTGGTAAAACATTTTTTATTGACACTTTAATCTTCTGTTAAGTACAACCAACCTAAAAGACACATACTGCCCAAAATCATCACATGCAAGAAAGTTCATAATTTTATTTATCAGAAGTGTTTATTTTACTCATTTGATGACTGTATCATTCTACATTTATCCAAATTTATCGAAAGTTTGTTAATTTTTCAACCTGACTTGTCAAGTTTTCTGCATTCCATTTTTTCCCCTTCAAAAAATTTAGTTTATAAAATGCAAAAGAGAACTATAAATGAAATATTTATTTCTGCTTAGATTTATTTGATTTGTTTTTATAAATTAAAATACTGAATTATAAGTATTTCCATTATCTCATGAAAAATATAAAAATCAGAGAAATAAAGAACCAGATTAAGAAGCTTTAATGCAAATATATTATCAAACTGAATATTAAAAAAATTTCACTCACATTTAATTTATAAGAAATATGCATTATTTAGATTTCAACATATTAACATAAAAATATCTGACCCAAAAATGATATGAATAATTAATCCTTGTTATTTTTTCATCTCTATCTTTAGTAATAATAAAGGGAAATATATGTCTATTGGTTAAAATTCTATAGGCCAAAATATTTGATCTAGAACTTCCCAATTAAGCACAAATAAACTTGGAGGTTAGGATTAGAAATGCACAATTTTCAGAGTATTTTTATGGAAATTTCATTTAATTTAAAAATAAACCAGATCTTGTAATTTCCCAGCATCAATTTTAAAAATATTACCAGACAAAAATAATTTTACAACAATAAAAGAAATGCCTTATGAATGATGATGCCAAATTAATTATTGTGTGAGTTTGTCCTCAATTTTGATAATTGCTTAAAAGTATTTTTAGCACAATATTAAACAATGTATTCATTTATACAATGAAGCTCAACAAAATTTTCATCATTTCATGAAATATTTAATTTTATGATTTTCTTCTATTGGTGAAAGCTAAAAAGAAAGTATTCAAATTATTATCTCCAGAATTTAGAAGAAGAATCAGAAATTTAAAGTACATATTTTACAAAAACAATTGGCAATTTGAAGATAGATTACCTAGACAGTTATGATTTTAATAGCACTATAAATGCTTATAATACCATAGAACAGATATATTAGCAGGAATAATTTATTCTACACCATTTGATCATAGAATAAATAACAATTTATTTTATAAATAAAATGGATCTAAAGCTACTGAAATGGCTTCAATATCTATTGCAATTTGATGCTAATAACTCTTTAATGAGGGAATCAGTTTATGCATGAGAGACTGTAATTAAACACAATCATTATTCTTCAAGAACCAGCTGTTTTCCAATGGTAACTAGTTTATCATAAGTCTAGACATAACACAGCTGATAAAAGGGGAAAGTAAATTTTTTTTAATGAATTATTACAATTCTACAAAGGTAAATTTCTCATGACAAAAGAAAAATTCTATACAATATTTTTTCTACTATTTCTTAAACTCAAGCATGCTTGAGACATTAAAAATATAAAACAATTACAGAATATAACCTTTAAAAAATAAAAACAAAAAGAATACATAGAGAAACATCAATTATGATAAAATATTGATTATAAAATGAATAATGGTTACGTATACTAATAATATCCTTTTGTACCTTCTTGAGCAGCAGTGTAAATTGTTCCAGGTAATTTTGGATGAGGTGCAGTAGTTTTAGCAGCTATGACAACATTGGCACCATCTTTTGCAGCCCTCAATGCTATGGCTTTACCTATTCCTCGACTGGCACCAGTGATAAATATGGTCTTCCCTGCCAATGCCCTACAGTAAAAAATGTTGCAATAATCTTGCTAAAAGTATATGATTATGACACTTTTCTCTTAAGAAATAGATATGTTTCAATTAATAAAATTCTGAAGAGCCAAGAGAAAGTAAGATATCTATATCAGAAATTAAAAAGAAAGAAAGATAGCTATAAAAGTAAGATATCCATAAAGAAATTAATGGTCTTTAAGGATTTTTACAAGAAATCATATTGGAAAACAATTGGCAATTTAAGTTTTATATATATTTTTAAAATGTCAAATTTTATAAGAGTGATTCACATAAAACAATTCATAAGTTCAAAATAATATCCTTTAAATTTGAAATAGGAAGGAAATTATTCCGAATTTAGCTTTCATTAACCTAAGATAATGGCAAAAAAATAACACATTGCCAATAGAAATGCAAATTTCTGAATGCAATAAATTTATATAATGTTTAGCACCAGATCAATAAAGAAACTTCATGTTTACAATATACTTCAATTGTAATTACTTTAGTTTATTAAGGGAATTCAATTCAAAAAAACTTTCTATTATGTACATCATATTTGAAGACACACCTTAAAAGATGGAATTAAAAAAATGCAATCACACATTCTGTAGTTGATTGATTATAACTACAATCAACCTTCAAATTATTTAATTAAATATGAACTCGCAAAGTAAAAACATTTCTAAACATTCAAACGAAAAAGATAAATAACAATATTATACAAAAGATGGCTATCAAAAAATTTATCTTCTACAGTCAGCATGTTTCAAGTACTGACTGAATATAGAACACAAATTCAGATATCTAACATTCTCAAAATTCTTAGAGTGTGTTATCTTCAGAATTACTATTTACAATCAGCAGACCTTTAAAGCAACAAACTGATCTTTGCATCATCTAGGTTCCTTTCCTGATTTTAATATACACTGAATGCAAATAATAGTAATCAATGGCGTCTAAATTAAATAAGATAAAAGTATAAACATTTAAGAAAAAATATAAATCATTCAAAAGAAAAGTAAAAAATAATTAAAAAAATAATACTAATAATAATTTAGGAATACATAATAGTAAATAATACTAGAGCATTCATAAAACACAGGAAAGTTTTACTATTTAAATGTTGAGAGGAAAAGTCTAAAGTCTTCAGCGGCAACAAGTGATAACAATCTAAAAAATAAGTTTAACAGGAAAAAGCGGCATATATTCTGGCTTTCTGCACTTAGTTAAGTTTATACAATTCTTGACATAAATAAAACAACTTGAAATACATTTTTTTTTTATTTGAAACGAAAACAACAACTTACATTTTTGAACTACCTACAGTACTATCTGTTATATTAACAAGAAGGCAGCCGACAGACAAACAATAACGATAACAAATATGATTCTGAAACTTTAGAATACAGCGGTTACAGAATAAACACTGAAACTATTGTCAGTGATAATTCATAAATGAACGGATTTGTACAAAAATATTTCAAGTTTTTTTCCCCTAATATTATTGTTTAAACTACAAAAAAATATTCATCACTTATACATATCATTATTTCAAATTTTAGATCCAAAGCATTTACGGAGAATCTTGGTCCTTCAGAAGGAAGAAAGAACACCACGTGAAATTAAACATGCGCAATACACGATGGTTTGAATAACAAATATTTTTGATATAATTAATTTCAAATGTTTGCTTCAAATAATTATTATTTCAATTGGCAGTTTAAATTATAAAATTTTTATTAATCATTATCAATAAAAATTTATTAATTATAATTGATATTTAATTAGTTTAAATAAGACTATTATTGCCTTACTTTATTTATATAAGTCTAATTTTACTTATATTTATGCAAGTAAAATGTTTTTTTAAAGTGAAATGAAAAGCATCCTTTCTTTCTAGTTTGGATTTTATTTCTATATTCTGTCAATAGATGGCACCAAGAGTATGAATACTTTAAGTCGAAGATCTGTCGTAATAATCTATATATAAAAAACGCTTAAGTGGACGCATTAAGTGATGCATTTAACACTAGATTTATCAGACCAGTCATTTTGACTGGTCTGATAATTCAAAATTCCTGCTACATTAAACATTTGCTTTCCAAAATGATGCTATGACTTTTGTAGCTATAAATAGAGAATACATTTTATGAACTTAATTTTACTTTATATATGTTAGAAACAAATATATTTTTTTGTTATAACTATTTATACCAGTACCAGTCAAAATGACTGGTGAATGTTTCTATGAAGGAATCATGAGACCGTGGAAATACAAATAGTGCCCATACGTCTTTTGTTCAATACTTTATCGTTATCGAGCCGATTTAGGTGATTACGGTGTCTTTAGGATTTTTTTACGAGTACTTAGTCCAAGTGATCTCCAAACGTAATCATTCATCTTTACCTATACAGGTAAGAAGGTAAGAAACATTTATGTGTATTTGAATATATTCAAAAATATATTCTTCGGCAAGTAGCCTGCCTGCATATCGTCAGCCCCTGAAAATGTCAAAAGGAATAAAAGTTTCTACATATTTAGAAAATGCAACCAGCATACCTCAGGATTGTTCAGATGTGGAAAGTGAATTATATGAAAGCGACGGTGAATTATTAGATACACAAATTGATCCACAAGGCAATGATGAAAACAGTGCTATTATCTTGAGTAGTGATGAGGAAGTTCCTGATGAAGACAATATAGATCAGTCAAGTGACAGTGATTGCGAAAATATTCCAAACAAACGTACGAGATGATTCATGCGATTCCCTTCCAGTTCTGAAGATGAAGGTGGAAGTAACTTACCAAATCAGATTTAGCCGGAATAAATAGCTGGATATTATACAAAAACACAATAGGAGAAAATATTTCACGGAAAGACTTTCTGTTTCGATTAGCAGAAGAACTTGCTTCAGAATATCAGACTTCAAAGACTAAACCATGCGAAGCTGATATACCAACTACAGGTGGCACGGTTTCTGTACGCAAATGGTGTCAAATAGGATACTGCAATAACAACAAGACTACAAATATTTGCAATAAATGCAAAAAAAGTCTATGCGGAAAGTGTACAAGTAACAAAATCTGCATATGTAGAAATTGTGAGCCTATAAAAAATTAAATGTTTTGTTATTTGAAGATGTCCATAAATCCATTTTTGTATAAAAATTAATATTGTTAAACCCTTTTCACCTTTTTTTAAGAATGAATAAAGACTGGAAATCACGATGAGCATTTTTTCTTATACACCAGTCATATTGACTGGTTATGGTAGAAATAGATATATTTAAATGGCTGGTAAATCTAGTGTTAAAATTGAACATTGTTAATTAATCGACCTTTCGGATTCATTCTGAAGTACTTTTGAATTAAAATAAAACAGAAAAAAAGAGATTAAAAATTACTAATGTGCATTGCGTTACCCCAACTGGCGTAGAAAATGCGCGCACACGCAGTGTGTCTGATTGTTGACAACTGTATTTTCATCTATAAATATAAAACGCTCACATGGACGCAAAATCAGACTGAATTTGTTAATCACCGTTCGGCAACACTTCGCCCAGAAACATCAACATGTGGCTTGATAAGATTTCAAGCGAACGCTATTCTTGCATCGGTTTGAAAAATTTTTTAAACAAGATCTTTTACGATAGAATTAAATCGTGCCATATCGCTTTTAAAACGAAATCGTCGGAAAAGAGAACACAGATCGAATGAAAATGATCAAGAATCGTTCATAAGATCCAATCATAATGAACGAGATAGGGTTAAACGTTTATGTGTACGGAATGAAGTTTCCGAACTACAGGAACATAGTTGTCTGACTATGTCAGGACTCTGCCCTTTTTGCCAGGCACGTTACTGGGATAAAGAAATAAATTCAAGTGGCAAATACAAGAAATGTTGTTCTGATAAAAAAAAAATAATAATAATGTTTTGGAACATCTATTGAATCTACTGTAAATATTTAAAGACTTGCTGATCAGTGATTTAATCGAAGGAAGAAACTATCGGAAGCATATAAGAGAATATAATTCTGCTTTAGCTTTTGCTTCCATGGGAATTCAAATTAAACCTCCTGCTGGAGCAGGGCATATTGATATAGTTAGTATTCAATATGGCCTCTGTGATGGAAAGATTGAATTCTATTTTGAGAGCAATCATTCCGTTCATCGATTGTTGCCTTCAGATGCATCGTCTAATTGAAGAAAATCCTGCTACAAATATCAGGATGGTTTTCATGGAGAAATTTAGATATACGTAGATATAATCAATATATTACAAAAATAGAAATTGCAGCTTTATTTGTTGGAGATAATGGCGAACCACCTGTTAATTGAGACATCTGTATTTATCCTGTCGGTGATAGCTGCAAAAATATTTATCCATTAAACCAATGTTGTGATCTCATGGTCTATCGCTTGCTGTTTCCAAGAGGAGAATTAGGTACAATTTCCGAATGTACTTTTTACCTTACATTTTTTAATTCTTTCATTGTTTTATCTTATTTTGGAATGGACTGTATTTAAAAATAGCTGTTTTCAGACATTTTTTTTTTTTTTTTTTTTTTGTAAATATCAAATTTTTATTCTGTTTCTGTAGTGTAGCTTCCAAATTTGAACAATTGTGAGAAAAGCACAATTTTTTAAAAATTTTTTTTTTTATAAATATTAATTTTTTGTTCTGTTTCTATGGTATAGTTCCCAAATTTCAAAAATTGTGAAAAAGCACAATTATATTTTTAATTTGTTTCTTTGGTGGATGAATATATTTATTTAAATGACTGTTTATTTGTGTTTACAAAAAACTTTGATGCAGGTGATTTTTCCGAGTGTACTTTTCGCTATGCATTTTTTATTTCTTTCATTGTTTTATCATATTTTGGAATAAATTGAATCTGAATATATCTGTTGTTAGACTAAAGTGGTTTAGTAGATGGCGAGCGAACGAAGCGAGCTTGGATCAGCAGTTCCTGGGGGTTGGCGAGCATAAGTGAGCAGAGGACGGAGCCCCCAGTAGCTTATTGTTTCAATAAGTCACTAATATCATTCTTTATAAGCTTCGATTTCACACTTCCGAATATTGAATGACACCAAAAGCAGTGTTATGCTGTTTCGAATGACTATATTCCTCTCGATAATATTTATTTCCCACATAATGCGGCACTAAAAGCAAATGCGTTATTTTTTATTCTACATATTTTGAAAATATATGAATAAATGTTATCATATAAATATTTTTCACATAAAATTCGTACTTCGACTGTCATTTCAGTATCCCGTGGCGTCCACTTTTCGAACGATTCTATCTCACTAAGGGGTGATACGTGAAAGGAAGGCCAGATTTCCGGAATTTATTGTTAAATGTAAATATCTAATTTCCTCTCACCTCTATTTTGACGAATTAAACCTATCTTAACGCATGCGCAGAAGCACTTATTATTTTAGAATCTGTTGGCAAGCAATATACATGTAATTTGTGATAAATAATCCTTTATAAACCATTCGATACTTTAAAAAATCCATTCAATTGTTTTAGTAATAGAAAGAAGTACTAAATGAGTGAATTAAGCATAATTAAATTTACATTCAGCTTCCAAGCGAATTTAATTACAGAATATAATGTTTTTGATATATTCGCATTTCAAATATAATTTTCACCGACATATGACGCTGTATATTTATATTTTGCTCTGCAATGCAGTTCTTTTAGATTAGAATTTTTCGAGTTCTTGTATTAGTTTGTAATCTGAATGTCAATTTAATTATTTATTGCATAGAATGGAGAAAAAAAAAGAGAATCAAATATCAATATAAATAAATAATGACAAATGATATAAAATATAATTATCAAAACTGTTAGAGGAGTTTATTTAAAATTTATAAAGAAATTTTGAATCATTTTTAAATTTCAAGTGAATGAAAGATGGGGAATTTAATGAAAGAGGGTACATTTTCATACTGTCCATAATTTGAAAGGGCCGCGGTGACCTGGTGGAAAGGTCTCGGCTTCGGAATCAGAGAGTTTCAGGTTCGAGACCTGATTCCACCGAAGAACCGTCGTGTAAGCGGGTCTAGTGCACATTAAACGCCCACCCGCTGGTGTGGCGTGGTGTGGAGAGGAGGTGCCAGCTCAGGTGCCGTCCTCGTTATCTGACCGCGGTTCAAAATTACGAGGTCCGTCTCTAAATAGCCCTAGTGTCGCTTTAAAACGGGACCTTAATATAACTAAACTAAACTAAACATCCATAACTTAAAACGATAAGAAAGAAAAAGGACAAAATAATAATTTTATGTGGAATTATCAATAGACATAAGATTTGTTCTAGATTCAAATTTACATATTAATATGTTTTGAGTGGTTACTGGTATTTTCAGTGGATATGTTGTCAAAAATATACAAAAATTCTGCATATTGTGATGTTATGGGATATGGTAACGAAGAAAATACCCACGCGGATAATATTAAGTATTTTATTTAAATGAACACAGCCAAGTTATATATAATTATCGATAATAGGAAATTCAGTCAAAAGATCTTGATTATTATTTCTATTTACAAAGTCATCTAAAGTTCGCTAATCCTCAGGGAGGAAATAAGTATCAGGAACAAAGTCGCTAATACGCAGGACCACAGCACTGTAACTCTGAGAGTAGGGTACACCATGGAATGCGTCGTAATGTGTAAGGAAGAAATTGCTCGGGTGAGCTCGCGCTGAAAGATCAGAACTCGAAGCTTTGGATTAGTCCTAAGAGCCGTAATCCCTTCCGCTCAATAGCTTGGAAGCTCTCTCTCTCTCTATATATATATATATATTGTTACGAATCCATAATACTGCTTCCCAGCATAGTTGGTTCCATCATTGGAAAGAATGTTTTACAGTCATCTATATTGGAAGGAGTCTGGGCGTAGCGTCCGGGGTACCAGAGCTTGGCGACAAACTTGGCGACCATTTGGAGACTTGGCGACGAATTTGGTGACTTTGGCGCCAAAATAGATTATACCCGAAACATCAAGAATTTTCCCGATCCATCCAGTAGGAACCGAGATACGCCACGAACGTTCCTGATTGGTTGAGAGGCTTCTAGTCCCGCCTCCTGAGAGCTATAAAAGGGTCTGCAGCTGCCAATCAGGGAGTAGTAGTCTACTCCGCATGATAGAATTCCTTCACGAAGGTAAAAAACCTACAGCAGCTATTTTCCTCGACATAGCAAAAGCATTTGACAAAGTATGGATTCCCAGGCTAATTCATAAATTAATAGCTTACAACTTCCCCAAAACAATAGTTGACATAATCAAATCCTATCTCACAGACCGATACTTCATAGTCCAAGTTAACCAAACTGATTCATCTAAAAGAAACCTCAGAGCAGGGGTACCCCAAGGTGGAATTCTGGCGCCTGTTATTTTCCTCCTATACCTCAACGACATCCCTCAACAAAAAGACATAATGATAAGTCTCTATGCAGACGACATTGCAATATTATCCCAAGGTAAAAACCCTCAACAAGCTCTAATCCCCCTTCAAAATTATATCAAAAATCTTGAAAAATGGCTCATTAGATGGAAAATAAAACTTAACGTTGATAAAACCGAGGCAATATTATTCTTCAAAAATAGAAATAACTGGCCCAAAATCCAAATCTATAACACTGAAATTAATTGGCAAAAAGAAGTAAAATACCTGGGTATAACTCTAGACAAGAATCTTAATTACAAATCTCACATAAACAAAATTAGAGAAAAATTTAACTTGGTCTTTAGAACCCAATATCCACTTATCTGTAGAAACTCAGGACTATCCATTAACAACAAAACTCTTATCTACTTAGCATACCTCAGACCAATACTTACATATGCATCTCCAATTTGGGAGGCAACGGCTAAAACAAACCTACAAAAAATAATTGCCCTAGAAAACAAAACTCTACGAATGATCGCAAATGCAAGATGGTTTATTAGAAATGTGGACATATTAAAAGCCCTAAACATCCCCCCAATCAAGCAATTTATCCTTAAACAAGCTAAAAATTTTTATGGTAATATTATTAATATTGACAACCCCACCTTAAACAATCTGCCAACATATGACATCAACGAACCCTCCAATAAACGTAGACCCCGATGTGCCCTTGCAATATAAATTGCAGACAAAACAACACACTCCGATGTGCCCTTGCAATATAAATTGCAGACAAATAACGCTTCTCCCCTTTTTTTTCTTTCCCCTTTTTCTCACACTCAGGAAAACACTATTTCAAAAACAAATAACCCATATATGATGCACTGTGATTAACAAGAACAATTCCATCACCCTAAAGCTCACACCTACTAGATTTACGGATGGTGGGGCCTGCGGCCCCAATGAGCCGTAATCCCTCTCTCAACTATGCAGGGAGTAGTAGTCGGAAGCGACAGAGCAGAGTAGTTGAAATCGACCGTGAAGAACTGGTCTTCCAAGAAGTAGCAGAGATTATTGTCTTCTCTGATAAAAGATATTTGTCTTCTCTGTGCTGTATATAGTTGTCGTCTTTGTGCTGTCCTGTGTGTCTTCATGTAAATAAACGTCATTGTTTTATTCTACTTCCGCCTGCTGATTGAGCGTTTTCCACACCATATAACTTCCACTATCTAAACGAACCCCGGGAAAAAAAATCGTAACAATATATATCTCTTGCTGCTGTTGCTGCTGCTGGGGCTATTTACTATCCAGCGTATAGGCGGATTCTAAAAATCTGTACATTCTCTTTACCAATAAGAGATACAATGAGAAGGCACCTCTACTCCGATTTTTTGAAAGGGATCTTTTACTTTTCTCGAATGAGAAGTCTTAATTACAGCGGTTTTTCCTATCAATCCTGGTGCAAGGTGAACTCTCACCAAACTTGGTAACGTAGCACAGCTAATATGATCTTGATAAGTTTTTAATGAAGTCGTGCTTCCACAGGGCGAAAAGAAGTGTCAATGTGACAGATGAGGTTGTTTTTCTTCGCTATGATACGAGTCCATTATTGTCTCTTCCTAGGTGACTGCGGTTTTCATGCCAGTGCAAGTTTGGATTAATGATTAATTTAGAAAAATGAAACATAAAACATTTTCATTTACAATGTTTCGAATTAGAGGTTTGAGTTTCCTTTATTTATTTTTTTTTCTCATAAATGCATTTGCTTATTTATAAACTATGAGATCTTTTAAAGATAAAAATAAAATAAGCACAACTGATACATTTTCCTTATAATTTCTTTTTCCATCTTCTTATAGAAAGTATAAAAATTCCTCCAAGTATAAACATTTTTTTAAAATATAACATGGAATTTAAATGCTGACATAAAATACAAATCGATACTTTTTTCCCTTCAATGTCACGTGTTGAATTACAACAAGTGATAACATGACGAAAAGAAAACTTTCATTAGTAAATATTTTCTTAGTAACTACTAGAATATGAATTTATTTTCAGTCCTCTTACTTTTTTTAACATAAATTCGCTTTTAGGTGATTTTTAATTTATATTAATTCATTTTTTTTCCAAAATGGAGTTTTATATTTTAAAAAGAATATTGAATATGAAGTACAAATAAAATCTTACCAATTTAACGAAAAATATTTTTCTGCATTCATTCAAAAAATTAAGTGTGTGAGATCAAGCATGTAAATTTATGTATTTGCGCTTTTTATAAAAGAAAAAACAAGATTTGCCTATTTTTAAATATAAATTTAATAGCTCTTAAATTTATGAAAACTTTATTTCAAGAAATATCGGTAACATGTTTTTTACATTGAATTTACTAATATCTGGAATAAAAAACGAACCTTTAGATTTCGGCTCTAAACCATAATAAAAGTACCAAAGAAATTTATTCGAATAATAGTAAATTTTATCACATTCATTAAGAAAAAAACCCATATATACTAGTAATTAGAATATATATATATATATATATATATATATCTATATATATATATATACACACTTGTGCGTGGGGGGGGGGGCACATTTTATTCGAATTTTTTTAGTTTAGTTACATTAACGTACCGTTTTAAACACAACACAAAGACTATTTTGGGACAGACCACGTAATTTTGAACCGCGGTCAGATGACGTGGACGACCCCTGATTTGGCAGCACCATCTCCAAACTTCCACGATACACCAGCGGTGGGAACTTTTGGCCCCAATGGATTTAATTTGCACCAGATCCGCTTACACGACGGTTCTTCGATTGAATCAATCTCGAACCTGAAGCCCTCCGGTTCCGAAACCGAGCCCTTACTACCACCATGGCCCTCATATTTTATTCAGAAAAAGTATTTTTATTTGAAGTGGCTGTCTATTAGTGTCATAATAAATGCTATAGAGAATAAAATTATTTTATAAATTGTACTAACTTGCTCTTTATTTTTATTTCAAAAGCCATATGATGACTTTTTAAACATAACATCACATAACGAAGCAAAATGTTTGATCAACCGATTCCAAATTTTCAATTATTCTTACAGAAGTCTTTTTTTAAATTTAAACTGAATACATCTTTATTCTATTTCGAAATTTTATTAACAAATGAATTTAACAGTATTTAGCGATTGCCATATATAAATTATGCAAATAGTGAAAAATTGGGAGTAAAACATGGTAAACCTGATTTTAAAAATAGTAATCTTCTAATATTTAACTTGCTTTGTTTGATAAACCAATTAACTCAACAAGTAAATTTTTTTAAAAATTTAAAGTAACTAAATTAACAATAAAAAAAGAAATATGTATAAACGAGTTTTTTTAAAAAATTGAGTATTCAGTAACAATAAAAACAAATCGATAAGGAGTAAAAAAATAGCTTTATAAAATTTTTTTGTAAAGAAATAAAAAATAAATCCTATGCGTTAAAAAAATGCAAAAAATTGCCTAACGAATAACTTAATAAAATTGATAAAAAAAATTGCAATCTTTGATTGAATTTAGAAATTCCTTTATCTGATAAATAATTTTTTATCCCCTTAATTAATATTTTCCTTCCTTTCTATTCTTGTGTCCGACATAATGATGTGAAAAACTCTGCATCAATCGATTATCAAGGATACAGAATCCTTCCGATTATCGGAAGGATTCTGTGCAGAACATTTGCGCAGAGAATGGCGAATTTTCTTTCAGCCCTAAATTTCAGCTATGCATTCGAAAGCGCCTGAACTTTTGTTTCGTTTAATGGTACAATATGGGGCGAGTCAGACCTCATTGGGTATCAAAACATTATTAAAAATTTTACAGCAATAATTCTACAGCTCCTGAATTCTCTTCATTCTCTTGAATTATTTTAACTTACACTTGCTATATTCATTTCCATTTTCATTCAGAATGGAATTTAGAACCTTAGCGATATAGAAATGGTAGTGTCTTATTCTAGTAAGAACTTGAAATGCTTGGACCGAAAGAAAATAACACGCGTTTAAAAGATCTCACTTTTGATTGATCTTTTAATGAGATTAAATCTTTTAACAGTTTTGAATTCAGAATATAAATTTCCCTGTTTAGATATTGGAATAAACTATGGAAGTTATATTTAAAAATTATAGCTTTCAAATATATAGATAACAAACTATTAATTTTTCAATGCGATTTATTCTTTTTTTGGTTTTGATTTAATTTATGGGATTCCAAACCAGTTCAAATTCTTCCTGAGACAACTGTAAATCGATTAAGCCTTTCCATATCAAACGTTACACATTTCAAAAGTTTCCAAAAGAGTTCGTTACTGATCTCATAGAGATTGATACTAAAATGATGATGATTCCCAGATTGACTATGCTTCTACTTATCTAGTGGATATTTTGAATGAACGATAATCAATATGCCACTCATGAGATTCAAGTGAAGCCCAACTTAGAAACTAAGTTTAAATTAAATTGCGCAGTATTTGTAACAAGTCAAATGTTGGTTCAGAGACTTTTAAATCAGATGTCCATGATTTCAGATCAGATCATGTGCTTTTATCAGAATGTTCCAATGGGCAGCATTCTTTTTGCTCACCAAAAGTTACTGAAATATGCTGATCCGTACATGAAAACAGATGATGTGCAAGTAAATTGTTTCATTAAATATAGCTAAGAAATGAAGTCTTGCATTAATTTGCTGCACATTTAGAGTCGACGGTAAAAGGGTTCGTGATATCAAAATTTTAGCAATACGGCATTTGAGACTGAACTGATTAAAACAAAAATTTGATACAGAATTATACTCGGAGTCAGAAAATCACATACTAAATTTGATACATTTAAATCTTTGCGTTTTCGAATTATCATGTTTATATGTTTCCGAAAGTACAAAGAGACAGATTGTCAACCCGTTATTGGAATTAGCTCAAAACTTGATGACACTATAGATATTAAATTTGTATACTGGATTAGCTTTTTACATTTTGTAGTCATTGTGTCAGACAGACATCCTCTGAACTCATTTTGCTCAAAACTTGATGGAATCGACAAATTTAGTGTATAGACCGTATACTGAATTTCATTCGTCTAGGTCAAAGCCTTTTGAGATATCTTTGAAACAGACAGATTGACGGACATCATTAAAGAAATGTGTTTTTCGAACTCAGGAAGTCTAAAACGCGGAGATTCTTCGAAATTTGAAGTTCAAAGTTTTCAACGATTACAATACTTTCTCTATAGTTGGAATAAGAAAAAGTGAAAAACATCACACATGCTCATAGCATCGCCGAGACAGAATGGCAAACTACTCTGCTTAATATTTTGTATCAGATTGATATAGTATCAACCGATTAAAAGCAAATGAAGTAGAATCAAAAAATGACACCGAGGATTTGATACACTTAATCTATATCCGTTTTTTTGTACTTCATACTTTTGCAAACTTGATATTAAGTTTTGAATTGATACATTAAAATCCAAGCCTGCAAATAGTTTAATTTTTATAGCAACCCCATTTAGTGCTTCAGTAAACTTTATCGTACAAGAATATTTGTTGAATTTTCATGCTAAACTGTAATTTTAAAATTAGTGATTAAACATATAAAGCGATAGACCATTAATCTGCCTTAATTCCTTAAATTCCAAAAATTCAATTTTTCATTAAAAATGTCTGACGTAACTTTCTTTTCAGCTCCAACTATAAGACGCTGGATCTGAAAACAAAAAGGTTATGTCAGGCAATTTTATACGCAAAGTAGGACCTTGTTTACTGTCCGATATTCAATTGAAGACATTTTAATGAAACTGCGAACATGAAGCACCTTGTATAATGGCGGCTTAGAAACTAGTGTTAAATACAAATGTACTAGCTCTTTAATTCGTGATAGAGTGCTACTTTTATTTATAGGCCGCTGCGTAGCAATTTTCGACAATCTGAGTCATATTCGATACGTAAGTAAAATCACACGATTTTAAAATGTTAGCTGGGCACAAAGTTTAAGATAAATTATGAATAATCAAACTACCATAACATGCGAGTCAAATACAGTTTTTTAAAAAAATCAGTTAATTAGCAAATATCTGAAATATAATTGCTAGAATACTATCTGAAAGGATGATCGTGTAAAGGAAATGATTCATTTACAAATGATGGAAATTAATATTTCTCTCGCGATGGTCATTTAAACAAATTAGAGTATTTCCAAAAATGTGTTTTGATTGATTTAATCAAAGTTTAGGGATTGAATGATTTTACTGCTATTTCCATGTTCTCCCCTGCTAATTTTTGCATCCTCCCTTCCGTTAACAAGTTTACAAAAAATATTTCTGAACGTGCAAAGATCAAGGGTTTTTCCATTCGAGTATTTTCAGCTTCTCCGATCCCATTTCTTCTATAAAAGTAATTTGTTTCTTATAGGTATAGGCATTGACTATAGGTAATGCAGTGACTGAAAGATATCTGGAATGAATCAATGCTGATTGGTAATGCAGTGACTGAAAGATATTTGAGATGACATTAAGCCAAACCTACTACGAAGCGAGACATGTCTTGTCATAAAGAGCAGTTAATAGAAACGATAGAAAATCAAAGGAGCAAAGCCTAAAAGACAATGTTTTTCCATTTCAATTTAAAGAAATAAATCAAAAGACTGAAAAAAAAGCAAAGGAGGGCAAGATACTTCAGACCATTTTGAAAAGATTAGGCAGATATTTTACCTCATAAACAAAAGAGACAATGCAGCTCCAAGAAAGGTTATAAAGAACTAAGATACAAAAGCCACTTTTTGATTGTAGTTTTAGTTTTTGTAAATTAGTAAACATTTTCGAATAACAGCCATTCCAGGTAAATAAATGCAGTTTAAAATGAATAACACAATTTGTAAGATTTCTGCTAGCCATTTATTTAAATTTAGCCAAGAGAGATTTCAAGTCAGATTTCGTCACATTCAATTTTAAAAAAAGTACAGTACTTATAAGCTATTTCGAAAACTAAATTTTGCATCTCTGTCGGTAAACACTAGGTTTTTTTCAAGCAAGTTGGCAAGTGGAAAATTTTTTATATACATTTTATATATTTTTTCCTATTTTCGGTTACAGTTATCTAACAGTTATACTTGAATTTAGTTAAACTCAAGACATGACGAACTTCTAGTGTGCTATCGCATAAACTAAATTTTTATAATAAATTAAGAGAAATTTTTCTAAATTGTTTTCTAATAACAGATTCCGTTTTACAATTGCCTTTAGAGAAATCCATGTTTATTCTTTGAATAAAACATCGGGAAAATCCAAAATAGACATTTCCGAGAACTAATATTAATCGAAATATACTGCCCGATCAGTTTAACTTATGCTATGAAAACTTTAAATCTGTTTTTAAAATCCTTACCAGGGTTATGCCATTGGAAGAAAATCAACTTAACTAATAATTCACTTCTCAAAATTGAAAATACATTACCACAGAAAATGCATTAGTAGTCAAAATTTTCCAAACTAGCTCTTTAAAAAGCGAAAAAAGAATCGACCTACAATTTATTTTCACAAACACAAAACAAGTTAAATGCTGGAGAATAAAAATGGACAAATGCCATCACATTGATGTAGGTGAAAGATTATTAAACTTGTGTATTTTTACAACAGAAAATCTTCTGTGTTTATCATGCCTTTAGCTTCTTGAAGATGCACTTTTTGCTAGGAATGGGAGGGAAATAGATACATAAGTAATTCAAGGTTTGCTAAGATACAATTTCAGATGTTAATTTTTTTGCATATTCGATTAAATTATCTTAAATCTAAAATCACTCTCTCTGTTGGTAGAGGACAGAATAGTGTGATGTGTAAACGATCGCAATGATTTGCGTGACAAAAGTTATGTTACAGACAATGTGCGAGCTGGAAAAATTAATTTGGAATTCACGAAATATTATCGTGACAGTAATTATGCTATGGAGGGTAAAGAGCCTAAGAACAAATTCTGTTAGTATCTGTAAAGGGGTTTTAAGCATTTAGCTTGCAAAAAATTGATTCTATTAATATTCAGGCAATTTAAATATCAGCAAATCTTTCATTTGACTTCTTTAATTAAATCACAGTACTTAGAGCTGTAAAAAAAATACAAGTAGAATACGGAAAAAACTTTATTTGCAACTCTACAAAAACAATGATAATTTACACAATCATAACACACAAAATGAAATACTCATACATTAAAAAATATTTCAATATTAGTGGTAAAACAAAAACAAAAATTTATTACTGTTCTCTTTAGAAACACATTCAGAGAAACTAGTATACTAAAAAGTAGTATAAATATACTTTAAACATTTTTAAATTCATCAACAGATGACACCACTAGTGGGGAAACAAAATCTGATTACATTAACTGATAATTATGTTTTCAAGAACATTAAAATGTACTTTATCAAGGAAAAAAAATCAATCGCATAAGTATTACAATTGAGAACACATTTGCATAAAATTAAAAATATTAACATATCAGGAGGTCATGAAAAATTCATTACAAAATTTTAAATACAAGTAATTTACAAGCATGAAACATGTTAAGTTTATAATTTGTTAAACTAATCCATTTAACCCATTAATGTCAATTATTCATTATCTGTATCTTCGTAATATGGCTCTCATCATAAAAGTGGAAATCATTTAAGATTTTCTATGTCGAAGTCGCTATTAGAATAATTTTCTGAATTTTTTTTTTTTTCGTTTCAGTCTGTAATAAATGAACGACTTTCTACGTTCGAGCCGTTACATGAGGGTTTCGTTGTGGCGCCTTTCTACGTTTCAGCCGGTTAAACAGTTAAATTGTTACAACAGTTTTAAAAGTACTTATTTTAAAACTATTTTATTTCATTATTTATTACTTTTTGAGAAAGCTAAAATTAGCAATTAAAATGTCTGAAAAATTTGATATAAACATTCAGAAACAAATCTTAAGAGCTTAATAAATTTGATAATGAAAAGGAATTTTAATCTGACCTGCACTCTTACTATTAATAGCATCCACTCAATTTCTTTACATATAAACAATGATATTTTATTCATAAAAGAAAAAGAATCACGAAATTTAATTTTTGTCTAAATTTAGTCACACTTTTAAGTATATTGATTACCATGGTGATCAGGCATGGTAATCAAATATTTTCTTAAATTCAGAGGATTCTTGATTGACTGGCCGGCCGAGCCAATCAGGCATCCTAAGCCGGGAAAAAAAAAGGATTTAAACTATAATTATATGGAAATTAATATACATAAATTCCTTAGAACAATTTTGAGATAAATTGAGTGGAAACCGAGAAGTTTAATATTCCTGAATTAGAATTTAAATCTTAATTGAAAAAAAATTAAAGATTTTTAAAACGAGACCATTAATGAATAATTTTTAATATGTTTATGGAGATTGAGGAAATATATTTATGACTTTGAAATAATAAAACTTTAAGATTTAAATTGTTAAAGTCATAAGTTATTTATTAATACAATTATCTTTAAGCTTTTTAAATAAGGATAAAACAAATCATAGCGCATATTGATACGTCAAAATTTATTAAAAATGAAAACATTAAAAATTACCTTGCATAAAATTATTACCCATTTACAACCATAAGTGGAATAATCCGCACAAAACGACTGTCAGTTATCAACTCCAGAATATTACATTCTCGCAGTTTTCTTCTATCACAGCAAAATACTGCGCATGAGCAGTATGGATTCAATATTTATTAAATATAAATTATTTCAATTCGTTTCAAATGAACCATCTTAGAGCGTTTTCAGATCTGTGATTCAAATGGATTAATTTTAATTTCATTCACAGTATTAAGCATTTTGAAATATTTGGTAGTTAACATTTTAAATATAAATTTTGATTAATGCACAACATGGTGCTTAACACGATTCGAGCCAGCTTAAATAAAAATCTAAAATTATTGAATCCAAGATTTGATAAATCTAATTGTTTGATACCAAATCTTTTCCATAAGATCGCAATTGGATATGTCTATATTGATATTGCTTTGACTTGGTCACTTTTTCTCTGTACAAAATGTTCTCATTCCTTCTGTGAGAACAATTGACAATTTTAAACAAAATTAACACTAACTTTTACTTATGACAAAATATTGGTCTTCAAAAGAATCCTTGCTAAAGATTTTATAGTCATAACCAAATTCATTTCAAGTTTAAAGACTTGAAAATAAATACTACATATTTTTGCATACATTTCTTTAACAGAAAATTATACAAGACAAGAATTCACAATTACACACAAGAATAAAGTCACTTATTCGATAGTTAACAAAATTATAGAATTTCTCGATTTCAGATATTTTACATCTTTTATAAATTTAAATTATGAAAATTGGAAAAGTTGTATATAACTGCAAACTTTAAATTTAACAAATATAACTATTTTTCAAAAATTTTTACGACAGAAAATGAAAATTTATAAATATATCAATTTACACATAAATTTCACAGTTGTAATTAAGTTGAACCGCATGGTTACAATTTTTTTTAAAAATCCATTAGAGACATATGGCATTCTTAGATTTAAAAATATCTGACCAAATTACTATCGGCAATAGATAAGATACATTCGGCAAAACAGGACTCAAACATTCTTTGCCATTTATTCTAGAGTTGTACAAGTAAAGTGTGATGGTAAAAGATGAAGATAGGGGCAACCAAAATACAAAATGATTCAGTTTGCTATTACATTTTCGGAGCTATAAATTCAGTTTCTGTTGCAGTTATTTTATCAATTAGAAATATGCGAAAATGTTAAGCAGCGATTTCCATCGTTATTTGCTATAGCTTTTAAAAGCCTTGGATGCAAAGTTTCATAAAGATTATTTTATTCATTAATCAAATATTTCAAGATTACTAATTTTCCCCCCATAAAGCATAATCGAAAATAAATGGTTGAAATTCAGTATAGTATGAAACTGAAAATTTTTATCATTACTATATAGGATTCATTTCCGAAAACGGAATTTTATATTTGGCTTCCTGTGTTAGCACAATATGCCTAATATTACGATAACTTGACGATATTGTTAGGCACTCAGAATATCGAACATCGCACGGATATCAAAATATCTTATGATAAACAAGGCATTAGACATTTTAATTGTTTCAATTTACTACTACTATATTAGACAAAAAAAAATGAGAAATAACATTATAACGGAATGATAATTGAATGTCCAACGCACTTTGACCAATAATATGAAATATCTACACTAATCAATTGAAAATGATTTTTTATATAGATACAAAAACTTGATCAAAATTGATATAAAGTCCATGAGAATTTTGGAAAATAAATATGGTTTTTAAGCAATCTTAAAAGAATTGGAAAATGATAAGTAATTAGATTTCATTGACTCAAGAACCAATCTTGACTGTGTCTCACCAAGAATCCAAGATAAGCGACTAGAGCATTTAACATCAGTAATATTTGAGATAAATATAGAAAACATTTCAATAATGTAGTAATTTACAATCAAATTATTACTGACCATATGGAATATTACACTTCTGCAAGATGTGTAAGCTGTCTGCAATTAGAGGTGTTAGAGGTCCATTTCCCATCTATAATGTTCTTCAAAGGCATGAAATTCGACGAATTATGACTGGCACGATTCCACGACAGATTGTTTAAAATGGATATCTTCGGAAGAAAATATCTTCGGTTTAATCCCTTTTAATATCAAGGAAGACCTGAAATTTTTTTTAATTTTATGAGGATCATATATGAATCCCTCAGTCATAAGCAAGGCAAAAAAATTAAACAATATTCGTCATTTATGCTGAGTAATTTATATTAATATAAATTTATCTGAACTGAAATTTCTTGGAATTCCATCATCGAAGGAATTATTAACAGAAATAAGAATCTGCCTTTCAATATGAAAGTTTCACGCTCATTGATTTTTGAAACAGATATCAGTGCTTAAAATATTGATTGCTTAGAATTTTTTATAAATTGTCTGAAAAATAGATACTGATTTTCAAGTTCGCTTTGCGCCAATATATTTTTATGACTTTATTAATGTACTTTATATAAAAAAGTACCAAAGCCCAACGGGTTTTTTTATGTATGGTCACACTAGTGCCCGTCACGGCACTAGTAAAATATTTTTAGGCCAAACCACAGCAAACATGCAAAAATACCATGTTTAACACTTAATATACACAATAAAAATGGCAATGCAGAACAATAACTCAGTCTATCAGTGCCAGTTACTCATAAAGCTATTGAAATACCCAGATTTCAGTTACCAGTTACCCAATGGTTTATTACCCACACCCATGGAGATCAATGAGTTAAATTATAGTATTATATAACATCTTAATCATCGTGTTTAATTTAATACTGCATTACTTCAAATACTTTCAAGACTTTGAGAGGAATAAATGTCTCATGCGATAAAATATTAAATTTTAAAAATAGAAAATGTTTTCAGTTTTTAGTACTCCACTAACACTATAACGAGGGCATTAGATTGCATATATACTTTAGGATTAAAGAGTGTACCAAACTATTTCTTTATCAAACAATTTAGACAGTCCTTTAATAAAATCACAATCACTAATTTTCAATTTCTAATCAAAATAATTGCGTTATCTTTTAAAAATTTTAACCGGCAAATGTGACTTACCAAAACATTAGTATTGAATATATAATGAGACCCTTCACATTTTCAGTAAATGGCATTAGTAGTACTAATAGCCAACAAATAAGTAGTAAATATATATGTAAAGGGTTTGTCTACAGTTTTTAAAAATTAGAGTGTGACTTCTAGTTAATATTTAAAATCGTACGTTTAACTTCGAAAATATCTCGAGTTATGAGCCAAATAAACAGCATTTGCGGAAGGTTATGCTATATTATTTCATTGCAACGGAAACTGAAGTAGAAACTAATAGGTTGCTATTAGACAATTATAGTGAGCATGTCCTATGGATACAGTTTGCAAAGAGTGATTCCGGCGTCTTACAAATGATGATTTCAATGTACATGGGCCAAGAGCGTGGTGCAACACCAAAAATAATAAGATACAGATTTGGAAACATTACTGTTGTGGTGAACTATAAGTTGTGAAAGGTATAAGGAATAATTGATCCATTTGAATGAAACATTGCAAGAGAAACGTTCCAGAATATGACGAAAGAAATACAAAGTTGCTTCCCATCTCGACAATACCCAGTCACTTGCTGCCATTATAGTGGAAAAAACTTTAGAACCCTTTCATTGCGATGTGTTGCTCCATCCGTCCTATTCTCCAGATATTGCTCCTTTAGATTAGAACTTGTTTTATTCAATGAAAAGTGTCCTTTCTTGAGAGTTCATTCTCGGAATTCGTTTATTTCCCAGAACAGGAAAAAATGTTGAAGTTACTGAGGATTATTTTGAATACATTGTTCTTTAGAACAAACAAGGCTCTTAATTTAAAGAAATATGTCATATTTACACTATTTAATTGGATAATCTATAAGCGTCTAATTTATATAATTAAAATGTTAACATGCGTTGTACAGAAATCTATTCTTATTATCTAATGGCAACGGTCAAATGTAAAGAACCCTATATGAGAGTTTTAGATTGTTTCATTGGATCTTTTTATAGCTGCATTTAATTCGACGCTCTGCTTATTTAATAGAATTGATAAAATAATTATCAAGCTACAGTTGCGGCATGTTTACCGTCGCCAGATAGGCAACAGTTGCGAATTGCCTATGAAAATTGTTCATATCTTCCAAAAATGGATTTTATTTCAACTAAAAAAAGATTACTTTTTTTAATATTAATTTCATTTCTGTACAATCTCTTTCTTCGTTTCCTATAGGATTTTTTTAAAACTGGATTTGAAGCATAATCTGTAAAACTATTTAGTTCTATAATGAGATGTGTTCTGCAAAATGTTCAATCGCTTTCTTTTATCGGTGTTAAAATTAATAGAACTGCTCTTTAAACATTAAAGAGACAAATAGGATTTTAATTACCGCTTTGATTTTATTGTATATACTACCTTTTTTAATTTACATACGCATTAATTTGCAATAGGGTAAATTCGCGTACATTCGTGTATTTCAAGCTTTTCAAATAACAAGGTAAACTTTAAAATATATTCCATATTAATAGTTTTCAGTCTAATACGTTAATAAATGACACGAATAAGCTGGTCGCCAAAGGAGGTTGGTTAGTTTTTAAATTAGGGAAGTGCGTTAAAGATCATGCATCATTTAAAACTGAATCACTACTTTCCCACAATTGTTACCAAAATTCAACTTACCTAGTCCTTGAATGACGAGAAAGTCGATCGCCGTAACATTTTCTCTTTATCCAGAATATTCGATGTGGATAGAAGATATGTCAGGATCTGGGAGAATATTCACTCAATAGACAGTGGATGATTATCAGTAAATGAAACATCTAATCTTTACACAAATATCTTAGACTTAAAATCTAGAATTAGAAGCCAAGCTTGAAGCAAATATTCTGTAGAAAGGAATTCTAATGCTCTCGACAATAGAATTCTAAAATTCTAGAAAAATGAAATATTGCAATCAGTTCAAAATTGAGAACAAATCAATATCAAATGAATTCTCAGAATTAACTAAATTCGATAGATGCTCTTTTCCCGACAGTTTAAAGCATATATTTTCCAAGTTTAATAGTGGCAATGACTTCGCATTAAATCAAAGTTTCTAAATCGACTAATCCAAGCTTTCCAAAATTTCAGAACTCGATAATGGCTAAATTTCTACAATTTCATTTCTTTTAAAAATCTGTTTCAAATTCGATTTATACTTAATATACTTAATCATTATTTTGCTCCTCAAATCTGTTAAATAGGAAAATTCAAAATCTGAATATTTCTTATAAGAAATTACCTCTCCAGTTCCATTTTTACTTCCATTCACTATGACAGTTATTTCATCCGATTTCAAGAATTTAATCTCCTAGAATGCGAGAATAGAATACGAGGATATTTACAATTCTATAAAAGCATAAATGCTTTACAGCATATCGTTAAATGACTCTGTTCCTTACTTAAAAATTTCAGAATATACTTCCAATACATCCAATAAGCATCATCTTCGGTCGAGTCCTTTGATTCAATTAGTTCTCAGTGTTCAAAGCTTATCACAAGAACATTATTTTTCCATATTGCTACAAATAAATTGATCAGTTGTGAAACTAGTTCTCTAATGAAGCTATAGTTATTTCTTGATCATACACTGAAAACTTGTTATCGCTCTTTTAACTTAGCGCTAAGTTGAGTTTTAAACTAATGACTTCAAATAACATTTAATATTTTTCACAAAAGAAATTGTCAAGTATATAATACTTGATTCTTTCTTGATGATTTTTCTTCAGCACTAATTTCAATAAAATTATAGTTCCATATAATCACAATAAAACCACAAGATTTGGAATCTTTAGGTATCAAATCTCACTTGAATAGCATCTTAAGAAACTATTAAGATTACTTTAAAATAAAATTTTAATTAGATTTTTTGAATGCATTAAATAATAAACTATCGACAAATTCGCCAAATTATCGGATTCCGGAATGTCTTATTAGAATTGATTCCCTCGGAAACGAAAAAAAAATCAGTATTTCTTAAAGCGTATGCCTAAGTTATTTGATGAATTACATTTTTTATCAAGTTAACTACAATTTATACATTACAGCTAATTTCTACAATTTATAGAATTTAATATTGTCAAAAATCAGAGAGGGGTTTATTAATTTGTCGATGAATTTATTTTATTCGATTTGTAAATTTTTTCGTTAGCCTATCAAAGATCGGATGATTTTATTGCCAAAAATTCGGGAGTTCTATTAAATATACTTATGGTTCATTGAATTTTATTCTGAGTTCCATGAATTTCTTATAATCACTTAAATTGGAATTGACATATGATATTATACCTGCGAATATTTCAATATTAGAGTGCGATTCAGATAGAAAAAACCAAAACTACCGTTTTAGAAATATTTCTAAATTGGTATTTTTCCAACGAATGGGAGTCGATCCATCAAGTATGTTCAACTATTCTGATCCTTCCACCCCCTTTTTTATTTTACTTAACCCCTTTACATACTTATCTGAAAAAGCATCGCTAAATTCTTATTTTAAAATCCGCAATTAAATCAAAATATTAAAAAAAATAATGAAAACTTCACTTGGAAAGGATTCGGTCTCTCGCATACCCTTTATAAAATAGTTATACCCCATACAAAATGGGAAATTTAAATAATTAGGAAGTTAATTCGTTTGCCTACGGATTTACTTAAATATTTTTATTGATATACACATTAAATATCTGTTCCATTAATGGATGAATTATATCTAGGTTGGTTGCAAACAAAAATTTCTTTAGAATGTTGTATATCTCATAAAGGAGGATGGTTAATAGAAACGACCAAAACCGGAAAAATTTTAAGCCTGCTAGATTAATTTTTCTTCGTTTTGATTTGGTATAAAATTGTAAAACAATGATAAAATGACAATGGACTTTAGGCACATGTCTCTTCAGACAATTTTGAAAATATAATTCGAACAAAATTTACTTTCTGGACAAGGGTCATGTCACAGTTTTAGATTTTATAAACAGTTAAAATTAAATTTCAAATTATAAATTCTGTTTCAGCAGTAGTGAAATGAACTGCAGCATGTTTTATTTTTAGTAAAATACCGCTTTTCAAATGCCACTTAAACCAGTGAGTGAATTTAATATTAAAAGAAATCACAGAATCTAAAAAGTTCTGCTCGATATTTTATGCGTAGTTCGATTTTTTCAAACTAGTGATTTCCTATCGGATTTCATTACAATCAATTTTAGAAAACTATAGTATTTTTATAAACCAACTAAATTATTCAGAGAACTGAATACCACATTTTATTTACTCATGACTGAATATTCTTTCCAAGCAAAATGTCAAGTGGAGTATTATTTTTTCGAAGAAAATTTATTAACCATTATCTATTATAACTATTAGAATTAATATTATTAGAGAATTCAAATTATGATATCTTTTTATATATAACATGAATTGAATTTTGGTTTCAATTAGAAAAATCCGAGACTAATTTAAAATTAGCAATCATTTAGCTTCTCTTTTTAGTTAAACTAAGTGAAACCCATATTTTTTAGCTTGAATATGACATTTGATAAAATACAAAATGATCATTTCTGGAACGGACATTACTTTGTCAATAATGTCCAATGTTATCAACATATGTTTTTCTTTAGGGCATTATTTAATGTTGGAAAAATTAGATTTTTTTAATGGCAAGATATTGAATTTTGAGCAGAGTTTTTTAAAATCAATAAATTCTTAAATATGCGGGGAGTTCAAAATTTTCGAGAGCTAAGGCGTTTTAACAGGTTTCAACATACTATTCTTGCCACTTCATTAAATTTTAATTCAGGAAATCTAATACCTCAACTATCGAACATAAATTCAATTTTTAATTGAATAACTTCGTGCGCGAAGAAGGTAAATTTAAAATAGCTAATACACTCTTTTGGACATGTAATTGAAGTTTTGAAATCTCGAAAATACTTAATCTATGGAAATTTTGAAAAATAACAAAAAAATCTTAAATGTGAAAAATAGAAAAGATCAGTTCGGCCTCTTAGAATAAAAATCTGAAAGAGGCCTGCTTCGTTATTTCAGTTTTTCATCGAGGTATGAAGCAATGTACGTACGCTTTGTAATAGTTGGATTTTTCTTTCGTTAAGATTATCAAGAATCGATTCCTGAAGAATGTTTTGGAAAATGAGACGGAATTAAATGCAAATGAAGCATTTGATCTGCTTAAATCGTGTCATGGTTAGAACATTGTGTCATGGTTAGAAGGACATCTATCACTATCCCTTTAAGATGCAACGATTTTATTTTCGGGTGCTTTGTCATCTCTGAAAAGTATCCATTGATTGTTTTGGTTATCATTTGTGTGATCATAATTCTATAAACCAGAAGCTAATACTACCGTTTGCTGAATCATGGTGTCAAAGAAAACTTACTAATGCATATTTTTTAGCACATAGAGTAAATAAAGTGTTCGAAATTCTCGATGTTTTGGAGTACCACCTACCCTTCAGGGACCAAGAGAGGCAGATTCTAAAATCTTTTGAAGAATGTATCAAAATACTCGGAAGTAGAAGTGTATTGCAATATTTACTGCGCATTACAACAATATTTCTAACTCGATTTTGTAATGGTATTTCTCTATAGATGTCAAATTTTGCCAAAACTACAAAAAGAGGGAGAATCTGAAAAAATAATCTATAAAGGAAAACTTACGACGTGGATTATTTTAATTTTTATTACAAAATATCTTGGAGCAATTTGCTTAGAAAATAATTCATTAAACCACAGGAATGCCTAAAG
>JAPMOR010087676.1:242894-275873 GCA_026543865.1 Argiope aurantia
AGACAATTCTCACTCCAGACACATTGCCCACGCCGACAGACAATTCTACCTGTACATTTGCCTCTAAAATAAGCATTGCAATAAGGCAAAACGTTTCAAGCATTGCCAAACTGTGCATGTCACATTTACTCTGAATCATAGCTTTCACACTACGTATTTCTACACCAGGTTCCTTCATGCATTTATCATTGCCTCTAACCACACAACCTATTACCAAGCAAATCCGCAGTTCCCACTCTTCCTTACAAAATCCACTGCCCACATTTTTCCACTCATCCTACCACAGTACAATATCATTACTAACCTCTCAACTTGCGTACATTTTTCAATTTTGACACTTCACACAATGACGACTAGAGTGAATGTTTCAGCAATTGCAAATCTGTCTAATCCAGAAAAACTCTACACATACTATTATGTCGGGTTTCATTAACATACTTCGATTAGTTTACAATTTTAGATTTGAAATATTTTGGAAAAGACTCAAGAAATGTAATCATAGAGTTAATTGGTTTTCAAGCCTTCCATTTTTTATGTATTTACTTCTCCCATCCATCTTTACATTCCTGAGGACACATTTTCTCTTAAAGCCGTGACAAAAATTGCACATTTTCAACAGTCAAATAACATTTATAGAATGAATTCTATAATCTTTCATTTGCATGAATATATGATCTGTCCATTCTTATGCTCAAAAATTTAACTTTTCATGTTTGTTAAAATGGAATTTTATAATGAATTTTTATATAGCTTCTTTAACAAGCTGGTCTGAAAATTTTGAACATGTATTTTCTATGAAAATTTTAAAATTTAGGAAGTGAATTGTTAATTAATATATTAATTATATTTCGACTCCTTTCCAGGAATTTCAAAAAAAGAATTTCGAGATTCCATAACATTTTTAGATCATTAATTAAAAATATTTTTTATCTTTTTAAAATTATTCTTTAATTTTAAGTACATTAATAAAGTATATTCTGAAAAATTGTCTTAATTCCAAAATGAGCGCCCACCAAACTGTTCGATGCATACTTGATAAAGGTTAACATTGACACATTTTGGAAAATATTTTTACTATCAATCTTCCTGAACCTCTGAAGAATAGGTACATCAAAACATCACGAGGTTTCGTATATTTGCATGAAAAATTTTGCTATGAACAAAAAAGTATACAATAATCTTTGTAACCATAAGCAACAAACTAATCGCTATTTCAGCATCTGATTTACAGAATTGCGACTATACAATCGGTTTAAAAAAATCAATTGATACATTTCAGAGATGACAAAGCATCCAAGAGAAACCTTCCTTTCCTTCCTAAAGAGATAGTAATAAAAAGGACTTTTGGATGGTAAAACTCATGGTAGATCAAATGATACTGAAATACTTGAATTCCATATTTTCCAAAAGGTTCTTCAGCAGTCTATTCATTTTGACTTTGACAATCGCGACGAAAGAAAGATCCATTTGCTATAAAATATGATGTTAATACCTGGATGAAATGCAATTCATTTTATCAGTTTTTGAAGGATTCTGGTTTAATCCTCTAAGTGGCCGAAATGGTCCTTTCCCGCTTTTCATATTTAGTAAACAGATTTTAAAATTAGATAAAATCCCATAGGTAAAATCTGAGATCTTTTTTACATAACAAAAAGCAAGATTACAAGTACAAGATTCATTTATTTTAAATGTCAATTTCGAAAAACAAATTAATTTTCTCAAAATAGTTGAGAACTTAGAAGGTTACTCTCAAAGAAGTGACAAGAACAAGATGTTGTAATATGTTAAAAAGTCGTAGTTTTCATAATTTAATAAATATGTATATATCTACCAATATCGAGAAAGCTTGCTTAGAATTTGGTATCTAACTGCCAGAAAATTAATATTTTTCAGCATTACGTAAAAATTTAAATAGATTTATTGATAACAGGATACGATACTTTGATTAATATATTGATTAGTTCTCAGATATAACTTGAAATTTTATTAAGTATCATATTCAAGATAAAATACAGATTTCTCTTCATTTAGCTATTAAAAACTGAAATTCAATAACTTGATTTCAAATTAAAAGTTAATTAGAAATTAAATAATTTGATAAAATTTAGGCTAAATAATTAAATAAATACTCTAATGAATTGCTTTGAAAATTTAGCTCCTGTTACAAGAAATGACAAATCGTCGTACTTTAAAGTTCTCAAACAAAATCAATTTTTAGCAATTAAATCGATGATGGCAATAATGATTGAAATAAATTTAATGTTTTGGAAAAATAATTCCCTACAAAAATTTTGTTTGTAAGAAATATTTAGCGATAAATAAATGCGAAATTTTGTTTCCTAAATAATTTAGTTTACTTATGGAAATGCTACAGTTTTTCAGAAATGATTGATGAAACCTGTTGCGAAATCTCTACTTTGAGATAAGTTAACGACTCAATATATCTTAGATATTTTTACAAAGTGTATTGTTCCTTTTAAAACATTGCGTCTGTCCAACGGGAATAATTTGTATTCGAAAGACTGCATTTTACCGAAAATGAATCATGCTTCATTTCAATTCCCAAGTGCTGAAACTATTCAATTTTAAATCAAAAATGACTTCAATATCTTAATTTTATATACTGTATATATTCTCAGAAATCTGAAATTGCAACTTCTTTGTGCATGTGGTAAATTATACAAATCATTTTAAAATAATCTGAAGTATCTTATCTTTGATCTTTTGCTTTTTAGGGGGGTGGGGAAGGAGTGCTAGTAAAAATTAGTAATAAAATCATTAATTAAACAGTAACTAAATAAACTAAAATATATTTTTGGTAATAATTATGATACGTTTAAGTGTGCATATAAAGAAATGCTGAATTTTCCTTCAATTACAGAGGAATCAATTCTACAAATAAACATTCAGTTGATAATGTGGCGATTATACTCTTATTATATATTGCTCGCCTGTCAGTCGATTGCTAACTAAACAATTTAAAAAACAGATTTGAATATTAAAATAATCTGGTTACTCATAATATGTTAATCTGAAAACTGCGCGTTGTCCTACCAAGATTCCAAAATCAAGTGATCTTACTTGTAGCTTATTGATTGAATTGTAAAGACGTTTTTGTTATTCAGCCGATTAATGCAAACAGTATCCACTGCATCATGATAGCATCGATTCTCCTTAAACTCTCCATTTGCATCCAGCAATGGTTTTTGAATCGCCGATTTGCCAAAGAATCTTGCTCCTCTGCTGCTTCATAATATCCAGAAATTGTATTTCTCTCTACTTGAATAGTGGATAGAAATGCTCCTGTTTCGCCTTACGTTGAATAATTTTTGTAAGAGATTTGAGCTGAAAAGAAAAATCTGCATCAGTTAGTTGGAAGGAAAAATTTAATTTGCCGTTTATACACAATTAACTAAATTAAAAATTATTGAAAAAATTCGAATGCTATAGCATATGAATCTAATGCAAACACTAAATATGATTGTCATGGTCATTAAATTATTTTGTCTTCATCATAAATGACTGACCATTTAAAATCGAGGAAAGCTGAAATTTTAATATTGTTTTTGGTTGATATACAATGGGTCAATAGAAATGGCTAAAAGACAGGTATATTCTAATCAACACAATACTTAATCATGTTAATTTAGAGTTATTTGCAAGTTCAAAATCTTTGTAAATGGAAATCAAGATTTTAATAACTTACTTCTATATTCTTTTTTTGTACTTGTATACCAATTTTAATACCAAAATTTCAATTCTTGAAGGGGTTTTTTTGTTATATTAACGTCCCGTTTGAAGCAACACTAGGGCTATTTTGGGACGAACCTCGTAATTTTGAACCGCTGTCAGATGACGAGGACGACACCCGAGCTGGCACCCCCCTCTCCACACCACACCACACCACACCAGCGGGAGGGCGTTTGGTCATGACGGATTTAACGTGCAACAGACCCCCTTACACGGCGGTTCTTCGGTGGAATCGGGTCACGAACCTACAACCCTCCGGTTCCGAAGCAGAGACCTTACCACCAGGCCACCGCGGCCCCTCAGTTCTTGGGGGATTTTTGTTTTGTTTTACTAAGCATGTCTAAAAAGGACAACGCTTTCGGGACAGCATATTATGCAAGTTTAAGCTTGTTAATTGCAGAATACGGAAAAAAGTCTTTCCCTCTACAATTTCGGAAGAACATCCAGATATCCAGAATTATCTTTAATGAAAACATTTTCCAAATTTTGTGCATCTTATTTTTATTGCAATTCCAATTTTTTGATCAATTTATAAATCAGACTTAAATTGGTCAAGTTCTAAGGAACTGATAATTTTTGGGGAAAGGAGTACAGATTTTAACTTATTTTTGAAAGAAATCGCTTGACTGGTGAGACGCAAAATTTCTAATGAAATTCATCAATCTTAATTATACCAATGCATTAAGTGCTAAATATTTTACGACTTATATTAAAATTATAATTACGAAATATTAAATTTGGGAAATTAAGGTTGATTTCCCAGAGGAAACTAACTTATATGGTTAAGGGAGTTGTGTATAGTGAAGATTTCTTTGATAATGAAAGCAATATGCAAAATAAGCATTTTACCTTCCGCACAAAGTACAGTAATCAAATTCACCTCGAGATTTCAGTGATTATATAAATTTTTAAACCATCTTAAGTCTAAAAACACTGTATTTAGAATTACGTCCATCGATAAGCACAATGAATCGAAAATAGGGCGAGTTCCCGTTAAACCGCGTTCCGATGGCCGCTGTTTTTATGGTTGTGGTCGTAAATCTCCCATCTGATCCACTGTAGGACCTCCCGCCTGTGGACTTCGATCGGAAGAAGCAAACTGTCAGTAAAATGAACAGACAAAAAATTCCGTAGAAACCACAAGTGGTGGTGGTTGGGGGGGGGGGGGAATGCTCCGGAATCGATGCACGCACGGGCCATCGGAACGAAGCTTTAGGAGTTAAACCGATATGCGGTTTCTATGTCAAAATCGTATATTTAGCTTCAATCTCATGAATGCATCTTAAAGGAATCCTGTCCACCCAAATCCTCTTTCACCGGTAAATAGAAAAAAGCTAAAAAGATGAAATTTCGCATATGTTTTATCAGATTCATAGATGATTCTTGTCAAAAGTTGCTGCCTATTCTTGGACACACAAATGAGAACTCATAAATGAAACGCATTAAATCCGGTCTATTTTTGAAATCCAAATTATCCTTTGTAACGAATTTGGGATCCAATAGATCAATGAAATGATTCCAAAAACACACAACGGATTTTCTTTTCCAAAGGAAGAAAACAATTTAACGGTAACATTCTGGTAATTCTGAAACGGTGAAATTTGCTGAAGATTTGATAGATTACATTATACCTTTAGGCGCTATTTAATTAGGTAATTGCCAATAGTTGTAAGCGAGTATGCAGTCCATAAAATGTGTGATGCATTATATAAAATTGGACTTTGTAAAAAGAATTCTTCAGAAAAAAGATGTAAAGGATTATTGCAATGTTCGATAAACAGAGTTATGAACATTCATTCTGTAAAAAACGTAATGTTATCACAGAATTCAATAACTGCTCCAATCAAGCCAAATAAACAAATCAAGCAAAAATGATTATAATTGCCGGGATATTTCGAACTATATGCTTCAAACGGTGTTTTCACTTATTTCCGAAGTATACAAAGTATTGCAATGATAGAAAAAAATTCAACCGAAATTTTGAAGGAGCATCAAGTTTTAAAACTCCCCAAGTCCGAAAACAAATCTTTACGATGTCATAATATTTATAGAAAACTTCGAGCTAAGTAGATGAAATTTGCTGCATAATCTTTGGATAAGATTTGTATCTTTGTAAAATTTTGAACGAAATCATTGCGTAAGAAATATCTCCAAGAAAAACTAAAAGCAACAACTGCAAACCACAGAGCTAAATAAATTTTAAAGTCCAGTTTTTGCCATTTGTAGCCGATACTATTCGACTCGCTTGTAACTCATAAATATAAATTAAATGATAGATGACCTCTTCTACACGATAAATAAGTTAGAGAAGGATTGGAAAATAATTGAGGTTAGAAGTATGAAATATAGAAAAATTTCATACATATGGATGTAAAATATTAAAATACATACTAAATAGAATGAATAAAACGATTTAATTACTATGACGACTTAATTAAATAAGATAAATCTGTTTGCAGAATCAATGAAATTTTTCCAAACTAAATGCCTTATAATACAGTTAATACTTTTTTTTACCTTGTCTTCTAAATACTGCAACCTTTTTCAAATGAGCTGACTTCTTTTATCAGGTTTCCAAAGTTGATTGATTGTCAGCTTTTGGCTCTATGAATGCAATAATTTCCCAATGCATACATGGATCAAACTCTGTAACGGACATTAGTGAAAAAAATTCAGATGGCCAAGTTTCCTTAAAAAAAAAATTGTCAGTTTTAATTACATTTTTAAATAACATTAAAATTACGAAAAATTTGAAATTGAAGGTATCATTTAAGACAGAAGTCTTAATATAAAAACTTCAAATTTCAATAAAAGATAAACAAAAGTTGTTTTAAGAAATTACAGAACGTTTGAAACATTTTAAATACCCACCTACAAGGTTTTTCATCGCTATTGAATTGCAAATCAGCCAAACAACACACACACACACACACAAATGTGGTAATCTGAAAACGAAGCACTAAAAATTATTCTGGAATTAAATAATATTCAGTTTTAGATGCTTGAATTGGAATATGCTTGGTTAGATGATGCTAGTAAATTCAATGAAAGCAAGAAATAAGATCCTGAAAATATCGCAAAAACCTTTAGAACCTTGTCACAAAAGATTTGTACTTTTCCAGTGGGTTAAACTGGCCCCGCATTGACGACTATGCAGTCAATTTTCGAATATAATTTCCTCAACATACTGACAACTTCGTTCACTATCTTAATAATTTTGAGCTCTTTAAAGATTTGTTTTTATTTCTAAAATTTCGCATATTATAAGACAAATATTCGAAATGGTAGAAGATAATAAGAAATTGTATGACTTTGAATTCAAGTAAATAAAAGGTATGAATACATAAACTGGGAAGGAAATTCATTTGATTCTCTGAAAAGAAATACAACTCAAAATGGAACAAACTAATACTAATAAATTTTTTCATTAAAAAGAACTTTATTGTTACCAAATATTTTAATAAATCAAAACCAAAATGAATTTCCTTTGCAAGCTATTGCAAAATTTACTAAAACAATACAAGAAAAACATCTTACCTTGTTAATATGGTAATATGTTTCATCATAAAATAAGGGAGATCAACGTGGTGCCAAGAATTTAAAATATTGCTCACAGTTATTGAGACTTCATAGAGGAGAGACTGCGTAATCTACTTGAAGAATATCCAAATTAAACTCAGTTAATACAAAGAGAGGGATTAAAATCCTTCATAGTTCTCTTCTTCTTAAAATTACTACAAGACAATCAATTCAAACCCAAAAGAAACATGCTAACTTGCTGAAAAGCGATTTCAACATGTGTAGAAAATAACTTTAAAAAATATTAAACAATAATGCTAAATATGTTATGTTAAATTAAAAGGAAATAGGGAAGATATAGTTGAAAATGGTAAAGAAGGTAATCAATCATTCTTTCGATGGTCATGTTGGCATAGTAATAAGTGCCAGTTTCAACTTCGAATGATAGCAGGTTTGAAAACTGATTCTTTCAAACATTCTTCTGTACGCTCGTCTGATTCACTTCAATCCCTTCATATTCAACGACGTATCTCCCAAATTAATCCGATTTTAATTTTAAATCTACAAATTAAGTGAAATCATTAAGTAATTTAAAATGCAAAAATCACCGAAAACTGCTTTAATACCTCAAATACCTTTTATATTATTGTATACAGGTTGTTTCAGTGAACCGTTTCAGAACTTCTAAGAGGGGTAGGGTACATCCTGACGAACCAAAATCATATACCCATGGACAGTCAGAAATGCTTTCCTGACGCAGTAGATGGCGTTGTGCGAAAAGTCCGAGCTTTCGGGCAGGGAATCTTCATTTCGCACAAGAGCGCCAAGTTAGTAGGATGCATGATTACACGATCGCAGAGTTAGCCTATATGCATTTGGCGTACGGGACTGCAAATTGTAGTGGGCCAGCCGCACAGCGTTTGTACGCGGAACGATATCCGACGAGGCGTATTCCCAGTCATAATTTCTTTGCAAGACTGCACCAGAGGTTAGCTGAGAAAGGTTCATTAGAAAGTGCTCACAGGGACAGGCTAGGAACAACACGGACTGCAGACGCCGAACAGAATGTGCTGCAGCATGTATAGGAGAATCCAAGAACGAGTACACGAAGTGTAGTACATGCAGTCGGGGTTTCCCATTGCAGCGTCTGGAGGATTCTCCGAGCAGAAGAAATGTATCCGTTTCACTTGCAGCGTGTCCAGACACAGAAACCGGAGGATTATGTACCTCATATTGCTTTCACACAGTGGTACTAGGGAAAGAAGTGCTACAAATCCCCTTTTTCCTGCTGAAGTGTTGTTTTCCAATGAGGCATCCTTCATAAGGGAAGGAATTTTCTACACGAATAACGACCATATCTGGGCGGTCGAGAACCCGCATGCAATACGACGTCGTGCAGCACATAATAGAATTTCAGTCAATGTATGGGCCGGTATTGTGGGAGATCACCTCATCGGGCCTTACCTGTTACCTTGTCGTCTAACCGGACCTACGTACTTGCTCTTTCTGCAGCAAGTATTGCCACAACTTTTGAGAGATGAACAGATTTCTGCATAGATGCAACAGACAATGTGGTTCCAATACGATGGAGCCCCTGCCCATTATAGCGGAGATATTCGTAACTACCTGGATGTCACATTTGGTCAACGGTGGATCGGACGTGGGGGTCCCGTGCGTTGGCCTGCCCGGTCACCCGACTTATTATGTCTTGATTTTTATTTCTGGGGTCATATGAAATCGCTAGTTTATGACACTCCTGTTGACACTGCTGAGGAGCTCGTTGCAAGAATCGCAGTAGCTGCCGGAGAGATTCGAGATATGCCTGGAGTATTCCAGAATGTTCGGATGTCTATGCGTCGGAGATGTGAGGCGTGCATTGCAGCCCGTGGAAGAAACTTCGAACATTTACTTTAATCCATGTACCTTTTGCTTCTTTTCCTGTATTATTAAAACGATTTCTCATTTACGGTCTCTTTTCTTTATGGTGCTTCTGTGTACAACATCGCTTCAGGAAAGCATTTCCGACCCCACATTGCTCTATGGTTTCGAGTTGTCTGGATGTACCCTACCCCTCTTAGAAGTTCTGAAACGGTTCACTGAAACACCCTGTATATTAAGATAACAATTTATCTCAAATAAGATGTAATATAATCAAGAAGTGAAGCAAATTCGTTAGTCAAGAGGTTCAACTGAATGACAAGGATTAAGCATTTTCAAATAGGTTTACTGCACAAACATCGAAAGCATTCAAGTGCCGTCATTACCATTTGAACTGTTTGGTAGAGACCATAGGCAAGTCGATTCAAAAATCTATTAGGTGAGTTGTCATATAAAGTAAATAAAGCTGTCTGAAATGTAAAATTCTTTAATTATAAAATATTAGGACAGCACACATTAAATTATTAGAAGCATTAATTAAAGCATATGAAATTACTATTTGTAATATTTTGGAATATTAATTTTTTATTCACTGGTTATATTATTTCCATTTGATAGGAATTAAATTTTAATGTTATAATTAAAATATCATATAGCATTTACTAAATCTTTATAATTTTTCTTAAGAATTTAATATTTACATTTATTGGTAAGAAAATCATTAACTAATAACTAGGATCAATCTTTCAAGATTTTCAATACTTCAACCTCTTTTTGTCTTGATATACATATTTCAAAAAGCGAATAAATAAAAACATTTGAATTGTATAGTTAACATGACTAATTGATTATTATTAATATTAACAGGTGAAAGGGGTTAATAGGTTTATCACTAGAGCCGGGATTGCCTGTTTAGTAGGGCGTTCGATTCGCATCTCTTAGGTTGTGAGTTCGAACCCCGCAGGCCGAAGACTCTCCATGTACATGGTGGCTGGTGCATATATAAATCTGTCGTAGCCACAAAGTCCACCAAGTTGAGATAATATCACTAGAGACACTGGATTAGAGGTGATCTCTCTCTGATTCAGGTCTAAATTATGATCTGTAAATGAAAATGTATGAATAAAGTCCGTTCCGTGAAAAGGGCTGTGACGTATGAGAGGCTGAGACTTACTCTTGGCCCAAGATGGCGCTACTAAAACAAGAGACGTTAAAGCTAGACTCGACTTTGACAAGTGCCATAAGCAACAACCATAGATTTATCACTTTGACTGTAATAAATATATTTTTACAAACTTACTAAAATAAAAAAAATGAACTGTTATTATTTTTTTTAATTTATTAGTTAAGTTCAAAAATTGAGCTAAATTGGTCCATTTTAAAAATATTAACCGATATTATTAAAAGAGGAATCTCATTGTTTGAGACCATAAAATGCAGGAATCCGCCACTAATCTTGAGCACTTTAAATACGTAAAAGAACAAGCGCATCTCTTTAGCGTGAAATGACAATTTGGAAAAATATTAGACTCATCTGATCACAGCTTAAAATTATTTCAACTTAAAATAGCTTCCGCGGAGATTCAAAATGGATGTCAATATAAGAGAACTACGATAAATTATTATCTCGTATAAAATAAACCCTTCTGCAATACAAAGTTTCAGTTTTTATAAAATATCTTTCAAGGCCAAATATTTAATAAAAATAAGACGATAATTTGCAATAAAATACTTTTATTTTATTAGTTTTAATCATTTTTATTCAGATTTTAATACGCTTTTTGGTTGCACTTCACGTTGTTGCACTTCACGCATTTCATTTTCAGGTCCCACATAAAATTCATTTTCAGTTCTAATTTTTTTTTAACTTCAACCGAAAAAGCCAGAAATGTTGATAAAAAGTTTAAACTGAGGTGTAAAGAAAAATCTAGTATTACTTTAATTCGTTTGCAGCAATGATCACATGAGCTCATATATATTATAATAGCTAATGTTAAACAGAATTATCTTATGGAATGAGGATTTTTCGCTAAAATAACATAATATGCAGTAGGTGACAAAAATTTTGAAAGAAAACTTATCACAATTAATCTTTATTAAATGTTCCTTTGCAATGAAATATCTGCTTAAAAATGGACCAGTGGGATAATCTCCCAAAAGGTTTCTATCGTATACACTACAAAGATATTATCCCTCTCCTTCCACATAAAATTGTATACTTTGGACAATGTCATATAAAGGCCGAGAGTACTCAAATTTTTATTTTCTGCGTCACATACATGAGAGTTATATCCTTTGTAATATATTAAAGAAAACCAGTATTTCTGTATTAATTGCATTCATTGGCAATAATAGTTATAAAATATCGATCTCCTACCATGCGATCTTTAACAATTAATTGTGGGCTTTGGTAAATACAAGTACCGGAAAATCAAATATGAATTGTGAATACCATTTTTCAGATTGATTGGAACAAAATTTGACTTAAAACTACTACAATTGGAGTCACAAGATCACATACGAAATTTCCTCTGTATAAATCATTGCAGTTTTGAGTTACTGTGTTTACATGCATACAAAGTACAGGTCGACAGACGAGTAACCTCTAGACGGTATTGATTCCAAATTTGATAAGGATCTTCAATACCAAATTTTATCTATCTGCCTCTTTACGTTTTCTAGTTATCATGTTTACTTGCATTCAAAGAGCCGGACAGACAATATAGACTTCCTATAAAGTATTTTTTTTAAAGTTTGCTATACATTTAGCATAAAGTCCATATACTAAATTTCATCTTCCTTGCACAAAGGATTTCTGAGTTGTCGTGTTCGTATGCAGATAACAGTAAATAGATATAATTCAAGTCTTTTTTTTTTTTTTTACTCGGAGAAGTTTACAATGTAGAGATTGTGGTGAATAGCATATAAGCCAGTTAACAACTACGCTGCACAGGCAATTGCTTTTGTATAATGGTTTAGTTACTGGACCACAAGGTCCCAGGTTCTGTTTTCATACATCCCAATTCGCCACATTGGTAACCTCGGACAATGAACCTTCAACCTTCGTACAGCTGTTATGGCACCATCTACCCGCAACTAAAGTCGTCAGACTCACTTGACGTAGCAACCACTCTCACACACACACTCGCTACTCAACTGGGTACAGGCTCATTTAGACAACAATTCAATACATCACCACTCAACAGCCATATCGTTCGACTCACTGGAGGGAGAGTCTATGTTGAATAGCATATAAGCCAGTTAACAACTACGCTGCACAGGCAATTGCTTTTGTATAATGGTTTAGTTACTGGACTGCGAACCACAAGGTTCCAAGTTCTATCCCCGCGCATCACGTATCGTTAAAAGTCCGTCAAAGTTTCGAATTCGATTTCTTTTTTATTACAGTATTTTCTTTATTATATTCCGTTTGCGAGAAAGTAAAAATGAGCCCAGTGAGATATAATTTTCATGGCTCCATTCATTTAAAGCTTTTTTTTTTAATTTTTTTCTGACGTAAGTGCCTTAAACTTATTGAATATATCACTATAACCAAAATCGAAAGAGAATTTTGCAATCGCATTAAATTTAGAAAACTCCAGCTGCTGATAGCATACACTCACGGTTTAATACTGCTCGGCTTAGAAAAGAATAACAAAAATATTTTTAAAAAAAGTGCGACACCATTGACATGTTTACAAATCATAAAACAAACTTTTTATCCTATCCAAGAAGCAGATTTCATTTGAAAAGCAGGTGCAAAAATCGAACTTTCGGCTATTGCGCAATTCGCACCAAATCGAGGGAGAAAAATCGTGTTTTTGAAAATCTTTGTACTGGTAATTGGTTATAAGTTGAAGTGAATGTTTGTTTTTTTATAACAATAGTCTGAAAAATCGAAATTTTGCTTTCGTTGAGGACCAGTCTCATCAGCATTTTTCTATTATGTCAGCAAAATCTTATTTTTAAACTTTTATTTAAGGTCAGAACAATGGATTAGACTAATCTTGAGCTAATGAGACTTTAAAAGACTTAAAATTCTTAATTAATTAAACTTTTATTTATTAGCGATGTCTTAATTGTGGAGATTGTTTTGTGCGAATTTTGTAATATAAATCGATACGGAATTACTTTTTCGTTTTATTCAAATGACCGATTTCAGAATAAATAGAGATCTAAAAAAATCCACTTTTCAAAAAGCCGATGAGTTTTAAAGTTGCAGATAAGAAATACACATCGGTGTCTCACTGTAACCAACAAATAACTTTATAATCGAACATAAGGTTAACAAACCAGGCCAGATAAAAAGTGTCAAATGAAACTTATAAAAACTATTTTATTGGAAAATTATTTTTTTTTATATATAAAATAAAATGTATCTATTTTTTTTCTAAACTTTTGGAATGTTGGCTTTCTGATTAGGCAAACTAAGAAACTGCTTAGAGCCACTGGGTTGAGAGAATCAAATTAGATTTGTTTTTAAGGTTAATAAGATTTGGTAACAAAAATTTTAATAGAATCAATTAGACTTAAAATTGTTTTTGGTACTTTAATAGTTTAGTTTGATTTAGTTTTATTAACGTCCCGTTGTAAAGCAACACTACGGCTTCTTTTGGAATGGGACTCGTAATTTTGAATCGCGGTCGGATGACGAGTACGATACCTGAGCTGGCACTGACTAACTTTTGGCTTCGTCTTCTTGCTTCTTATATACACACATTTTACTAATACATACTTATTTCTATATTTTTACCTATATTTGTGTGCTTTTCTACATATTTAAATATGTATTTACATATTTAAATATAAATTTATTTATTCTCAACAATATTTATTAGAATGGTTAACCGGTAAAAGTGGATATACAATATACATTCCTCCGAAACTTAAAAAAGAAAAAGATAATATTTACAATTATAAACCTTATAAGTGTAAGTACAAATTAATTAAAATATTCTCATAAAATATGGCAATAATTTTCTTGAAGAAAATTAACGAAAAGTTTTCTCAGGGGCCAAAATGACCCCTTGGTAAACCTAGTGTTAAATCCCACAAATTGAAGGTATTAAATAATTGACAGTTTATATTCAATATTACAGAAAAATAATTTTTTTTCATAAAAACAAATTAAAAAACAGAACATTGGGGTGGTTGGGAAAACAGGCACTAAAATAAATCGAGAAAAAATAAATAACAGTTTATTATTGTTAGAAATATATTATCCTTTTCTACGTCATTTTTCTGTTTGTGTTTGCATTTTTCGAAACTGCTTTACACTCCTGTAATTTACATTTTCTTTAAACTAAAAAATGAAATTCTCCTTCAGTCATTCTAAAGCGGAAAAAAAAAAATCACTTTGCGGTTTTAAACCAGGGGTTTAAGTGAAAAACTGCAATGTATTTACTTTGAAAGATGTTAGTGATTAACATCCCTCAGTATTACCAAAATATTGTACCTTCAGAAGAATGCCGAATATTATATAAATTTGTACAATATGTAATAATATTTAAAAGATCCTGAAATTTTTAAAAGCATTAATTGATACAGTAAAATTCTGGTGCAGAAATATGAGTTAAAGTTTGGTAGTTTGAGATTTTATATCATAAAATTATGTAAAGCAATTTTTCGTTAAAAATTTATTTATTTGAAGTAAAATTAATGTTAGAAAATGGAAGAAAAATAAAGGAAATTAAAAGAAGTAAAATAAAAATAATTTATTACATTTAAATATAAAAAAAAATTAAAAAGTTTATTAAATTAAAAAGACAATCCAAAATAAGATGAAGTATACAATATTCCTGTCAAACCAAATATACAATTACCATAATTCTCATAACTATAGGGTCTCTTGCCATCAAGAATAAGACATCACAGATAAGATCACCGATTCCCACTTCAAGGTAAGTGAAATTAGAAAAACGCAGTTGAAAAATAATTCTAAATGTAATAAAAATTTATTTTTCCATAATTTAATGGAAAAAATTAATCTAAAATTAATTTTCTAAATATTTATAGCATTGGAACTAATTTATTGAGTACTGGAAAATAATATTATATGATATTGGACCCTGGATCACTATAACAAAAGTCTTAAATTTTATTCTATTTCAATATTGTAAATCGATACTGTTTCCCAAATCTTACAATATAGTGTGCTAGGGTTATTACATTAACTTTCTGACATTTAATGTCAGAAAACAAAGAATCAAGGCAATTTATTAAAATCAAAATATTAGGAAAATCAAAGATAAAAAGAAATGACAAAATTGATGAATTATTTGTAATAAATACGAAAAAAAATTATGTTTTACAGATCTGGATGTAGTATAGTTTTAATTTATCCAGAGATTTAATACCTTAATAAGGTAAATGGTGAAAAGTTGCAATACATATTTTTTAGGATTGTATGTAGTTTTTTATCACTAAAAATTATGCCAACTTACTGGTATCACAGGTTGGATTTTTAAAGATTATAACTATTTCGTTATGTATGTTACCATACAAACATGACTATTTTTATTGTAAAATCAGTTTTTCTTATGTTAACTGATTTTTTTAATCCAGTTTGTTAGCATATATAATGTATATAAAGGTTCTGTTGTATCAAGGTCTTTTGAAAAATCAATAGTAATTTAATTTTGCATTAAAAGCAATGCTCATTTGACAAGGCAAAAATATGAAGTCATAGTGCACATACTAATAATGTAGCTTTAAGAGATAGTTTGGTAGCTCTACTAGTATGTTCTGAATTGTGTTAGCATACATATATATACACACACACACTCCTTTATTAGTTAAGATGGAAAACTTGATAGTGATACTTTTTTAGGTGGTTCCATAAATTTTACAATCTATGATTCTTCATTTAGGATTGTATTAATGTTGCAACAGAGAGAGAGAGACAAGAAAGAGTAATGATAACATCCCATCAGTCTCTTATGGGATGCTATTGGAACACAGCATTAATGTGCTTGCATTTTTTCTTTAATGAGCTATCACAAAGTGGTATAAAAAATAATGCCATGCCCAGTGCTATCTATATTTACTAAATCACAGATAATGAGTGAAAATTAAATTTTACCCTGGGGAATTGTTGCCTTAACTATATCAATAAACTAAAATCATTTCCACAATTATCAGTTACATTAAAACTCTATAATAAAATTGATTATGAAATGATTAATTTCATAATTTAAATTATTGATTGATGAATCAATGATTATGACATATTTCAGTATCTCAAAGAAGAATTTGATTATCATATAAAAGTTAATGTAATAAAGGAAATTTTGTGTTTGTCCATTTCTTAGGATAGTACAAGAAGTTAATCCTTATGTATTCAGAATAATTTCTCTCAAAACATGTTAAGTTCTTAAAAGAAATATAATGTATATTTAAGGAAAGAATGAATATCACAAATAATTTTTTTTAATAAAATGCACTATTTAAAGTAATGTAAAGTAAAGTAATTTAAAGTAAAATGCACTATTATTAGTCATAAAGGAAAACAGAAAAAAAAAACCCTCTCATAATAAAATACAACTTGATTTTGATACACTTATTTCAACTAAAATATTAATAAATTGCATTACAAAGAAAACTGACGATTTCCCTAACTAATATTTTTAATAACATTGAGTAAAGGGAAACTTAAAGGATAAATAAATAAATAAATAAAGGGACAGATTTACATTTTTTGTATAAATAAAACCAAATTTCTATATTTATAGGATATTTATTTTTATTAAAACAAATCAACAAAATAGCTAACTTAAATCTTTGATGAATATGTCGAGGAAGAATAAGCAAATAAACCAAGAAGGAAATACAAAAATAATTTCCAGTTGCTTCAGCGATATTTACACAATAACTTCCAATACTTTACTGTCATTTAAAGCACTGCATTCAGATTCAATCTTATTCTACTATAAGAAAAACAGGAAAGTCTCCCAATTTATCTAATATAAAAGATATATCATTACAATCTACTGAGGCCTTTCTACAATTCTAAAAAAACTTGATTCCTCCCAGGATGCTGATATTCAATGTAGCATAAGCCAAGGATAACAGTAGAATAAATTCAGATGGTTCTTTCCATGCTAAATTAACAGCAGAAGATGAAGGTGAATCAAAGGACAATGCAGCCATATCTATAAAAGTAAAAAAATAATATACATTAAATTTACAACTGAATTTAATGTAGATCTAGAAAATATATTTTTAATTAATTGAAAAACTAAATTAAAATACTAAATTAATACCAAGTAATAACATTTGGTATTGGTAATTTACTCACATTTGTGTTTTTTGATTGTTACTCATACATAAAATATTTATTTATTGACTTTCAGAATGCTGCCATGACAACAGGGAGGCTTATAAAAAGACATTAAATACTAGATTTGAAATAGCAAAATTTAGGTAACAGGAAAAATGCAGATTTGGAATAAGAATTTTATTATTATACCAAATTTTCACAAAGTGAAAGATAAAAATGATCTCAGAGGTTTCTACAATAAAATTTGTACAGAAGCTACCTATTCCTTTAATAATCTTGTAAATTAAAGAAATTATAACTAATATTCCTACAACTGTCTCTTTTAATATAACATATAAAATGCAATAAAATATAATTTTTAATGTATTTATTAAGTAACTGGCATTAACATTATTCAGAATTCTCAATATTTGAATGTATAGATATTTTCATTTTAAAACAATGATACAAATAAAGAATAGAACAAACAAACATGTTAGTTCAAACATTCTTAAATTAATATTTCTGAGTGCTTATTTAAAGTCAATAAATTTATTTCAATCGTAAACAAAAGATTACTGTTCAGGGGAATATATGGTTCCTATTTAGTTTCATGAAATATAATTATTTCAAATAAAAATTTACTTCCACATTACAATATAAAAAATTGCTATTACAAGGGAAGTTTTCAAATCAATATTCATTTTGAATATATTAATTCTGGCATTTCCTTAAAAAATAAATCTAATATATGATTTCTTTTTAATTCCGAGCCATTGAATTTTCTTGAAATAATATGCCATAAAAGAATTTATTGATATAACCAGATTAACATTTACAAACAATAACTTTTATGTTTACAAAAACATTTAAAAAACTAAATCTTTAGGTACGAAATTATAAAAATTATTAATGCAACTAAATAGTACATAATCATTAATAAATAGGTTAATAAACCATTAAACAATAAAAAAAATCGTATTTTGTAACAATTTATTATATAAGCTTTTTGTAAAATAGTTTTATAAATTATTATTATAAACAATTTAATCACAAAATAATATGTTTGTTAATCCTTAATACATATATATTTAAAAAATCAAATAAGTAAATTTACATAATGATAAATAAAAACAATAACAAAACAAGCATGTAAAATGTTTTTAAAAATATTCCAGCAATGAAAGACAAAAGGCTGTAATATTAGCGATGAATTGAAATTTAAGGATTATTGATACTTACAATTATCACAATGTTTGCCAAACCAATTATCGGCACACTCTCCATCACAAGAGCCAGAAAAAATATCACAACCTTTTCCATTAGAACAATGGCACTGGCGCATCTCAGTGCATCCAGCTCCAAAAGTACCAGGTTTACAAGCTAAAAAGTAGCATTTTATAAATATTTTTACATTATTCACATTTTCTGACGACATAAAAATATTATTTATGTAACATTTTAATAGAAAAACTCTTTTTGGCAACATTTTCTTTAATCACATTAAACTGCAATTTGCAAATCTAGTATTCTCTCAGTAATACTTTTAGATTCATTACATAAAGAATCAATATTTGCAGATGTTGTTAAATATTTATCTATTCATTAAATTATTAAACATTAAGATGTAAATTATAAATAAATCTTACTCCTCAGGTAACACTTCTCCTTTAATTACACTGAATAATAAATTTTATAGAAATTTTTGTATAAATAAAACATCATAGTCTACCTCCATTTAAATTTATATAATTCAGTACTAGAAATTTTTTAATCATCTTTTGGAAAGTTTCTTTGGTTTTTCCACACTTAAAATCATTTTTTGCTCAATGATAAATCATTTGTCAAATTAACAACAGTTACATTATAGAATGATATAAAAATATGTTCATACTGAAGCAAGTATTGCAATAGGGAAAAATTATTTTGTGAAATTTGTAAATTTATTACCAGAATCTGCTGAAACTGATTTAATAAATTAGGCAAAGAAATTTAAAAAGAAAAAGTTCAAAATAGGAGAAGAGTTTTTCAAAATAAAAGCAATTCTTAACCAATTAAATTATACATCATAATAAGAATGTGATGATTTTATAATTTTTAATTTAAAAAGTAGTTATCTGGAAATTTGGGAAAATAAAATGTTAATAATGGCAAAGCATAAATTTAAAATAAATGAATTACTTATGAATATTCTTGAAATTATGCCATCGACTTTTCCATGCATTGTTTATTTACTAAATACAGATTAATTAATTTTTTTAAGATGATACATCAATCATTCAAAATTTTAAATTTATTGTAAAATGAAATGCATAATTAATGAAAGAAAAAAAATATCAATACTCTCGTTGCAAAATATTCCTTTGAAACCAGCACCACAAGAGCAGCCATATGGATGAGGTAAACATATTGAAGCTCCTTTACATGCCATTTCATCAGCAAAAGGACTTGAGGAACATTTCATGTTGCAATTCCTTCCAAAAGTACCAGAGGGACAAGCTAGAATTTAAAAAATAAAAATCAATCGTTACAATAGTTTCAAAGTCAAAAGACTTTCATGTTATTATTGAAGGATATTTACTAACATCTGAAAGATATTTACTAACATCATAACATATTGAAGGCAATACACTCTTCATATGTAAAATGTAATGATTAAAATAATAGTTAAAAATTTTAAAGAGGAAAGTTCAGCAGTCATAAAAACAATTCATAATAATATTAGAATATTAAAAAATAGAAATTTGAGGGCAATGTATAATGATAAAAATCAGTTTATGCTTCTTTTTTTATCTTTGTTTATTATAAAAATTCATATTTCTTGACATAAAATTATATAGAAAGACAACAATTGGACAACCTTTCAAATACATGCCAGCCATGCAATTTTCTTTTGCACAACTAAGCAGCAAATATTTTTATATAATATAAAATAAGAAGAAAAAAATCATATGTTAGAAATCCCTGTTTATTTTAAATATTGACAAAACAGAATTATGAAAAAATTATAAGTTAGGCATTAAAAGCAGAAGTAGATAAATTAAACATTTTTTACTCTAATTCATCACTGAAATAGATATAACAAGGAAATATTTTCTTGCTTTATTATTATTCCAGAATTTGCAAATATTTACAATCAATGCTTGGTTGAACAAACTGGAATATGATGCCAAAATAAAATATAACTTTAATAAAGATTAAAATAATAGTAACTGCAACTGAAAACAAAAATGAAATTCTGTGTTTTATGTATGAAATTTTAAACAGGTTGATTCTTCTAAACTTCAGTCAAATTAGAAAATTGAAAAACATGATTTATAACAAATCAAAAATGACAAATGTAAATAATAATGAAAATCACCTTTTTCACACATTGGTCCGTAAAATCCTGGAGGACATACACACTCTCCATTTAAATCATGACATATGCCTCCATTTAAACACTCAGGACAGTCTTTGGAGCAAAAGTTACCATGCTTCCCTTTAGGACATGCTAAAATATTACAAGGAAACTACTATTTATTTTACTACATAACTTCTGAAGAAATTATATATATATGATTATATGCATTATACATATACACATAATATCATGTACTAAATTTTGTACTCAAACAACGTATATATATATGTAGTTATGTAAATTAGAACCAATTATCATTTTTTTAAAATTTGAGATCAGTATCACTATCAATATTTAAGAGTGTGCAGTCTGCCATTTAAAATTAAATCAACTCTAATCTAGTGCACAACAGATAATTTATAATCCACAACTAATTTTGACAGCATATACCATAATTTTTTTATAATATTTTTTAGAAACAACTTTACCACAACATGTACTTTTTGAAATTGGTTTCCAATAATAAATAATAATTTTAAATAGCTTACATTGTTCTTAATAGTACATAATCTTAAGACCAATACATAACTTTAAAATCTAATAAATTTTGGTTGTCATTATAAAAATAGGTTTCAGCAGTATTTTCATGATACAGTAAATATTCACACACTATACATAAAACTGCCTCTCTTTAAATTTACCTGAGTTATGGTAATGCACCTAATGATGCAATATATTTAGCTTTCTATTGGTTAAGGAATTTCCATAAAAAACATAATTGTTTTTAATAAGATTTTTGGTTTGGTTTTGAATTACAATAGCATTTATAATAGCAAACAAATGAGTAGGTTCCCATAAATTATATTTCCTTAAAAACGAAAAAAAAAATTATATTTTCCAGAGACATTAAGAGTAAATATGACCAAGAGCTTGTTAGTATTTCTCTCCTCATTCCTAGTCTCATTCATGGATTTCTGATTTATAAAATCTATAATAAATGAAAAAAAAATTCAGAAATTGAGGCTTGCAATATTTTTTTGTAATAAGGGATTTCCTTGTGTTTTTCTTACTATACCACTGTCTTCATAAATAATTTTCTAATATTACTTTTAGTTAAAAACAAAATATTTTTGCATGAGTTAAACTCAAGTTATGGCATCTATACAGAGGATATATTTTACATTAATTTTCATTAGAAATCAATGTTATTTTGCATCAATTTTGAATCTTTCTTAAAAATTAAAACAAAACAAAATTCATGGTTAATATTTAAAAAAATGGCAACATCCATCTTCCTTTAGGTTGCAGTATCATCAATGTTAGATTTAATACAGTAATTGAATTATTTTGGATAAATGATGTTACAACTTTCAGCCATATTTCTTGTTTAATTTTGAGAATCTTTTTTTGAATTTTATAATTGATCTTCATTTATGTCAGTAATAATTATGTCTGCTATTCTCTTTTGACCTATAAAATGTCATCTGAATTATTTGAATTATTAGTTTATAATAGTCATTGATTCAAATTTTCACTTTCATAGCTCATACAAATTCAAATAGATTTAATTCAATGATATATAAAGTTTTTCACTAAATAATTATAACACAAAATTACAAATAAAAATTTCCATTAACTTACTATGAAACTAATCAAACAAATTAAAATTATTTACAAGATTTACAACTTTAAAAATATTTAAAATAATTATTGCGTATTAAAAAAAATTATAGATATTAAGTTTTGCTGATTAAATTGAATTTTTAATAATAAGATAGCCTAATTAACTGATTATCAAATTTGTCTAATATATAATAGATCAAAGTAAAATAAATACATGTAATCTTAGACAAATGAGGCCCTCACCTCTGACAATAAGTTGTACAAATCCGGCTCTGCTGACATCTGAATTGTTGCACTCCAAGCTGTAAATACCAGCATGACCAACTTCAACTTTTGGAAAAAAGATTGAAGTTCGGCTGACATCTTGTGTTATTGCATCACCTCTATCTTTTCTCCAAACAGTAGCTTTATCTTCACAAACTCCATTTTCAGTCATCTGCAAAGTGACTTCTTCATGCACACTTACAGTTTTTGTTAATGTGGTAGGATAAAAGTATGCTAGAAAACAAAAACAAATATAAATTTATTGCCACCACTCAAAAAAGCAGCATTATATATATATATATATATATATAGGTAATCATATATAACCTCAATAAATGGTTGCTTCACTAAGATGTATATCATATTTATAAAAAAAAGTCATTAAAAATCTGGTTGTGTGGAAATAATTAGAGCTATTATAGAATAGAAACACAAATTATTTTTTTAAAAGTGATTTAAAATTTGTAAATTATTCTACTAATACTTTAAAAAGATTAAGAATCTATATTTTAATAATTGAAAAGGTTTGAATAAAAAAATCAAAATTTTTTATCCTCATCTTGATATATATTGAGAAAGATAAAGGAGGAATTTTAATTTAACCAATATCTATCAAAGATTTATAGAATGTTTCATTAATTTTGGATTCATGACATATTTCTATTAATTACTATATAATAGATATAAATCTTGCTATCAATTTATTAGAAATACAAATTTCTGAGAAAATCAGACTTTCCTTTTCAGCTAAGTGCCTTCTAGAACAACATTTCTTTACCCTCAGCAATATTAAGATAACTATCCAAACAGATGGCTGGCAACTTCAGAATTTTATTTTCATGTGATTTTTGCTTTCTTCTTATAATTTTCACAACTTTTATTATTTTCATGATTATTAGTGGTGGGGGTGAGTAAACTAAATAATTTAGAAATAATACCTAAATAAAAAATAAACTAAATACTCTCATTTCACTTCAACAATCTTTTATCTCACATCCTTTTCCAATAAGAAACTAGTAACCAAATATTTTCCATTTTTAAAAAAAAAGGAAGAAATACACATTAAATTTCAAAAGTTGTCTTAAAATTTTTTTAAAAGTAGATTAATATTTGTGCAATTTTATAAATAATACTCATTAAGATTTACAAGTTTTCAACCAGTCAAGAGTATATATATATATATGTAAGCATTATTTTATGTTAAGCAGAATGCAGTGTGAAGACAGTGAAGAGACTTGCTATTTCGTGACTTCGTTTTATTTCATTTTTAAGAAGCAGCCATATGTACAAGTGATGAGCACACAGAATGACACAGAAAAGGAATGAGGAAAAAGCTCTTGGACATTTTATCCCTGGTCTTTTATAACCTATGATTTTGATAGGGAAAACATTTCTCCATAGCGCTAATATATTACGAGATTTCGATAGGGATTTTTGTTACACACGTGGAGAAGGCAGGGGAAACACAGGGAGATTTAAAAAAAGAATTTGCCTCATCAGCGGTATTTTGCCTCTTCATGCAGAGTGTGGGAAAGTTATTTTAGCTGATTCTACAATTTAACAAAGCTTCTCTTGAATTAATTAAGTAGAGATAGTAGAAGTGGATCACGAAATAAGAGAATATTTTAGAATAAAGTTACTATGGGCTAAATTAAGATAAAATCTTGAAAATTAATTAAATTGAAATTAGAGCTAAAATATCATTATATATATATATATATATATATATATAGGGCAGACTAGATATAATCTGATTTTTTTTTCTCAATATTAAACGTAAAGTATAAAAATAAGTAAAGTATTATTAAACTTTTCTTGCTTTGAAACAGAATGGAATTCTGCAATAGCTATATGTAAAATATATTAAAATTTGAAAGGATGCATCTCAATTATTTATCTTCCTAATCAAATATTTATAAAAAATTAGTATAAGTATAATTCAATCTAAAAATGCTTCAGAATAAACAAATTGAGCAAATTTAATGCAATACAGTAACTTAAAAAAAAAAACTGCTAACAGCTCTTTAAAAAAAATCTAAAACTTCTATAATAGAATTCGAGGGAAAATATAAGATTCATCTATATGATTCATTATCTTAATTTTTACAAGATTTCTTATTATTTAATTTAAACCAGAGTTTACTTTCTTTACAAAAATTTGTTTTTTTTAAAAAAAATCTTAACCTGCAGTAAACAAACATATTTCATTTCCTTTCCTTACACAAGTATACACCAAAATATTAATATATAGAATTCATTCAACGTACATAACATGAGCAAATATTCCCACAAACCTTTCTTATGAGTAAAGTTAAAAACACAATCAATTAATGGAGCAATTTTCTTAATATATATATATATATATATTATTTCTCAAATGCTTGATATGAGAGTAATGAACAGTTAAATAGATTTAAAAATACTGCATATAAATATATACATATTCAGGAATAACTTATGCAGAGACACTACGGAAGTGCAGTACCTTTATATTTTATCCATGTACCATCATTAGTTATTTTTATTTTGCACACATTGTCTAAATTTATTAATAAGCTATTAGTACCTCTGAAATGCTGATTTCTTTTACAGCTTTCAATATTTTGAAAAAATGCAGGAAAAGAAATCAATACCCCACTGAGAGAAAACTAAAAAATTACTGATTTCTACACAGGCAAAATAACGAAGTACATTTGTTGCGAAAAATAATATACCATTTTCCACCACAATAGAAGAACAATAATAAAATATATTTTACTCTATTTTTTGTGAAAGGAGGAGGGTACAAATAGCAACCTTCCAGCTTCCAAAGATGACAGAAGTGGTATTTAAAAAAAATTGCTGCAGAAAAATTTTGGGACTTGAATTTGAAATATAAGTTTAAAAAATAAATGAAAGAAACTCATACCTACACAAATAATTAATTAAACAATATGGCACTTTAAAATTTTTTATAAATAAATACAAAATAGCATCCCTACATGTGTATTTATTTTAATTTTAAAGTGTCATAATTTTGAACTGTTCAGCCACAATTAAATAAATTTTATACTAAGTATAAGAAATGCAAGAAAAATTATCAAAAATTTTTATTTTGAAGTTTTATTTTAATTTAAAATTATTGACTTCTTGTTAAACATTTTTTTTTACATCAGAAACCTTGTTATTCTTCTTACTGACTAATAATTAAATTATTGAATATTAATTAGAAAAGAAATATATAATTAAATTATGCCAAAAGGCATTATTGTGCATTGTTTGATAGGTTAAAGTATATCCCAAGACTATAATGCACGAACTGCAACTGAGTGTATTAGACAGTCACTGAAACAAATTTGATAGGATTTTACTCACCATCCTTTTTAAAAGCTAAAGATGTTAATGTAGACAATGTCTTATTTTCTGGAAAACATTGGTATCCAGCATTTAACTTTTCATCATTTTTAGTTTCAACTTTCCACTCTGCTTGTAATAAGCCTACACCGCCTATTTAAAAACAAAATAAAAGGAATTAAAAAAAAAAACTATCAGCTGAACAATTAGTTTTCTTTAAATATCTATAAGTTATCTTCAAATAATAGTATATAATAAAATAGCTGTTAATCAATTAAGATTACTGACTTATTAATTTGTTAGATTAAAAGATCTTCACTTAGATCTTACATTAAATTTACAAAATGGATGAAAACAGTTAATTTAGACAAGAAGTCAAATGATAAAAAGAATATTCAAGTCAGCAACTTTAAAGAAACTGATTCTTTAAATTACAACAATAAGAAGAACAATTTTTAATTACAACAATTAATTATGAACATATACAAGAAATTGTGAACTTCTCTGATCTTGAAACCAAGACTCTATCCAAAGTCTTAGTGATATGCCAACTAATATGTAAAATAAAAAGTTATATCACTCAATCAAGAATTTAAAGAAAATGAGGATTTATTACTTTGAATTGAAAATATAAACAGATATCTTTAATCTGATAAAGAAACAAGGCAAGCAACTTATTAAATTCTATTACAGAACAAGAAATGAAAACTAAAAGACACAAATCATATCAATAAGAATTATGTCTTTAAACCAACCAGATAAAATAACAGCTATTATAGAGTTTAAAAAAAAAGAAAAAAGAATATCATTACATCTAAATTTCTTTTACTTTGCTAATGTAATGCAAATACTCTGATAATTATCATAAAAGTTCTTTTCCACCAAAAAATTTTTTTTAATCATTTGTTGCCAATGAAGCATTAAGTAAATTATAGGGGAAAAAAATTCCACTGGTATAATTTTGATTTTCATTGCTCTTATGTTTATAAAATAAGCTGAAAGATTTCCTAAAAAAGCAAATGTATGAATCAATAAATACTTCTCATTAATTAACAAAATGAAAACTGCAAGTTTTAACATAAAGCAAAACTGACTGTTTCAAAAAAAAAAAAAAAATCTTAGGTTTTACGAAATTTTAACATTACTTAGCAACAATATTTCATTTTGATTTACTGTAATTTGTTCCATCATGTCCATGAATAAATAATGAGTTTCAAATCAAAGAGAAAAGTCAAACACTAAACCAGAAAAGTAAAAATTCATGCAAGTAAATGCATTCATTTTGAAATTAAAATTATTATTATTATTATTGGAATTATTTTGAAGGAATCCATAAATTAAAAGAATCAATTATAATTTTTTAAAAATAAACAAAAACAAATGAAAATTTATTAATGTTTAAATCTGTAAAGCTCACAATTTGGTTTGATAAATTATTTCAATAAATATTTTCTTCTAATTATTATAGAGGATTTAAAACATGGATACACAGGTCTACAATATACATATAATGAATGTATAAATTGCTCTTAATAGTAAACAGAAACTAAAATAATAGAATTTTTACCTTAGTTTATTAACCAAAGCATATGCTGTACCATTAAACTATTAGGATTTTTTTTTCTGGGTGGTTTTTAAGTTTGTTGTTCTGTCTGATGAATAATAATCTTACTCATAATGAATAAGTTTGCTTTTACTATGAATAAGTTCATTCATAATGATTGAAAAAACAATTACTCGTAACCCACAGTTCACCTGAAGGAATTACAAATATTTTCTTTGAGGGGCAAATATTTTCTTTATATGAATGAAGGGATGGAATGAATAATAAAATGAAGAAAATTCTTGAGGGATAATTCTTTTATTCTGTATTTAAATACCTATCTTGAGAAATCTTGGACTGAATTCAGCCCTAATGTAAATGTGAAAGCCAATTCTTTTGTAGATTTGGGATCTTTCTCGTAAAAGAAGGATTCTTTTTTTTTTTTTTTTTTTACTATAAATATTTAATTGAGCAATGTTATGACATTTATTTTGTAGTACAAGAATATGTGCATTTCACTTCTTCCAAAAATTTTAAACAGAAGCTAGATTACAAAAATATGTCATTCACACTAGTAAAAGAAATAATATACTCGAATTAGTTTGAGAAAGACAGAGGCAGAAATATGCAAAATATTTTTACAGGACAAAGATTTACTAAGTAGATTTTCTTTTATAGTATCACTTTATTTCTGTTTCTATGCAAAACAGTGGAAAAAACCAATAGGTTGATAAAGCTTTAAATTAAGGTTAAATAATGATACAGTTAAATTTATTTTTATAGCATAGTTCAACATTAAAAAATTTATCTTTTCATTTTACAAAAATTATCTGATATGAATTAGTTATAAATTATTTTACACATCCATATAGGTAAATTATATTAATAATTAATTCATCATATTTATTACAGAAATATAGTATTGTTAAATATAATTTTAATACCAAAAGTTTAAAAAAATTATTGTAATTTTTAAAATTTCTCTGCAGATTATTAGAAATAATAAAATGAAACAATATCCATTTTTATTTAGAGAATAATATTATTCTTCCTGTATAAAAATAATAAACAATCATAAATAGTACCTCTAGTTGCTAGAAGTACACATGGTTTCTCAATATTTGTATTGCAGTATTGATCAAATTTTAAATTTGTACTTTTTTTACTAACAAAACAGAACTGGTTATGTAATCCTTTTTCACCAAACAAATAGTCTGTATGAAGTGATGCAACATCCAAAAGATTTTCTGAAAAATAAGAAATAAAATTTATAATCATATTGCAAAATGAAGTTCAGCTTGTATTCACTGCATTTTTTGAAGTCACTTTTCAAAGGCATGCAACAATTAAAAATGAAAATAATATTTCCATTGAATCTGAATGTTGAGCATATAAAAATAATTTATGTATCCTCAATATTTTTTTTTAATTTAGCAAAGTTTTCAAAGCAAAAGTTTTGAATATAGCAAAAGGAAAACCAGAATATGTAGAAAAAGTGCTATTTGATAAATTCTGTCCACATTTTTATATTAATCTGCAATTTTTTGCAAACAATCTTATAAAAAATTCAACTAATTTTGCGTCAAACTTTCAAGTTATATTGTATTTACAGAATCACAACAGACAAAATTTTGTAAAGGAATTCCCAGATCAGAGAGATTAAAGATAAGAAATTCATATATATATATATTTAAATCCCCAAGTAGAATGCTTTGAAAAACATTTTCTTAAAGTATACCTGGTATATGAAAAAACTAAAAACTTTACTTTTGAACCATATTTAAGGATTAATATATTAATTAAATATTCAAGAAAAATATATTAATAAAACTTTCATTTGTTATTTTGCAGATTAATTTAAAAATTTATTTATTGTCAAATTATCACTCATCAAAAAAAAAGTTAATCAGAGCTTTAAATATAAATATATGAATAATTTACAGTTTTTAATTTATTACGATATTTACAGAAATAAATAATAACTCATAATGCACAACATAAATAAATATTCAAGTTACAAATGAAATATTACCAGAGATATAAGGGCTCAAGAATTTATAGCTAATAATGGCATCTCCTGCTTCATGAACATCTTTCCTACAAAAGATCATGAAAACATAAATAGACATTCAATTTTAAAATGTATCAAATGAATGAACACAGATTTTTTATACTCTTACACATAAAGAAAAAGTGCCCTTCATAATTCTTTAATATAAATTATTTTAAATATTAATTGTTTATTAATTATTTTATTTTAAAAATGCTATCATGATGGTTATTAAAACTGAATCTACTAAAATTTCTTATAATTATAGTTTTTAAACATTGCAGAATTATCATCTCTTTAATATATTTCTATTTACTTATTACTGTTTATTAATTAAATAATTACCTACAATTATTTTAAAATAGTTTGCTTTCTTTTATATTCAGCTTAAAATATAGTTTATCTAAACATATAAATAATACCCATCCCAATTTGTTTACAATAATTTTTACCCTCTAAACAAATTGATGATTATAGAAAAACATTGATGAAACATATATTTTTGATGTTTACTCTGCTCTGATTATTAGTGATCATAAATTATATTTATATTTTTCAACACTGTTGTCACTCTTAACCCCTAAACAGTGGTTTAGCAGCAGTTGTTGCTAAATCACTGTGGAAATACAGCAATTTAAAACTCTAAAAATTGTGGAAACATATAAATTTAATTTATATACATATAGTTATTGTAAATAATGTTAAAAATTAGTAATATACATTATTTTGTACGCTCTTTAATCACAAATGATGATACTGCAAGTATCATAGGTCATAAGTTGAGTAGATATATAAAAAAGAGAAAATTTTGAAACTATACCTTCTTCCAAAGGTTCTTAGCTTATAAAGTATTATTAGGTCTTTGACTTAATAAAGATGAATTAATAAGAAAATTTTAACTAAGAATTTATTTTTTAAATTAATCTCATTAAGAATTTAAAATAATATTCTTAATTATTTATGCTACATTCCGTATTTTTACTTACGAAAAATTTAGTTATTTTACAATACATTAGGGAAAACATTTATTAAAAATCTTAAGCAAGGATAAGCTTTATTTATCAGTATTAATCAATAAGAATTAAAAAGAAATACCTTACAATTTTATTTCAAGATTAAAGAACAATAACTTTTTCACTATCAAATCACACAAAAATGCACATAGTAAGCATAAAAAAAAAGATAGTATTACCTTTCGATTTTGTCCAAAATTTGAAAGTAACCCATAATTTGGGAGAATGTAATATTAAATTTCATTTCAGCAGCTGTTTCAGTTTTTTATAATTAATATCGATAAATATTATAGAAAACACACATAATTTACAAAAAAAATTCCAGATGAGGAAAAAGTAAAAACTAAAAACTTTAAAAAAATGTGAGAATTTTTCAATATTTTGATCAAACATTCTTCCATTAAAATTTCAACCATTACAATAAGTTATTATTCTATACTACAAATTCTATACCAAGTAAGAAAAATGATTAAATTAAGGCATTATCATATCTACCAATAGATGTGCTATAATAATTTTCAATGTGAATGTACTTACTGTTGCTTTTAAAAAGTTATATTCATTCAAACTTCTACATTTTATTCTGTGTGGATAACACAGCATGTGACATTGAAACTGTTTATTTGAAAACTTTAAAAATTTAGTTCTTTGAAGCTGGCCATGTCTTTTTTTTAAGAGCTTGTTCTTTTTTTATGATCTTAATTTAGAAAAGCACAGAATTATATTGGAGCAATATAAATTTGACAACCAATTTCTTTTTGATTTTCCAATTTTTATGAATAAAATACATTTTAAAAAATTTATTTTGACTCTCATAAATGCTTCATTTAAATTTACCAACAGTAAATTGTTTATATACTTATTTATTATTAATTATTCCTTCATTAATTACTTTTAAATGAATTTATTTTTAAATTTCATCTTATAAATTAATTTTTTTTATAGAAGAAAGAAGTTTTTACTTTACTGAATGCTGCATTGCTGTCAGTAAAACTCCTACTGAATTAAAAAAAAAAAAAAATGAAACATTGAAATTACTTTCTAAAGGCTTAGGTGAATGATAAGGAGAATTCCCGATCCTTAAAAAAGAACAAAAAAGTCTTTGATGTAAAAAAGAAAGTACATGGGAGAAATACTTTTAGATTTTCAACAGATAGGAAAAAGTCTATATACATATAATTTTTTTTTCATTCTTTTATTATATTGCTGAAGATAAGCAGTATAAGATTAAATTATCTATAAATATAGATATTGTGTCAAAAGTAAATAGATATATTATACACTGAAATAAATTAAGGATGTTCAATTCTACAATCCATATGCAGAAGCTGCTCCTATTATGTTTCCAAACTCCTTGTAGGTCAGTGGATATCTTGTTCAATGCACAGTTTTTCTCTTTCAGAACCTCTGAAAGAATTCTTGTCACATGACAAAAATAATAGCTAACAGTGCCTAATAGAGAGTATTTTGAAATTATTTTACAAGAACTCTTTCTACATTTTTAGCCACATGTGCAAAAAAAATTTCTTAAATGATGATTCAATTTCCTCTCCATCTTCTGAAATTTTTTTAATTTATTTTAATTTAAAGCTAAATACAGGAACTCTCTGAGGAAACTTTAAATCACAAATGAGTGCACAAATTTTAAATATTGGACTTATATACTCAAAATTATAAATGAAATACAATTCTTCTTATTAAAATATTTAAAACCAAAATTTTGTTATCTTTTTAGTATTCTTATAATATATTTATTATATATTACAACAAAGCAGACATTGCTCTCTAAAAAAACACTTTTATGTAGTTCATACTGCATTTAATGAAATAATGAATGTATATTATATCCATTTTAAATCTTGGATCTATGAAGTGTAAAAGTGAAGTAAAAGAAGTTTTCTGGTAAATAAAAGATCAAGAACTCTTAATGTAACTACAATACAAACATAGAACACATGTAGTAATTTAAAATTCAAATTCAAAATATAGCTATATCTTACAAATTGGAAGAAATGTGCATTCGCTTGGATCCAAAGAATACATTTTTTGGTTGATCTCGTTGAAAAGTGACAGTCCTTTCTGAAGTATTCCACATAGAAATTCGAAAATCATGGATAGCTGATTTACAAATAGGTGAAAACTGAAAGAAAAATTGAAATAATATGTAAAGATAAAATTTAAATTTCTGAACAAAATTAAACATTCCTATTTTGTAGATTGTAGTAATGAAAACTATGATTTTTGGTAAGTATTTATGTTTCTTTTAGAAATGCAGTAAAATTAATTATAGATTATATAAAAGCACATAATGGCCAATTCTTTATGAATAATAACAATTTTCTAATAAAATAACTTTTATTAATAATGAACTAAATGATAAAAGGAAATGCTTAAAAAATATACCAT
>JAPMOR010087676.1:275883-420948 GCA_026543865.1 Argiope aurantia
TAATAATGAACTAAATGATAAAAGGAAATGCTTAAAAAATATACCATTTGTTTCAAATACCAAAACTCTCAAAAATATCATTAACAGCTTCAAATAGACAATTAATTGATTTAAATTATTTATTGTAAATTTGTAACTGCACAGATGCAACAAAAAAAATCCTTTACCTATTTTATTCTACATTGAGGTTCATTAAGTGGCTTTCATGAAATCTCATGCAATATGTATTAATATGCATGATTAATTAATTGTCCAAGCCAGAGCATCTTAATTTGTGGTTCATGAATAAATAGTGTTGCTAAATCGACAGTAAGTTTCTATCAGATACTTCATTATTTGAAAATTAAAATATTTCAGAAAGTTAATCTGAAATATTCAGTTAAAAAGTTACTAATAAAGAAAGTCAATAAAATTCTTTTTGTTTATCATTAATTAATACTTCAATTTTTTCCCCTCTAGCTATATGTACACTTAAGATAGCTTGTTTTTAAGATAAATTTGTTTCATTCATGGTTTTAAGCTGGATTAGAAATGAGATTTGTAAAAAACATTTTTGAAGTCCTGGTGACATTTACATATTAACTGCATATCAATGATTAATAACAATAAATAAATAAAAATAAATAAACAAAGATCATATCTTAGTAGTTTTTTGATAATTAAAATTTGGCTATATTCACAGATGGCAAAGTTAATGTTAAAGTTCACCAAAAAATACAGTTAATACATAAGTATTATTCTGCTTTGCTTATTATGCAACACCCCTGCTTAAAGAGAAGTTTAAAAAATTAACAGCTGCTATTATACTATTTTTATCATAATGAAATATAAATATTTACTGATTTAGAAGAAGTCTTGTAATCTTATTTAGGGTAAAATTAAAAATATAACAATTTTTCAAAAGCAGTTTTACTTCTTAAACTAAGATACAAATAGGTTTCAATTTCTTTTTAATATTGGTATCTTAATTTAAATGTAATATATAAAGATTCCTTAATTCAACAATAGTACCATATAACTAAAATGCACAGTAAACTAAATTACATGTGTCTAAATAAAAATTACAAAACTTTCAATATCAATTCATGAATCAATATTAACTAGATTAGGAGATATATCAGTGAAAGAATTTTCAAAGCATTTTGGATGTTTTGGCAAAACTAATTTATTATAATTAAACTTGAAATTCTGCTTAAAATTATATCTTCAATTAAAATATTTAAGAAGAAAATATTCAGAATTAAATAAAAATCCAAAGATTAATATAATTGGTTACTTACAATGGCACTGGTTTACTATTTTGTACAGCCTTTTATAAAATAATAAATATCAACTATTTTTATTCATTTTTAAAAATTTCTCTTAAAACCAGATTACTAATTTGCAATAATAAATGATTTTTTTCTCTATTACATTTAGAATATAATTTATCATTTCATGGGAAAACAATATAAAAAATAAGTACTAGTTTTTTACTAATATTCAAAGTACAGTAGAAAACTTTTACTAACCTCAGGATAAAAAACTGTTCCAAAGACATCCTCTTCATTTTTAATACAATCATCATTGCAATTAACTCTAAAAATTAAAAAAAATCAATTTTATTAACATCACAACCAAAGTACCATTAACTTTCATTTATGATTATGATTTCATTATTTTCTTAACACAAAATCATATAATACTTGTATTCACCTCTCAATTATTTAATTCAGTTTCACAAAATTACATAATGATAAATAGTAAATAAAAGTCATATTAATGAATTTACAAATAACATAAAATCATTTGTAAAAACACTTGACTACTTGTTAATCCATTATAGACCTGCTATCAGACTTAAGAAAAACATTTTGATACTCATGTAAATAATGATGGTAGACTTCATATAATTCTCTCTTACTCACTTTTAGGAAAAAGTGACAGCTACATAAAGCTATTTTTACAAAAATCCAATCACTAATGTTTACAGGCTACAAAGAGATTTTCTACCCTTTTGTGTCCTCATATTTAATTCTTAAGAAATTAATAAATTGTTAAGAAACGTGAATGAATAAAAAAAATAGAATATTAACCATTTATTCTTAATAAGGATTGAAGCAATAAATATCATACAAATGATGTATAATATACTAAAACCTTTATCAAATTCAAAGCCAATTAATAGCTCATGCAAATCTTTACCCAGAAAGTATTTTGGTTATATTTGTGCAAACATGTTTTGAAGGTAACAAAAAAAAAAGCTTTTAATTTCTCAGGAAAGGATTCTTTTTTAATCTTCAACTTCTTTCAATACATAAATAAGAAATAAATACTGAAAATCAGATAACATAATCAGCGATTGCTACTATTAATTATGACAAGTTAGACAATTCCAAATATCCGGCTATAATCAAAGTATTTGAACTAATTTAGTTTTAAATACCAAGAAGCAAAATTTCATATAATAAAATTCAATATTTAAACTCAGAATTATTTAATTTTATTGATTTTTTAAGAGCTTTAAAATGAGTATAATTCCACTTTCTGCTGATGAGGTCATTTATATATTTGCACTTATGCAAACATATTATATATATATATACAGTTGTATATATGTATACATATATATATATATAGTTAGAAGAGAAGAAACTGTAACACTCTAAAGAAATTAAATAAAATTTCAAAAATATTTATAATATGGTAAAAAATAATCTATAAATATGACCTATCCTGATTTAATACTGTTAATAGATTTTTATGATCTTATCGTCTCATTTTATCAAAATATAATTTTAATATACTGAAAAACAGAAAAATAGTTATTTAATAAGGCAAAATAGCAAACGGAAACTGCCCAGAATTCTGCAAAATTTTCTACTGTTAAATCTGCATTATCAAATTAATACTTTTTAGTATTTTTCGTACTTTTGCAATAAAAAAAAAGATGCACCATTTAATTTAATATCACCTGAAATTTTTGGCATTTATATTTGTGTGTGATAAAGTATCAGAATAAATATCATGGATTAATCAGAATGAATTCATTTGCATGAATTCATCAAATTGAAAGATATGAATAATGTCTCTAATATTTTACATCACTCAAATATAAATAACACAAACTAAGATAATATTAAATTAAATGATGCACCTTTTTTATTGCAAAATAACAAGAAAGTGTAACTATTTATTTTTTTCATTGAACATATAAAAAAATTATTCCTCACAGTATTTATCGAAAATAAATATTCAAGCAAGAAATTTTATAATTCTATTCAAGGTTGTATAAAAAATTCTCAAAATTTATACTTATAGTTTTTTTAAAGAACTTCCTTATTTAATCTTCAATTTTGATGTAAACATATCAAGTATTCCAAAATAGCAGTTTTCGATTCGAAACCAGCATGAGCGGCAACGAAAAAATTGCCGTTTTTATGAAAAAAATTAATAATATTTTATGCACAAAATTTCATACAACACTACATCAATAACAGATTTTGTTTTGAAAAATAACTTATATCTAAACTTATTTGCCTTCATTTTTAAGGCACTGATAATGAATAATATGGGGGTTGCATGTTTCTTTTTTATTTTTCGTGATATTCTAATGAAGAATATAAATCATAAGAATGGAAGTGAAGCAAAGCATGTAGTTTGTTAAACCAATCAACCAATCATCATTCGTTTTGTAAATTTAAAAAAAGAAAAAGAAAGAAAGAAAGGAGCATTTAGACTATAATTTAATAAGACTATAATTTTATAATTATATTTCGACAAATAAATGTGTTGCAAACAATTTAATGTCAAAAGAAGAAAAATGTAGACAGAAACATAGTTTTTTCCCCCTACTTCTGTCGTAAATAATTACAAAGATTTGAATTAAAAGCAAATTGATTAATAGTTTTTGGAGGGTGCCTCTAAAGAAAGAAAATGAAATTCCTTTACCTTTCATCACGGCGCAACTGCTTGCAGAAACGGCAGATAGAAAAGTTGTTCTCTTCATCACGTTCGGTTTTAAAGGGGGAGAGGGAATAAATGGATTGTACTATGTTTTCAAGGCACTCCATTTCATCCTTCCCCAAGAAGAATCGTTCTCAAAACATTGACTATTTTTATACCACGGTCACTCTACAACTGTTTCTGAGAGAGAGAAACAATTGATGATAATAATTTTTAATTATGCTGACAGCTGAGGTATTATTTTAAGCAGGAAATTATTTTTAAAATATAATTTGATATAATATATATATACATTCAATATATAATTTTAGAAATGCAACTTGAATTTGATCTTAGGAGTATATAAATTCGTTTTCTGCTTTTTAATTTTGCTTTTGTACCAATTTCATTCAAAAAGATTGGCGTGACATAACACATCTTTATCTTATTTGTGGAACGAGTTAGAAAAATTTTGAGATGCCGCTTTCTCCCTTTCCTATAGTCATGAGAAATGCACTAAATCAATGGTAAATAAGTAAGAAATTGTGACTTGTAAGCTTCAAAGAAGAAGTATTTTTTTCCATTCTTTATTATAAATCCGTTAGAAGAACATCCTTGATTTCAACAATTGAAAATAATCACAAATTGAAAATCAGCAAAAAGAAATATTTCAACTTTTCAAGTTATTATCTAAAAAAAGAAAGAAAGAAAATAAAAGAATTGAAAAAAGGAAACGACAACATAAGAATACCGATGCAAGAATTTCAACTTAATTTTTACTTTTTAAAAAGCTGACAATTTCTTAAACTTCTCAAAATTTAGTAAATTTAACCAGAAGTTCGATTTTATTAGAACGATAAATAATTTGTTTTATGAAATAATGAATCTACCCCGTCCCCCAATGATTATCAGAAATTGAGGTAACGGTAATATGTGCAAAAAAAATTTCAAATAAAAGATCCAAAATGTTATTTATTTATTTTTATTTTTTACATTACATTTTAAAATTCGGTCTTTTAGAAGCTTGAATAATTATGAAAATTATACAGGCCCCAAATTGCGTGGTCTTAATTTCAATATTTATCTGAATATTACACACAGGCTTTATACAATTGCTTCTATTTTAAAGCATTTACTAACATTTTTACTCATTGGTATTATAAACTTTAAATTTCAGATGAACAAAATGCCTTAAATAAACAAGGATTCTCTAACAAAACTAAGAAATATACTTTCTTTGATTATCAAGTTAATGTAAGAAAAGATCTGTCGTCTGTAACAGTCATGTACAAGTTAGTTTGCACTGATCTCATTTCAACAATCACAAACTTAGAGATCAAGCAAAGGGTGATAAGGTGGAAAAGAGGAATATATCTATGAAATGCTGTGGCAGATTTAGGCATTATGCTGCCTTAGGCAGTGCACATTATAAGATCTGTGTTTTAATAACTGGTCAATTTAGTCTCACATTTAAATTCATTTTAAACTTACCATATCAATGCTTTATTTCATTATAATTTTTTTTATCAAGGCTTTATAAAACTATTCAATATCAGCAACACATGTACATCAGTAATTTTGTAAAAATACAAAGTTTGTATGAAAGTGAAATTTCCACTATATCTGTGAAAATAACTTTTATGTCAGTATCAGTAACTTTGTGAAAATTCTTAAGTATATACTTTTTTATTTTGCAGTTTGTATATCATGGAAAAAGGAACTAAAATAATAAAATTCTTAAAACAATAAGCCATAAATCTCAGTAAATGATTTCTTAATTAGAAATAAGACACTTAAGGATCAAAATAGATTATAAAGAAATAGCAAACTCCCAAATTATTTAATTTTTTTACTGTAGAAAACTTGTAAATAGAATATGATGTTGCAATTACATGAATAATCAATATTTCAATATGATATAAATAAGTAACTGATTACACTTTAATTTATTCAATAATGTTTTTAATAAATCAATGTAAACACACTTAGTAATCTTAGTATTTTATGACTCGTAGAATTTGTATTTTTTTATAAATTTATTTGTTTAGCAACTGGTTTGAAAACGCTGTTTAATCTAGTTGTCGGTGGTTCCGTTCAGTTTAACGGTTCGAGACAACTACCTAGTCTGTTTAGTCGGAAATCCACCATTAATAAAAGGTGTTAGAACTGATCATGAATTTTTCCCTAGTGTGAAATGTTCAAATTTTCATAGTATGCACCTGCATCAGCGTGTAAAGGAATAAAGGCTTGCAAAGAAAACAAAATCATCTATCTCAGTGCTTGCGTATCACCCATAAAAAATATATTTTCGGGTTTTTTCTACATAAAATTTAGCTTCAAAGAGATTTTGCTTTTAATAAATAATCACAAATTTCATTAACTATTTAAATCGTTATTGTCCTTTAATGTCAGCAATGTTTTAAATTACTTTTTCTGTCCAATATTCCCAAGAGAAATATTTTAATCAGCTAGTTGCAGAATTTTTGATATTAAAAATCCGTTTATTATAAATCACACCGATGAGAACAATAATGCGATTTCATTTTCCGGATCTATATGATAATACGCAAATGCAATTTTTAAAACTTTATATTTTGAGAAATGAAAGAACAATTATTTTTATAAACTTCAAGCTACTTGTAGTTTATTAGTCAGCCTCTATAATCTTGGAGTATAATCTGATAACTAGGATGATTCTTTAATGAGCATCTCTTTCTGCAGAGTTCGTACAAAAGAATGTAAAAATCAGTGGCTTACAGAAGGGGGGGGGGAGATGAGTATAAATGTCCCGTGCACCAATAATAAGAATTATTTAGGGGACAAAATATCTGTGTTAATATCATTTTTTAAAATGAAATTTTCTGAGTGAGTAAAAAAGTAATGCTGTAACTGTGGGCACCATCTGCAACTGCTAAATTATTGATAATAACAAGGAGAGAAAAATCAAGTTTTGATCCAGGTGCATTTTATCCTCACAATGCCATTGGCGAGAGTGGTAGTTTTTTGAACCCAGGATTAACTAGTAACAGGTAGCCTTTTTTAAAAATTATCGGTTTTCGCATTAAAAAGAGTTTTATGACATAGAACATAAATTATAATCAACAATTAATTGCGCTTACAGTTCAACACCCTTTAAATTTGTAAGTACATTAGAACTATATTCAGAACTATTAACTAAACGCTATGATGTATCACATTGCTTTTCATTTAATGTTAAATTGAATTCTCTTGGATTATATAATAAACATTTTACGAGATTTGTTTTTCTCATCTTTTGCATTTTTAAATAAGATGCATTGTTTATGCAATAAAGTATGATGAGATTGAATTATATTTTTACCTGCAGGTGCTACCCGGGGGGCAATCAGAAACGGCTGAAGAACAATTTACTTCTTTTAAAGAAACCTCAGCATCTGCAAAAGGAAAATAAGAGAAATGAAATAATTTTAATATGCAGGAACATTATAGCAAATAAATACTTGTTTTCTTTCTTTTGATCAATAAAAACTTAGTTCAAAGACATCAGCGAGAATAAAATCGAGAAAGTTTGCATTTCTATCATTTATCAAGTTTGCATTTCTATTTCTATCATTATTCTACCGATCATTTATATATTTTCTATTCTAGAAGACAACAAAAATGATATCAAAAGAACGCAAAAGGGTTTTAATTTTTTATTTATTTCAAACGCAATCATTTTTACCTTCGCTTTGTTATACAGAAGTAATGAACGGGTTATATTTTCATCCCGTTCAAGTTTTAAGTTTTAAGATGATTCAAATAATTGATTATATTTGCTATTATAATCCCATTTTTAGGTATTATTTATCTAAAATTGGTAATGATAAGAAATCGCCTGCAAAGTTTATTTAAAATTACTTTTAATATAATCGATATTTATCAAGATTCACAGAGATTGAAATATCTTCTATTATCGTTTGCAAATATTTTGAATGAATTAAGAAAGAATCTAATTCAACAAAAAGCTCACATTTAATATTAACTTTGGATATTAAATATAAGTTTTGGTTACGGTTAAATTTTTTTAATAAAAAATTTTAAGTGTCTAAAATTTTTTTAATAAGATAGATATATCGAAAATAAGATTTTTTTAGCATGAACAAAATGTAAAAGAAAAAGCATTATGCCGGGACCAAATGTCTTTTTTTTAAATCATAAACCAATCTGATGCTTTTTTTTTTGTCGATGTAACATTTGATTTAAGCAAATTTCTACAAGCAAAATCTTTCACGCTATATAATTTTAAAAATATCTACTTTGAAGTAAAATATTTGGTAAACATTTAGAAATAAGAATGGTGGAAATAGATTTCAACCAAATATTTATATAATTGCTCAATTTTAAAAGAAAGGTGCAAAAATTTAAATTAAAAATAATTTTAAAACAATGTAAAATGTCAAATTAAAACAAATACAAAAACTTGGTGATAATTTGGCTCGAGCTCCGATGTATTGTAAAATACGCAGTTCGTCATCTGCTATCCAAGCATTTCTGTAAACATTACTGGCTTCTAATCTAAACATCATTATACTGGTATATGAAAATATTAGGAATAAGTACAAGTAAAAGATATTAATAATGGAAAGTTAAAAAATGTGAATATATTACCTGAAGCTCGAAAAAGAACAAGTATCAAAATTAATCGACATATGTTATAGATTTCCATTTTTAGGAACTTTTTGAAGTTTTATGAAAATTCGAAAAATTTGCTTTCTTTAAAATAAGTCAATTTAAATTATTTATCCTTTCATCATTGCTTGAGTATTATAATATAAATTTACTTTTAAATATATATCCATGCAGATAAACTTGATTTTTAAGAGAAAATAGTTTTACTGTATCTCTCATCTATAGTTTATGGCATGTGGATAATATGTAGGAAATATCAGTATTTATCAGAAGCCAATTACTACAAGCGGAAGCACATGCTGTAGATGAGCCTGATAAAAGATTTCCTGTTTTCCATGATTCTTAAATTATTCATTAGTTTTTGAAATAAACTTTCTGCGAATGACTGGTATGCCAGCTAACACGTTTTTTTTTAATCAGATGCTATATTATTAAGCGTCTATATATAGCTGATAGAACAAACAATCGAATGTTCATATCTTTCGTAATTTTTTTTCCGGAGGAAGTTGGGGAAGTCAGTGTATCATCATCTTTTCCTGCGCTTAGATATGAAATTAATAAAATGCAAGTGGATGCTCAATTACGACAAATGGAACGTACTCCATTTTCATACATACAACGATCCCGCTGGGACCAAATTTTGAAAACTAGTTCCCTCTGGTTTCTGTCTCGATTACGCCATCTTTTCTTCAGAGTCGTTGCCAATAGACCCTGACCATGTAGGACACAAGAGCAAAAAAAGACATAACATAACGCCATCCTGTGCCCCCGGTGCCTATAACACTAAGTTATCTAACCAGTTGGATAAGCACAAGATGGAAGGAAGAAAAAAAAAATTGTTGGTATAAAGAAAGAGACGACAGACCATCCGGAGTTCTCCAGAGAGAATCCCATCGGTGTCAAATCCTACGCGACTGTAATTTTTTGGTGAAGTAATAACTGGATGGAGGAGACAAGAATACTGAAACAAATGGTCACTATGGGTTGAACTTACAGGGAAACGAAATTACCAACTGAAAAAATTGATAAGTTACATTGAGAACATCTGTATGACATGTATAAGCATATAAATAATCACTGAAGAGTCAGAAATCTGTAACGTCCGTCTGAGTCTTGTGGTTTTGATTTCCTTCGTGAGAGCTGCACTTTTGAGGGACTTTTGAAGTTATAATTTCGGCTGATTTTGACAAGAGGCATTCTGGTCTCAGCTATTGTGTAGTCTTGAAAAGGTCTTGGTATTTATGAATATGGTTTACTATGGAGTGGATCTTTCCGTGTGAAAGGGTATTCGATGCAACTCTCCTGTGCCATTCTTCCTCCAGATTTGTTTCTGGCTTTCTCATGTGCCATGAGACCGTCAGTAGTCATTCGGTGGCATAGTGAATTGGGGATCCTATTTCCCCACAGCTACAGTAAGGAGAGTTGGCCAGATGGAATCTGTGTAGGTATGTTGGGAATGGGCCGTGTCCAGTGAAGAAAAGGACAGACAGAAACACATTTTCCCGGTGATTATATACTATGCGAGTTCTATTTTTGGGAAATTTAGTGATTTCTTTGAAGTTGAAAACACTACTGACGAATCTGTGGTGCTGTTATATTAGACATAACCTCAAAATTGCTTCAGAGAAGGATCTTTCGGTAAGCGAAATATGTGACACTTTAGTTTCCATAATAGAACAAATTTGGTCAAGAGCTTCTATTCCCGTTGCTTCTAGCAAAAGAATTTTACAAATGATAAAAACTTATCCTGCTAAATACATGAATTTATTAAAGTCTAAAAGCAGAAAATGTTCAGATAAATTTAATTCCAACCTCACAGAATTTAGACGTTTATTTAATATTGCTGACTTGTATTTAAAAATGTCCCAGTTATGGAATAAAAGGTTCTAAACGATAAATGCTCTAACAGGAAAATGGTTATAGATAATGTTGATATTGCTACCACAAGAGCTTTGAGGAAGAAAGGAGCAAGAAAAAGTAAAGAACTACAGAGAATGGTAAAGTTTAATCAAGAACGGCAAAAAATACTATTGCATCAGAAACGATTACTGGCGCTGAAGAACAACAGCTGAAGAACAACAGCTGAAGACAACGCTGAAGAACAACAGTGTTCTTTACATAGAGAGGCAAGCAAAATCAAATCCATCAAATAGACAAGAAGCGATAAAACTATCAGGTGCCTGTGTGGTTTAATATTAAGTTCAAACTTTATACAGAAGGCATCTGAAGCTGATCCAAATGGTATAGAGGACTCGGTTATCGACTTTCCCTAGTTTCCTTGCCACATGTAAGCAATGGAAAGAGCTGTGAGACTGATGACCGAATCGGTTCAAAATGTCTGTGGTTCAATCGCAAGAGAAGGATACATAAGAGCAAAAATTGATTCGCATGTGAATTTGCCAAAATTTAATTTAAAAAAACTATTTAATGGGGCTATGAAGTAGAATCAAACATTTTGTAGCTGTAACATTTATAATCATTACGAATACAGAAGTAAGAAACGAAATACTGGACATAAAAAATATTTTATTATTATTATACTTTGTAATTAATAATTTTTTCCAGTTGAAACACTTATATATGTATTTAAAATCATCCTTTGTAACATTATTTGAACGAAAATTTCATAAAATTATTTTATCAAAGTTTATAATTTTTCATTTTTTTAAAACAAACTTTAAGCTCTTTTCGGCACTTTGAAATACTGTTGCATTTCAACTAGAGTTTTTTAAAATTAGAATTTTTTAGAAATTTTAAAGACCTTCTTTCAAAATTTCCATTTTTTCAATTTTTTTTTAAACAAATTTTAAGCTCTTTACGGCTCCTCAAGATAATATAATATTGCAACCAAATTTTTAAATATTGTTTTTGAACATAAAAGGCAACTTTTCCACACTATTACCAAAGTAAAATCTAAAAAAAAATTTTAAAGACCGTTTTTAAAAGTTTCCATTTTTTCCCATTTTTTTTTTTTTTTTTTTTTTTTTTTTTTTTACAAATTTCAAGCTTTTTGCGGCACTTTAGGATAATGTATAACATTGCAACCAAATTTTTTAATATTGTTTTTGAACCTAAAAGGCAACTTTTCCGCACTATTACCAAACTGATCCGGCTGCTTCATACGTGACAGCTATGTTTGTATTTTGTATGGGAACAAAGCTAAACATTCACGCATTATCTTATGCTTCGCCGTTTTGCTCATTTGTCTTGCCGCTGCATTTTTCGTATTGATTTTCCAGTGGAGTGTGCAATTGTTTCTCCTAAACGATCAATACATTTGCTTCTGTAATAGCTGAATGGTGTCGTTCAACAATTCGATTTTCATATCCGCAACACTTCTCGTACAATTGTTTTATTGTATTCGACTGCGGACCCTCAGCGACTAAGAATTTGCATTGAAAGCTTCCTTAATGTTGTAGTAATACTCACCCCCTAATCGGTGGAATTCCAATATAAGAAGAATCTTTTCCTCTAACAAATATATCACTTTCAAAACTTTCCTACAAAATCTCTTGTTCAGCTCTCTACTGCTCGTCCAGTCACAGAAACTCATTTTAAAGTCGAAATATTAACCCCTTCTGTGGCTGCGTATCTTAATGATTTGCACGCTGGAAGAACTATAACAGAGACTTGCAGCGTCATCTATAGACAACTTTTTGAACTAAAACCAAAGATTATAGATGGAAAAATTTATGTCCTGTCCCAAGAATTTGCTTCAAGAATTGTTTTTAACCTCAATCGTTTTCCTGTTATGCATTTTTGAAAATCGTCAGATCATTTCAAGACACCATGCACATTCGATTACGTTATTATTATTTGTAGTCATATTTTTAAATGAATTCTTAAATAGTTTTATAAAAATTAATTTTTATTTAAATATAAAAGACAAAAATACAGAAGAAAATATTATTCATCAACATTCAAAATATAACGCACATCAAATATGGGAGGTTCATTATTATTATTATGTTATATTAAATGTTCTTTATAACTTGCAGAGGGAAGAAAACACTGTAACATATCCAAACCATTAAAAAATTTTCTTTTTAGACTTCTTCAAATTTAATTCTGAACTAAATTAAGTATCGGAGATATAACAATCCCTTTTATTTTCTCCTTTATGAATTATAGAAAAAGTATTGAAATCGTCCAAAAATTCGAACTCTAGATTTTGACGAATCTAGAAAATGTGGATCAGGGAAATCTGATCCACATTTCAGATCTCCCTGAGCTAAACACATTTTTAGCATTATGCCATTCAGTTTGTGAGCATAGTAATTCGAAATCGCTTTGAGTTCGACGAATGAAATTTGGTAAATAGTCTTTACAGTGAATATATAGATTTCTAATAAATCTTGAAAGAAATCTAACAATAGAAAATCTGTGTAATTATAAGTTAACACAATGACTATAAAACGAAGAGATCTGGAAGGATATAATGTGGTACACAAATTTAGCATCCAAAGTGGAAATGCCTATCAAATTTGGATTCGGATTCGTCGAGAGCTTGATCGTCCGTTGGTTTGTTTGCAATTTCAAAAAACATATAAAAGCGATAACTCTAAAAAAACAGTGACTTAAATAAGTGATATTTGATATGGGAATTTTTGGCTACAGTTGTAACTCTGTGTCAGATTTCGGCTTTGAAAATATCCGTTTAAAACACAATTTGATTTTTGGGTACTATTAGCAGCATGCCAGGAATTATTTGCTCATAACAATAGCCAAGGATTACATGATAGATTCGCTAAAAATGGTAGTTTCACACCATTTTATATTTCGTAACAACTGTTCGCAAATGCCATGCAAGTCATTTACCAACTCACCCAAGGTCCATAATTTTATGAATTTGACAGTAAAGGAGAAAGGTTTAAGGAACAACTATCTGGCTGGTGAATCAAAGCAGTTCATCAGTTCACGCACGCACGCACACCACAGAGTAAGAAAGAAAGAGAGAGTTAATACATAAAAAATATTTCTTACAACATTCACTATCTTTTCAAAGCTGAAATGAAATTCCTGATTAAAAGGGCATTTGAGATATAACGATCTTTCTTAATAGATCGTTATATTTCAAAGGGCATTTTAATAGAGGAAAATGTATGCGCTTAAAAGATTTAAAGGAACAATGAAATACCACATTCATTTATTGTAACACATTCATTTATTATTCTTTCATTTTATTCATTTATTTAAGAGCAAATCATATTTTTAAAAAATATTTTTTTTTTTAATTGGGGGAATATTGCATGTAACAAAATTAGTTTTATTGAAATTTTCAATGGTAAAAAATATAATTTTTGTTCATTAATATTTTTGTAAATTATGACAAAAAAATTAATTTTCTCTTTGAATTTTAATAGAAATTGTTTAATTCAAATTAATTAAAACTTTTATCAAAATTTTGAAAATCATTTCTAAAGTAAGTGCATTCCCAAAGAAAATGTGAATGTGAATTTTCTCATCATTCAAAGTATATCCATAATCAATTTGAAAATTATATATTCACTGCTTTGTTTGCACAGTAGCAAATGAGAGGCTTTTATTATCAATAGAATTTTTGCATCAAAAGGAAAAAATAAAAAGTTTTAAACAGAGCAGAAAATAATTTTTCAAAATAGAGAAAGAAGGATTGTTAAGTGGCAATTAATTATAACAACTACAATTTTCAAATTTTTAATATGTGAGCTTAATTTTTCTATGCCACTTAAAATCGTGACCCATTTCATTGAATTCCTTTTATATCATTTGTATATATATATATTTATTTTAAAGAGTGGCATATTAGTTTTCTATTAAAAGAATGTGCACTTTCTTAATTCGAAAAAAAAACAAAATAATTTTTTTTAAATAAAAAGTAAATAAATAAAAGTAAAAGCACCTTTCATAAATCTTTTTTTTTAATGATGCCGCCTCAGCCATTGATACTTGTATCTTGAGAATTGCTTATGTCACAATTTATTTGTTTAAATTAAATATATTAACGTCCCGTTTTATAGCAACACTAGGGCTATTTTGGGATGGGACCCAATTTTGAACCACGGTCAGATGACGAGTATGACACCTGAACTGGCACCCCCTCTCAAACTTCCACACCACACCATCGGGAGTACGCTTGGTGCAGACGGATTTAATATACACTAGACTGCTTAAACAACGGTTTTTTTTTGGTAAAACGGTAACGGTTTTAAAATCAATCTCGAACCTGAAACGCTCCAGAGCCGAAGCCGATATATTATCACCAGGACAACGCGGCCCTGCTTCTGTCTCAAATAAATATGCTTATCTTGTTTTATTCCTCCCTTCATTAATTATATTAAAGCATATTTTTATCAGTAATGATAACTGAAATGTATTTTATGTTAATTATATATTAGTAATGAAATCATTTCTTTTATTTAACAGTGCATGCTATGTAACTTCTAACTGCATACTATCTAATGGTTGTTTTTTTCTCTAGGAATACATGTAAAAGATTTCTGAAATAAAATTATCTGTATCTACTGAACATGAATTGAGTATTCTGTGAAGAAAAGGGTTTTTATTTGTTTACATTGCACAATAAAGAAGTCGTAAATCGTTTTCTGTTAGACAATTTGAAACAGAATAAAATTTATCATTAATGAACTTCACAGGAGAAAAAAAGGTCCGAGATTGACGGTAATTTCTATAAGGGAGGAAGATTTCACAGACCGAGCAGGTAAAATGGTTACGAGTGTTCGGGGACATTCTGAAAGAACTGAACAACGCTTATTTTATCTTTCCTCTACATTGTTTGTTTGAAGGTTTTCGAACATATTTTGCTTCTATTCCTTTATTTTCTTTTTTCGCTTTTTCTTTACTGTTTCTCCAATACAATAAAAGTGAGGAAGGTTAAATCTGGAAATTAAATTCAAGGACTTTGGAACGCATTTTCTCTTATCAATGTAAAAAATCGTCTACGTTTGCCTCTTGCGAGACGATGAGTAACTTTGTTGTGAGCTTAAATTATTCTATTTTGTTTATTAAAGAATAAATGAATAGTTAAATCTTTTACTTTTTACATTTAAAGTAATAAAATATATAAAAAAGAGAAAGCCGCCGTCTTTTGTAGAAGTTTTCTAACTATTTTTTTATAAAAATAACCACGCTATAATTTTTTTATAAAAAACATTGCTCCTAAGTATTATTTTTATTTAAAATAGATTATAAAAACAATGAATTGAATGATATTTTAAAAATATTTTTAAAATTTTTCCAAAAACAGAGTATTTTAAGCAAAATAAATAAATAAATAAATAAATAAAAAGATATATATACATATAAGTAAAGGGAGTCTTTATTTGTATGCTTTTTTAATACAAATTCTTTTTTGTTCAATCTTTATGAAATTTGGCCCGTCCTGTTTATGACAAAAGATGATCACTGTTAACTTTTCAAAGTTCAACATTTAATTACAATGTATTAGTTTAAAATCTAGCTAGTTTTTAAATGTTTTTTTTTCAGTTATATTTTCCGAAAATAGACTGTTTCCACAAAAATTTTTACACTATCATAAAAACTGAAATAAAAAGTATTTTAAAACATATTAACTTCATTTCCGTACAACATTTTAAAAATTCAAAATTTAATTTTTTAAAAATTTAACTTTTAAAAAATTTAATTTGATACCCATTTTTAATAGTATTTTATCGTTATTATAAAATCATTATTATAAAATTTATATTAATTTCATTGCTCCATTCGTTCGTTTCATCTGCCCGTGTTAAAATTGCTTTTTGTGGATATTTACTTCAATGCAGCATTTCCTCCTCTGCTTTCATTTCATAGTATATATACTTTTTATTTACATGCGATTTAATTTGCAATAGATTGATTCGATCAAATTTATAATTTAGATATGTTTAAACTTGTGAAATAATAAGGTGAAAGTTTAAATAAATGCATTCCGTGTTAATAAGTTAACAGCCTGAAAAGCTAATATTCTATGCTATCAAACTGGTTCTTAAAGGCGGCTTATCAGCAAAAATGGCATAAATCAGAAAAAAAAAATGTCCATAATTTGTTAATACACAAACTATAGAAATGCTAGAATGCTTTATTTAAAAAATTGTATGCCTTTTATTTATTATTCTGTTTTATTTGTTCTCCTCATTATGTATTAAAGATACTTTATATATCTCTTTGTTTTGGAGATAACTTTTATCTTGATATCTTTCTCCTGAATTAAATTTCTAAGAATACATTATAATGTATTCTTGGTAGGGAAGAAAACTTTTTCAAGTTACGTTTATTGCACAGTAAAAATATTATAGTTTTTAACTGTATAAATATTTTTGCTTCTTCTGCAACAAAATAAATTTGCTGTGAGCATAAAATTTTCGCATTAAAATAAGCGTTAAATAGAAAGTTAAATATATCAGTTTCTGCTCCATGACGCAGACACACAGGAAGGATAGAGCGAAAGGAAATTGTTCAATCACATTCGAATCTGAACCATTACCAAGCACGTTTTATAGATAAGGGGCTGTCTCAAAATATCCGTTTTGAGAACAATCAAATGCTTTTATGTCTTAGAATATATGATTCTTTTCTAATAGCACGTGAAAATTTCAAGTTTCTGAGTCAATTATCACTTTTCACAAACACTGAAGAAAAAGTTCAAAGAAACAGTAATATCCCGCTCGAAACGCAGATAATTTTCTAAATAAAGAACACAACATAATTCGAGCATTAATTCTTTTATGTAAACTAAAAGCTTTTTGCTATAATAAAATCTTTCTTATCTGTAGCCAATCATATAAATTTAAAAAAAAATACTTGAATTAATAAACTGTGTTTTTGATAAAGAAGGATTTCCTTCGTATGACATTTTTTCAAACTGTGCTTATATCGATTTAATGTTATACATATATATATATATATATATTGTTACAAACCTGCAATTCGGCTTCCCAGCATAGTTTGTTCCATCATTGGAAAGAAAGTTTTACAGTCATCTGAATGGGACTAGCGCGTCGGAGGTCCCAGAGCTTGGCGACAAACTTGGCGACGAATTTGGCGGCTTTGGCGCCAAAATAGATAATACCCGAAACTTCGAGAATTTTCCCGATCCGTCCAGTAGGAACCGAGATACGCCTCGAACGTTCCTGATTGGTTGAGAGGTTTCTAGCCCCGCCTCCTGAGACCTATAAAAGCGTCCACAGCTGCCAGAGAAGGCAAGTCAAGTCGGAAGGAGACAACGAAGCCAGTAGTCGGAGAGACGACGGAGTAGTCCGAGTTCGAGAGCAGCGGAGTCGAGTCGACGAAGTCAGTATTACGAGTCAGAGTCGGAGAAGTAAAAGACGGAGGAATCGGAAGCGACTGAGTCAAGCTAGTGCTGAACTGAGCTGTGCGCTACTGTCTGCAGTAGATTCTGGTTGTATGCTGCTGTGTATGCTGTTGTATGCTACACGTCTCGGGTGAAGGTAATCGTCTTCTGTGCTGTATATAGTTGTCGCTTTTGTGCTGTCCTGTGTGTTTTCGTGTAAATAAACGTCTTGTTTTTATTCTACTTCTGCCTGCTAATTGAGCGTTCTACACACCATATCACTTCCACTATCCAAACGAACCCCGGTAAAGAAAATTTCGCAACATTTGGTGTCAGAAGTGGGATAGTGGTTAATAGTGCATGGTGCTGACGAGATCCCAAGCAAAAATGGCTGACAGCAGCAATGGTGAGTTACTGGCTCTGTTGGCTGAGATGAAGAAATCTATGGAAGAGTTGAAGCAGGAAATGAAGCAAGGACAAGAAAGAATGGAGCAGGAGATGAAATCCGGACAGGAGGAGCTTAAGAAAGGAATTTCATCGTGGAAGGAAATTTTAAAAGATAAAGTTAACAAAACAGAAGAAATTCCAGATATCACAGAAGAAATTGAAGGAAGCAGCGAGAGCCAAGTGGAAGAAAAGACTGAAGATCAAATGGAGACCGGTGTCACTGAAATGGAAATTAGCCATCCAGAGGATGAGCCGAGGTTTAATGAGGAGAGGAGCGAACAGGGAGAATGTCAAACAATTGCGGAACTGAAACAGTCTTCTCCGAATGAGACCCCTGAAGTGTAACCGAAAGTGCAGGCGCTTGGGGATGGAGAAGATGGACTTCCTTCCGACGGATCTGTTGGTGGTGACCCGTGCTCGATGCCTATGGATGCAAGAGTTGATGCGACCCTGTTTGGATTGGATTCGTCCCAAAGGTTAAAGGAACTACCTTTCTGCAAGCCTCTTGATATCTCCTGGCATAGTGACACGGAAGAAGACTACGTGGCTGGAATCGCTGATCCCTGTAGTCACGGTCTCAACTTCCTTCAAGAATTCATCTTTGCTGTGGATCTGCATAGCAGTGTCACGCAAATAGGAGCTGATGAATCTGCTGTGCATCCTGTCAAGTTGTGTTGTAGCAGAAGAGCCCTTCCCGTAAAGGCAGATGTACTCATCGGACGATCCAGTGTGGAGAGTTGCGGACAATTCTCGAGTGTCGAGAATAGACTGGGAAGAGCTGGACGTATTCCCGTGAAAGCTTTGGCGACGAAGGCGAATACCTGGCTTTCGAGTGGACTTCAGAAAGCACCGTTGGATCATCCTGATATACGATTGGTTCGATGGAAGAGGTTCAAAGTGACCAACCGAAAAGCTTGGCAAGAATTCATTCCGGAGGAATCTACGACGATCCAGCGTTTGGCTCCATGGGACATCCTGCATTTTAAGGAGCGGATTCAAGTCTGGATGTACAATCCGAAACGACGAAGAGGTCCGGGTCAAAAGCATTCAGAAGGTTTGGATGGATCTTCAATCGCCGCCAAATTAGTAAATTATGTCATCTTTGAGAGTCGCCTAAAGCATCATCATAACATCATACGGAAGCTTACGCCAGCTGTTGGATTGAAGTAGGACTGCTGGGACGTCAGTCTTTGAAGAGGGGAGCAATGTTACAAACCTGCAATTTGGCTTCCCAGCACAGTTTGTTCCATCATTGGAAAGAAAGTTTTACAGTCATCTGAATGGGACTAGCGCGTCGGAGGTCCCAGAGCTTGGCGACAAACTTGGCGACTTGGCGACGAATTTGGCGACTTTGGCGCCAAAATAGATAATACCCGAAACTTCGAGAATTTTCCCGATCCGTCCAGTAGGAACCGAGATACGCCTCGAACGTTCCTGATTGGTTGAGAGGCTTCTAGCCCCGTCTCCTGAGACCTATAAAAGGGTCCACAGCTGCCAGAGAAGGCAAGTCAAGTCGGAAGGAGACGACGAAGCCAGTAGTCGGAGAGACGACGGAGTAGTCCGAGTTCGAGAGCAGCGGAGTCGAGTCGACGAAGTCAGTATTACGAGCCAGAGTCGGAGAAGTAGAAGACGGAGGAATCGGAAGCGACTGAGTCAAGCTAGTGCTGAACTGAGCTGTGCGCTACTGTCTGCAGTAGATTCTGGTTGTATGCTGCTGTGTATGCTGTTGTATGCTACACGTCTCGGGTGAAGGTAATCATCTTCTTTGCTGTATATAGTTGTCGCTTTTGTGCTGTCCTGTGTGTCTTCGTGTAAATAAACGTCGTTGTTTTTATTCTACTTCTGCCTGCTAATTGAGCGTTCTACACACCATATCACTTCCACTATCCAAACGAACCCCGGTAAAGAAAATTTCGTAACAATGTATATATGTATATATATCGATTTAAGGTTAATGTATATAAAGGGTGAATTCAATCCATGTTATGTAGGTTTCCGGCTGCAATAGGCTGGTGGCAAATCTAGACTTTAAGATCAGAAAGTCAAGGGTTCAAGACCAAAGATACTTTGAATACAAAGGTACATTTAATCTTTGACTACTGCTTTCATGTTGAAGTTTAAAGAGAGGTTTGAAAATTATCCTCATCATCTGAATTCTCATGTAACTTGAAAATAGGCATTAGTCTAATCCAAATTGCATAATGTGATGAAATCAAGCTCTCTTTTTTTTATCAGTAGTGCATCACAAAATCGAACTTGGGTAAGCGCATTTGAACGTTCATCAAGTAAACTGAATTTGATGCAATTTTTTGAAATCAATTATCATGCCTACCACATAATTTTTGGCAGAAAATAATTTTTTAACAGCCTTATTTAAGACTGACTGCACTGGAATTTAATTTCAAATAATTGAATATTGTTTCTTTAACCATGTGCAGGGTTATTTTTCAAAATTGTTAAGGACTAATTATATTCGGGTATTGGAGCAAAAAACATACCGATAAAAAAAGTATTTTCACATCTATACAAGTGGTTTTCAGAGCTATAAAATTCAGAGGTAAAACATTTGGGTTTTGTTAACCACAAGCAATACACTTTCGGTTATCAAGGTGTTTCCTAAGGAGTGAAAAGTATTTTCTGAACAGGAAATGCTTTATCTTGTTCGCTCAATATAAAAAATAAAACCGCAGAGCTATTAAGTACTATTTTTAATGTCTCTTGAATTTGAATCTTTCGATTATAAGAGACGATAGTTTTTAAAAAGAAAGAATTTTGAGCACACACAGTAGATTTTTTAAAATTAAAAGCACTTTTAAAAATAGGAATCTAATTGGCTTTTTTTTTTCAATTTTACACCTTTTATTTCAAATGTTTTATTTCTGATAAAATTTTCCTTTATAACTAAAATTCATATTTTGTGCCCATGCAAATGCTTTAAATGATTTTTAATGTTAACAAATTAAAACAATTAGTAAATATAATTATTTATACTTTCAGTGTAATCTTCAATATATACTGCACATGTCCTATAACATCAAATTGTATGTTGTCTTTTTTTTTGTTACATGACACCTTTTTTTTTTTCTTGCAAAATTCAAACTTTCTAAGAATGAATCAATCCGGAGCACTGATGTATATCACGTGTGCAGGATTCGACTCCACTAGCCAGTACACGAATCAAAGTTTAAAAGTAACCATGTTACAGTTTTAAAGGAGGTCGCTGATCATAATATGAGATAAATGCATTTAAAGGTAGAAATTCGGAAAAGAAAATTTTAAAAATTCTTGATCAATAAAAAATAAACAAAAAGAGAGAAAAATCTTTGCATTTTATTTCGTACCCGGCGTTATTCGGGTAAGATTTTCATATCTTATATTAATAAGAAATGAAATTATAAGCTCTAATAAACGACCTTTAAAAATCATCGAATGTTCCTTTTTTTCTAAGAAGAATACTAACTTTAATAAAACTTTAGAATGATAACTTGAAGGAAAACTAAAAAAAATTTAAATTATCGATAATATTTTCATTTATAAGCAATGGCAATACTAATTATGAAATGATCATTTCCATATTTGCTAACATACTTTTTAATAAATAAAGAATTTATTTAAACGATGCGAAATTTTCATAATTTTTTTATGATTCATAATATTTAGAGGGAAATTTGTACAAGAAAGCTTAGATAAAATTATGTCTGTTTACATCTCTATATAAAAGTGATGTGACAGAAATTGTTCCCTTCAATGATTTTACTAAGAGAATCTGATAGGGATTTCCTCGACATGTGTAGACTTAGGAAAGGGAATCTTAGGTATTTTCGAAAGGCATGTGCGAGTGATAGAGATTTAAAAAAAAAGAAAAAAGGAGTAGCCATCAGTTTTCTAGAGCGCGTTTTATAAACAAATAAACATTTTAGAATGAAATTAACATGGACTAATTTAAGTATCCGAACACGTTCGGAGCACTTTTTTTTTATAAAAACATGGTGTAGACATACTTTAACAATATTTCTGGGTTTAAGACTATTCAAAATTCGTAATAGGATGTCAATATTTGAAATAAACATTAAAACTTTTTGAAAATTGGCATTTAATAGCATAAATTTAAGCAAATTCTTAAAAAACTTCAAATCGGCTACGCCAAAAATTATTACTCTCATCCGAACAAAACTTATACCAAAACAAACTGCATAGTTTTCTCTGGGGAATGAAGTAAAAGCGTATGGTTATAATAATAAATAAAAATTTTACAACCAGACAAAGATTTATTATGAAAATTTTAGTAAATTTATGACGTTATTATTCAAACAATTGGCTGTAAATTAAAAAATAATATTCACTGAATCTAAATTATTTTAGTTCATTCCCTAGAAAATAGTATAAAGACAAATTCCACCAAATTTCATAGTAATATGATAATTATATTTTGAGTTAGATTTGAAGTGAGCAAAAAAATAAGTAAAAATCAATTTTGAGAAAAATGCATTTAAAGTATACAGTAACATATTTTAATAATAAATTATGTGTGCACGTACTTAAAATTCATCTCATTTATAGGTCATACATTCTTTTTCCTCATCTTTTAATAATTTTCCTTTTTTAATTATTTTAAATTTTTTCTGGCAATTTTTGCATTTGGCAGTGAATGCCGCCTAGATTCAGTTATTCTGTCTTTGTCGAGCTCAGTAAATGCACTAACTGCATTTGCCCTAGGATACATCCCAATAACCTTAAGGATATTCAGCAATCCTATAAACCCTTCGTTAAAATGTATTCGAGACATAAATGCCCCTAATCTGAGGGTTCGGAGCTCAGCAAAGACATCTTTAGGTACAAATTTCCACAAAACACCATTGAAAACTCTCATGACATTTTATGTTTTTTTTTGTGCAAAACATTTTCCGTATTTAAAACTAAATTTGTGTTTATACACATTTTTAAAATGTTTTTGACCTTTTAAATCAGTACTTCAGTTATTTAAATGTCCACTTCCGGTTTACCGATCATTACTAAAATATCAATATTTTGACTTCTAATTAACGTAGAGACAAAAGTAAGCCATTTTGGATAGTTCAAAGACTGGTCTATCCAATAAAAGAATTTTTTTAAATGGCATTTTTAGCGAAAATCGACCTTTTCAACGTGTTCTGATACCTTAAGATAAAAATAAAGAAAAATTAAGATTTAATTTGGTATGTATGTTACGGCCAAAGCCCGAAGTTCGGCCAATTCGCGTTTTGGTCAAGAAGTTTTGCCCAAGTCCGAAGTGTTTGCAATTAATATTGTATAGTCTACTTTGGCTGGCCATTTCGCGAAGTGGCTGGGAATCCTTGGCCAAAGCCCGATGTGATAATGTTAGATTGACCGATAGGCGGCTCATTAAACAGAATACTTAAAAATAAGTAAAATGTACTCATTCTTGAGTACTTCATGTTGTTATAATAGCGCCGAGTAAAATAGACTTAAATTTGAGAAATGCATGTACTCACTTTTTTAACACGTACAGGGATTCGAATATGAGCATATGTTTTCCCAAATCTGCAGAAATTATTCAAGCTTAAATTTGCATAATGAATCTCTACTGACATGGTTGGACCCAAAGGGATTCGAACACAGACCGTTCGATCTGCAGTCCGATACGCTGCCCACTTGGCTAACTCGTACAAGTGCGGTGTATTCCAAGAAATGTTTTAAGGGTAATCATCAGTCTTTTTCTGCCCCATAGCCTAATGCTAAATTTTACAGATTACATTCTCTTCCGAAATATCGATTCATAAAATACGAAGTTTTTTACAAGGGGAAATAACAATAAATTAAAATATTAAAATAAATATAATGACATTTATGTATAAAATATAAATAAGGACATGTTGTAAGTGAAATTAAACAGATGGCACCAACAAAGAAATGTCTTTAAATAATACTAACAACAAAACTAATTTTTCATATTTGTTTTAATTTGCTCTTATATTTGCGATTTGCCTTAAAATTTCATATTTTTTGCAACGCATTTGCTCAAGATATAATTCGTCATTTTGAAGGGCGCAAATCTAATCTTCTTCACGTTATCACGCTGTTAAGCATATACGTTCACTGAATAATTTCTATTATGGCTTTAATATGAGAACAGAATAGCATGAGATCATATTTTTATATATTACAAGCTTATTTTTAAATCAGAGGTGTCACTTATATTTGAACTCGTTTCTGAAACAATTGTACTTAAAAAAACAGTGCACAGAAGAATTCATTTTTAAATACTTTATTTTTAACAGAATGTAAAACAATTTGCTATTGATTTCTTTCTTCCTACTTTGGCCAATCGTCGCAAGCCATTTCGCGAATTGACCGGCCAAAGCCCGAAATCCAGAAAAGATCGGACATTGGCCGGTAAGTTTACAGCAACGTTGGCCAAAACGCGAATTGGCCGGCCAATTCTCTAACTGGCCGATTTCGGGCTTTGACCGTAACATGTATATATTACTTGCATGTCGAAATTAGGCTTTTTTTTTTGTATCTATCAAGAGGACTTTTCTGCATTCTTTTCCAGTTCTAAAAAATAAAATGAACAAAACAATTTTTGAAGTCAGATAGTTAAGATCTAATAGATTGACAGTAATATAATAGATATTCGTCGCTAAAATAATAATAGTTTTTCCTGAATATGTTAGATCAGAGAATATAATTTTCTTAATTATTGGTTAAATTTTGCAATTTTTTCGTCTGATGCATTTTTCTATCAATATATGCATGCATATGTAGAAATAATATTATTTAACCTTGAAATATAATATTATTTTTGTCGTTTATTTCAATGAAGTTTAAGTTATTGATTTTCTTTCTTATACGTCAATAGACAGCCGTTACCATTTACGAATTGTGTGCATCATTTCTACGTAAATGCTCGTAAAAAAATCTATGAAATTGAACTCAATTATGTAATTAGGGAAATAGTGTCATTTTGTGAATATTGGATCTATCATTACAAGTTGTAAATAAGCGATGGGAACTCAGTATTCTGAATGGATTTTAATATTTATCATTGCATAAAACCTTTTTAACATGGTAATGTTTTTTTTTTTTTTTTTTTTTTTTTGCCTTTGTACACCGCCCGCAAATTGCTACCTACATGATGACATTTGTGGTTAAAAGTAATGCAATCATGACATGCCTGTGGATCAGGAGCTACCAAATTTTTAAAGTAGTTACTTTATGGGTTGTAGATGTCCAATAAGAAAGGAATTTTGCAAAACTTTAATTAAAAATTAGTTCATATTTTAATGTTTTGCTCAATAACTTAAAAGCATATTACCACATATAATTCTTTTTTTTTTCTGCACTCAAATTCAAAATATAAGTTTTCTTCCTTAATACCAATTTTATTTTTGTATAATTTATTGTCCACTGCTACAATGTGAAATACTCTTTTTTTATGTTTCCTTATTGTTGTTGTAATTATTAGAATACATTTTTAAGAAAAGTATAAAAATAGACGAATTAACCCTGAAATATTTTTATTGCTACAATATTTCGCATTAGAATTTCAAAACTCTCTTGGATTTTTTTTTCTGAATTGTAAACAGCGTAACAACGTTGTTTTATTGCAGTCTAAGATTCTTATCAACTCAGTGTGAAAGCAAAGAAATTCTTTATGGGATGTGTGCGCTGTAGTACGTGATTAAATGAAACTACACATTTAAAGAAAAAATTCTCTGTTGATGCGAATCTGGCTGAAGTGTTCGAACTAGTTTAATTTTGTAAACTTTGTGCATCTTTGTCTAGTGCACATGATATTAAGAACAATTCTGCATTGTGGAATAATTCTTTACGTTTTACTATACATAATTATTGGTAATGTAATACCAATATTAAAATTTTTTTACTTTTCTAAAGCTTTTTAATTAGTTCTTTTACTTGTATAATTTTTAACACTATTTTATTTATAATAGAATTACTTACATTTATTAATTTTATTAGAATAAGTCTAATCTAAATTGTATTGAAGTTTTTGTGAATTCATAGTATATTATTTTTTAGGTTTATTTAAATTACTTAAAATAATTTCCTTTTGTATTTTACAATAAAACCACCCACATGTTGAAAAACCTTGATATTGAAAGTACATATTTCGATGTAAACTTAAAAATTTTCTTTCAAATTTTAGTTGTTCCTTTTTCAAGCCACAATCATTTTTCTCGTTTTCATTAAAATAATCAAAATGCGCAAAAATATTCTCTTTTCTCTCACTTAAATATTCTGTGCAAAAGGTAAACATTTCGTCACAGCACAGTTTAAAATGTTACATGAAATATAGGATTTACTGTCTATACTGATAGGAATCAGTATAAACTAGCGCAATGTTTCATGCTGTCACGAATTTGTTAAACTAGTTGCCTGCAATTTGAGTCTCTTCACTGAAAAGAGAGTTTTAGGCGGATTGTTAATTGATGCCAGGTCAATGACCTCCATATATTAACAACAATTTGGAAAATGGAGGAACTGGTTTTGGAAAATGCAGGAACTATGGGCCTATCTTTGTTAGAAAAAGATCTGGTGATTGTTCTAGAGAATTCTATGCAATGTCATGCTTTGTTAGAAAATCAGTATGAGCTAAAGGGGGCTGAAAATTCACTTAATTTCCTCTTTCAAGTGCTTATTGCTCGCTAGTGTTGTCGCTCACATTCGCGTTTGTCGTCTGCTTGTGTGATGCTAATTTTGCCGTTCTTTTTGTACACATCGACTGGATCATTGTTATCTGTTCTTAAATTCGGGGAATAAAGCATCATTTCCAATCATTTAACATGTTTGTTTCTACGCTCATCAGAAGATTTTTCTTAAAATATGATGATCATATATTAAGTGATTTGTACATTTACATTTTTGATGGGACTGTGGGATCAAGTACATTAAATCTATGAATTGTAAAAAAAACAAAACAAAAAAAAACAATAATGAATAAAATATTTTATTTTTTTAATTTTGCTTTCCATTCTTTTTTTTATTTTATTTTGCTTTTAATATCCTTTCAGAGTTATTTGTCCATAAGTGAAGAGAATTTGCAGAATAGCTCAACTCCTTACTATCATTTATTAGTTTTAAATAAATATAATTTTTTTAAGCAAATGTCAAAAGAAAAATCATGGAGGCTAGTGAATAAATTTCCATGTAAACTAAAAAAAAACTTTTTTAATTCGATGGCGATACATTTTAAAAGTTCCTTATACGTTATCGAATGATAAAAATGATTGTATTTGTTAAGAGGTTAACGATCTTTTCTTTAAATGATAGCAGTCTATCCAGGCAGCAACTTCCTTCCGTGTAAATAGTTTGTCTGGCAGGTCGTCTGGGTAGTGACAAAAGAATTAAGAGACTGTAAAGTGTTTCAATAGAATATTTTGATGCTAATAAGGGAAGCAATCATTTAGTTCAAGTCTTCAATCAAGCATAAAAGAACAAGAAGTTTTTGTCGTGAAACAGCTATTAAATATCTCCCTGAAGAATTATAAATATACTATATACTTTATAATCTTTCGTTTAATAATATTTGTATAAAAAATCAGATTTTATATCTGCTTTATGCCTTTTTATAACTGATTTAGTCATCTTTGAAGACCAGTTTATTCGTACGGATTTATGGTTGCTAAGAATTTCAATTAAATATTTTGTGTAACTTGGTTTTAGTGGTTCCCTAAGCAAACCATTTTTAAATTTCATATTTTTATAAACTTATAATCCATACTATTTTAGATGTCTGATAGGTTGTGTGTCACTTATGTTCAGTTGCATTTGCTCTAACTTATTAAATAGTGTCATTTGCGCTCAAGCTTTAAAATGGTTACCACATTATAAATTCTATCTTTCCATATAAGATTTGGCGTTTTTACAATTTACGCCATATGGTAATCGATCACTGTCAGAGTGAGAATGATACTCCATGTCCCTGATAACGATTACTGAAATTGCTTCAAATCTGAAATATATTACCTCAATTTTTAGATAATTTACTGTCAGGTTTAAATATACATAATCCAATGTACCAGCAGTCATGTAAATAAAACATTTATGCATACTACATTAAAACGCTTAATTCTCGTATACAGTATCATGAGCCAAAGTTTTATTCACAGGTAATGTAGTAACAAATTTCTGCCTATTTTCCTAAAAGACCTGCCAATGTTTTGATAGTAATTTTCAATTTGTCCTAAATCTAAGCTCGAAAAAAGGCTAGAAATAAAATATGTTACTTTATATTTTATAATAACATTTTATTTATATAAGATAAGATTAATTTCACAGATATGTAAGCATGGTTTCTGAATTCATTTTTTAAAAAAGCATTAGGTGGTTGCACTTAGGAACACGTTTTTTTATAAATACTGCAGCTAGACATACTTCCAATTACAAAATTTCATTAAATAAGGTAGGCAATTGTACAAAAATTACAAAAATTAAATTTTTATCATAATCTCAATTTTCATCATAACCTCAAGTGTTAATTAGTATAATTTTTCTCTTATTTTCATTTATACGTGCAGAATTTCACATTTCTATCTAGAAAATTTGCAGGGATATGCTTAGCTTTAAATTTCGAAGGACTGGCCACACATGTGGAAGAAAGCCTTTATTTCAGAATGCAACTAGAACATATTTTAATCATTAACGCTTCAAAAAAATTTGATAATCACGCATAACGTTGTTCACTTTCATAATTCGGCCCTCTTTATAAAAAAAGGGAAGAGAAACTTGAGGAACTGAACATTTAAGACATCTCAGAGACTTACTGAAATACTCAGCATGAAAAAGAATTTTTTTTAAAATCGAACTTGTGCAGTTTCTTAAAGAATGATATACATATATAAGACAACAAGAAACATTTGGTTTTGATGATGATTTATTTTGTATGTAATCGTGATTCTTCTATAGTTCTAGAAGAATACAATATCATTTTCGGTTCCCGACATTTTAATAGGCTGTGTGATTTAGAGAGTAAAGCTTGTAGGATCCTTACTTCAATCGGAGAAAAATAGTGACAATGAAGTGTCATATATGTGATGAAAAAAAATGACATATTGCTCTTTTTTTTAGGTTACCCTTTTGCTAGATTAGAAACAGTCAGTCCAGAGCTCAATATTCCAAAATTAATTGCGTAAAGAATATAATAAGTGACATTCATACAGAATATAAGATCGGCGTCTTAAATCGAATAAATAGACCCTTCATTAGGCAAAATCAAAACTTTCTTTTCTGAAAAATGTTATTTGGAGAGATGAATACTGCTTTGGTCTAGATAGAAACATTCATTTTTAAAATTGTCACGTTTGAAAAAGTGAAAACAAATTCTTCGTGTTAAAAATTCATCATCAGTAGAAGTTTTCTGTTCATATGTTACATGCTGCTGTTTCTAGAAGTTCTTTAGTTGGTTCCATTTTCTACAAAAGTATAGAGTATGGTACTAATAGATTCAGTTAATTTTTATTGGCATTATACATAAATTGAGGAATGAATTAACTTTATCAGTAGATATTTGATAAATCTTTGCTGACTAACTCAAAAAGCCAGTCATTATGTCACTTGATGTGCAATGTAACTAATGCAATTCTTTATAGATGTCGAAGTGTTAATTTGGAACAAATTTTTAAGCACTTTAATTAATGCAATACCAGGCTATTAAAAAATTAATGAAAGCTAATAAGTATGTTGTATGCTTTAGCAAAGGAAAGATAGAATTTAAAGCGCTTGAAATTAAGTAACAAAACATGGTATATCCTTTGGTAATAAATTCTATTGACCACAGATTAGCACTTATTACAGTATAATTTTATTTAAATACTGTAAAGATAAGGTTAGGTTATTCTTTTTTTGAGGGGGGAGTTTCTCCAAATAGGACTTAAATTGGAATTAAAATTATTTCCTGAATATGATGTTCAGATCAAGAAGTCTATCGTAGTACACAGAAAGCAGTTATAATCATTATCATTAATTGGAATTGAGAAAAACTAAAGCAAAAAGATAATAATTAATATGAAAAGACACCAAAAAATAGAATAAACTGAGGCTGTGTGCTTTTATATCTTGAGAAACAAACGAATAAAAAATGAAATGCTCATAAAATACCAAATTTGAGTTCAGATTTTATATGGTGATATGGACTTAAAAATCAAAACAAGTTTTGCATTATTGAGCTTAAAGAAATTAGTGATGTAATTTGAGGAACCCTTTTCTATAATTGAACCGATGAAATAATTTTAATAGGCTATGTTTTATTCTTCTTTAAAGTGTATTTCTCAGAAAGTTTATTTTATTTTAAAGGCAAATGAACTACAAAAAAATTACTGCTTTTGCTTTATTGAAGTTTTCTGTCAGTTTTCATTTCATTTCATTTTCATCTTTTGACAGTAACTGCCAAATACCGGTCCTCATTCGGCATTGTAACTCGGGGGGCGACCTGTGCTGTAACGTCTACTCACATCACCATCATCTTGGAATCGTTGCCAAAGTCTGAAGATGACACTCTGAGCGATTCCAAGTTCCTCGGATACTTCCAGCTGGGTACTTCCACATTCCAGACGACCGATAATTCCATCACGTAAAACACTCATCTAAATGCGTCCTTTGTGTCATAACTATGTGGTTATTGCACTGAAAGGCTTATAAAGCTTTTGCGAACAATTTTACTTCTTTGTCTGTATTCCTTATACATCACTCTCTTACACTCTTGTCATTGTGACATACTATCGATGTCATCTGGTGGCTTCCTGCAATTTCCATATGATTTTTGAAGATGTGTGCAGTAATTTTACGGGTCATATATGTATTTTAGAGTTCGATTTCGGCGTGACTTTGAATTATCCTTAATTTGTGGACATGAGTGTATATCTGACAGTTTAAAAATTAGTTCTTGGGTTTTGATTCGAGAGAATATCATTTATATAAAGCAGAAAATAATATCTATTTGTCACTCAAAAGTACTCCTCCAAAAAGGTGGCAGAAGCGAATTTACACATGCCTTTCTGAAGAAAAGGGGGGGGGGGATTGTTGTCTGCATTAATATCAATACTGCTGTTTTCAAGCTTCAAATTCAATTATTTCTTAATAAAAATTGTCAGACTTTGGCATTTATGCTGTTTTCCGCCAGTAATTTCTGAAATAATTGTCGGAGGAAAATAGTTTATATGCCATTTTGAAGAGCAAACAATTTTTTTTCCATGATGGTTAATGCTTTATTTAATTTTCACTAATATTGGAATGATTCTTGTCTTTGTGTAAGAGTCATTCTCTTTCCAATTGAAAGAGCGGAATTATGAGGGGAAAAAAAGAAGAATGATTATGTGATTTTTTTCGGTCACACACACACACAAAGAAAGGAACGGTACTTTGGGCCATGAATAAACCATCATAAGATGGAATTCCTATTGTCGCCATACTCGCCATACTTATGAAGAGAAGTAAAAAATGGAATCCCAAAATGCATACACAGTTTCAAGAATAGTTTTAGAAATTCAAATTACAGAAAAAACTTTCTTCAAAAACAACCTGCTCAGCAATACCACGAAGAAAAGAAAGTCTTTTGTAAAGGTTTTATGACAATTAATTAAATAATTAAGCGTTTATTAATTAAAAATTGTGTTTAATTGTTTAAAAATATATTCATTGGTGCCATTGATATAGAAAGAAATTATTTAAATTGCTTTACTTATTTGTCTGCAGGTTGCTTCTGCAGATTATTTTTTAAATAAAATTCATATATAAAATATTTTAAAAATTGTTAATTTATGGAGAAAATTATCTTTAGGCAGTTTTTAAATTCAATTAACATTCTCAATTTAACTATGCATCTATCTATTATATTGTGTGCATCATAATATTTACAAATTCTTAGAAAGTACATACAACAAAAATTCTGTTTACATTATAAATTTATTACTTACTTGGCAAAAATTAATGTTATTCTAAGAAACACCAACTGTATCATCCAGTTATTACATTTATCGATCACATCTGTGAACGCATGACTAACGCTTGGAAACGAATGAGAAATCGAATGCATTCGTGCGAAGTGAAAGTAGAATGAAGTCATAAATTTGGATGAATTGTAGAATTTTTGTTCTGCTTCTTTTGAAAATATTTGCATTTCTAGAAAACATTTCAGAAGATCTCATGCAGTTGGAACGCAACGAACTTTTTTTTTCTTCTTGTTTTCGATTTTATAGTATTTGTTTTTGAGTGAATTAATATTATCTTGCATTTTTTTCTCTTTTATAACTCTTTCCGCTAATAAAAACTTTTTTGATTACTGAAGGATTTAAAATATTATTTTAATTAGTGAATGGAGACTTAGAGAATTTAAAAAGTATGACTCTAATAAACTTTCTTTTGGCGTAGGAGAATCATTTCTCATAAGATCAAAACCAAACATAAAAGCGCATATTAACTAACATTTAACAGTACGCATTTTTATAATGAATTGCAGTGTCATGCACTTTTTCTTCCTGGTGATTCCAAAACTTAAATTGACACATTTGACTTGTAAAAGCTGTCCCAAAATTAACACAAAATTTGAATTTGCCACCATTTTTGCAGTAAAGTGTTGGCAACCCTATTGAAAAAAAAATAAACATTTGACCGCTGATAGTTTAGGGTTGATAAAAATGAAGCGTTATACAATAGAACAACGTGTTAACGCAAGATTTGAATTCAATAAATACAAAAATAAAAAAAAACACAAACTGTGTGTGTTTTTTTTTAAATTGCGCAGCGCAAATGATCTCCACGCCTTTACTGGTACATGCGCACTCTTTTATCGAAATTTTCCATTACAATTTTGCATAAATGTGGCTGAATTTCGTTGATGCAGCGTTGAGTTTCCTCCATCAATGCACGCGTGCTTGTGGGCTTGTTGGGATAGACCTTTGACTTCAAATAACCCCATAAAAAGAAACCCAATACATGATACGATATGATTATATGATACGATCTAGAAGAACAATTCCCAAATTTTCGAATTGTGGCCACCAAACTTTCATTATTTTTGAAATATTGTTTAATAATGAAAACACGTTGTTCTACCGTGTAACTCTCTAACGCTCCATTTTTAACAACCCTAAACTATCAGTTGTCAAATGCTTTTTAATAAGGTTGTCAACACTTTACTGCACGAATGGTGGCAAATTCAGATCTCGCTTTAATTTTGGGCCTCTCTTTACCATATGAGTAAAGGTAAACCAAATTTACAAATCTTACTCGAAATATAATAATTAAGAGTAGTTTTAACATTTAAAAATTAATCCAACTAACCATTTTCAGAAAAAATAATAGAATTACTGAGGAAACAACTTAAAAAAATGGATATTATGAGAAATATTGTTTTAACTTTGACAAATCTTATTATTCATATTGCAGGCTAATAATTACCCGTTCCAACATAATTATAGCCCTGTTGCAAATTAATCATTTAAGTTAAATTAATAAAGATATTACATATGTATTATATATGATTAATAACTGATAATAAATTGTGATTTTTAGAACATACTTTAAGATTCCAATGTACAAAGGAATTAAAATTCTTTGTATGATATCTGATCTTACCAAAATAATATCATTTTTGTATATTTATTAACAAATTTAACGGTCCATAAAATTTATCGAAAAGCCTTTTTCAACTGCTTCGCAGTTTAAATACCAAAATGATATAATTTCTTGATAGTATATAGTTCTTTTCCTTGGTGATTTTTAAAGGAAATTTATTTTTCTGATCTTAAAGAATGTAAAAAAGAAATCGAAAAAGAAAAATGCAATTTATGAAATCAGTAATAAATATATTCATCATTATCATATCATTTTTCATTATCATTCCATATAAAATTAACTAAGTCAAGTTTAATATGCTATATACACAATCACTGGGTATTAATATTCTGACATATTTCTCTTTTATTATAAATAAAAAACTTTATAATAATTTTTTTTAAAAAAGTATTTACCAAAAATACAAACAGTCTTTAAAATAAATTATTGACATCAGAAGAACTTTAGTAGTAAAAAAAATAATTTTGACAAAATTGATTTAAATAATATTTTAAAGCGATAATTATTCAGTGAATATTTCTGCATTACATTCGTGAAATTCAACAACGAAGAAAGATTAATTTTTTAAGTTAATATTTTTTAATAAATATTGCTCCAAACTGTTCTGTTGAAAACAGTTTATTCATATCAGATCAAGCAATGTATAGAAGATAAACTGCGACTCTAAACATTATATTTAAAAAAAAATTATCTTCAACATTTTCAAAGCTTAGTATTTAGTTTTTTTTCTAAAATTAACTTGTATTTTAATATATAAAGACTAAATTATAAAAATAGATTGACAGATTTAAATGATTTAAAATAACTCTTGTTAGTGAATATATTAGCTCTCTTTCATATAGAGCATTATTAATAACCGTATATTGTGTACAATTATTATAGTAAGGAGTTTTAATTTTTGAAATAAAGTCTACTTTGTTGGAATGGCACGAATTTATTTATTTATTAATCGATCATGATAAATAATATTTGCTTTATTTGTTTGATTTCTTTAAAACTAATTCAAAATTCTTCACTGATTTCAAAATGATAGAAGTTTACTTTCCGGTTCTGAATGATAATTAAATAAAAATAATTAATAATTGAAATGCCTAAATATAATAAAATTCTTGCATGATCAGGATTACTTAATTTTCTTTTTGTTTTTATTATTTTGCATGTGTCTGTGTGTGGTAGTGATAAAAAATTTGGCATTTGTTCAGATGGAATAATAAATGAGGTCCGGATTCTAAATTCCATGCATTGATTATTTTTAGATTTGTGTGAATTTTAGGTGAGAAATTAATTAATTTTAGTACTCTAATTTTATCAATTGAAAATCCTTTTTATATGAATTTATCTAAGTGTAACCGAAGAAATAAAGAATTTTCTAGCTGAAAATTAAAAATAAAAGTTTAGCTTAAAGCAGATATGAATTAAATTAGTAAAAAAAAAAAGAAGAAGAATAGAATAGAATAAAATTTACACAGAACTTTTTTGCATATGAACAAATACAAATCGATTCAAATTTGAAATATATAAAAATATAATTCAAACGAATATAGTTTCAATGGTATTCTTTATTGTGCAATTTCTCAGTTAAAAGTTAAAAATAATAATGGTTATGAAGTTCTTTCAAAATCCATCGAATATTCCACTTAATTTTCTTTTGCAAAGTATCTATCATTCCCTTCACGTGAGTCAAACATAACAAATCAATATCAAATAACAGGGAAAACAAGGTGTTTCACATGTAAGTACAGACATTTTCCGCGGTCCAAATATTTCCAATAACATTGAGCAACATCTGTTTTCTCACTAGAGCAAAACAAGACACGGTATTATTAGACAAGCATCTTTCATCCAAAATAAAACAAAGAAAAAAAGAAAACACCTGTGTATGCTTTTTACGCGATTGGAATTCTCAGACTTTTTATATCGTCCCTTTATTAAACGGTTTCCACGTGACGTAGGCGTCGACTCAACAACCATGACCATCCCTGCCCACTGGTAGTGCGTGTTTCGAAACTCAACCTCAAAGGCGCATGCGCTTTTCATTTTGAATTCTCATTCGAAACATGGCAGACGGAAAAGAGTAAACAGAGATTTTACGCACAATCCTCAAAATCCAGTTTTTTTGATTCTACTGTTTACTACTGATGATGACCTGGTTTCTTTATTATTTGTAGATGCTGCATCAAGTGGAAACATACTGCTGTTCTTGTTTCGCTCAAGTTCAATGAAACAGTTTTCGAGTTTTGCATTTTTTTGAGAGTGTCCAAATGAAGTAGTTTCCAGTGCCATCACGTTTTTAGTTTGGAGATACCCTCTTTTTTTTCTTTGTGTGTGTATGTTTAAAAATAAAACGTAATCATCAGAAGGGATGTAAGACTGGCCTTGTGTGATGTCTACAGTGATTTCCGTCGCCCTTGACCTGTTCCGAAACAATCCTATTGTGAAACACTTGGATTTTTGTGCACCCACTTCGGAAGTATAGTGATAAAGATCCATATTTTCAAAAACGCATTGCTCAATCAGTAAGTTTCTATTGTTATTTCCTTCCTTTATAGCTAATCTCCAATAGAATTCGATTTTATTATCTTTCGCTAGCAATATCGGATCACTAGTTTTCCGCAGTCTCCCTTTCACTAGATCTGCTGAATTTTAGTAGTATTTGAAATTGGTTCTTTCTTTTTGTCTAAAATAAACGTGATCTTTAACGTGATTTCTTAGTCTGAAATATTTGTATTTGGTTCCTATTTGTTCAAAGTATTTATAGATAATAAGCTAATCAAATAGCGCTATGAAAAGTATTTTCTATGCTATTAAATATGTGAAACGTGTTTCAAAGTATGTAAAAGCAGTATTTAACTGTAGCAAAAAAATATTTTACTAACAATTTTCTCGTCCTGAAATATACATTTTGCATGCATTTATTAAAATATTAAAAAATGATGATTCGTTGAATAGTTGTATAGAAACATTTTCCCGGGAAATATTTTGCTTTTTTAACATATAAAAATTATTTTAGAAGCTGTCTTTAAATCAAAATTTTGTTTTGAAAATAATTGGTAAATTTTACTTGCGTCATTGGGGTCGATGTTATAATAATATTTATTTTAAAAATAAATGTAAAATTAGGATTTATTACCTTCCTATTAAAATTAATTGAAATTAGTTGACTAAAACAGCCATTTTAATGAATTGCAAAGATAAAATTTCAATAAAACTGAAACATTAAAAATTCTTGAAGATACAACCAATAAAAAGAAATACGTTTTATTCAATTTTATCATCTTTAGTTATATTTTAAATATTTCTAGAAATGAATTTAATAAGCTGCAGATTGATACTAATAGGGGTATAATGTTCAAATAAATAAAGAAGCCTTTATTGTAAAATTATAAAGTTATTTAATGTACTTATTTAATCGTTTATCAACTTCGCACAAAAAGTTGTTACATGTTACGAACTTTCTTTGTTTAATGAAACAACTAACTAAACTAACTTGTTATTATTATATTAGCAAGAATATACAAAATATTAAAACTAATAGAATAGAATATGACGCTAAAAACTGCGTAATTAGACTATATATTGCCCTTTTTGGGTATCTTTTTATTTTTTAGTAAAAAATTGCAGCAGTAAGATAATATTGAAAAATTTCGACATGTTATTTATTTCCCAAATTTTATTGAAGCATTACTTTTATTTCTTATTTAAAAAAATCGACTAATCTCTGCAATTTAATCAGGTTAATTTTTTTTTAATTTGCAATCTTTTTGTTTAAATTAAGGAAAACCAGTATCTACTGTTAAAATTACATCCATTAATGATCTTATAAATGTTTGCAATTTTAATAATAAACATCTGAAAAAATAAACATTTATTTTCTAAAAAAAAAGAAGCATTCGAACTGTGCAATTAAGTGTTGTTTCACTTAAAAAATTCATTTATTTAAAATTAATGGATTGCAAAATAATTAGAGAACCTCGAAACAATTGTAATTTATGTTTTTGTAGTTTTAATATATATTTTTATTTTATACGAAAAATAAATATTGTAACCAAACCGTACAAAAAAAAAAAAAAAAAAAAAGAATCGACTTCGAATTTCCGACGAATTTTCTCTTTTTATATCTCTCAGCACGAAAGGTTTTAGAATTATGTCTGCTCAATTGTCATAAAAAGCGATAGCATACAATCTTTGAGCTAGATGAGGCAATGTGATCTTTACACCAATTTTGTGCAATTTTTAAAAGAAACTGGTTCAAAGTAAATTTGTCCAAGTGAACATAACTTAAAAACACAATGAATGAGATCAATAAAATTTGATACATGTTTCAGCATCTAAAGTGTACTCTATATTAAATTTTGAACGAAATCCGAGTATGACTTGATCACGTTTCTGGCATGCATTCAAATGTAATTAACTCAAAAACACAACGACTTAGATAAATGAAATTTTGAATGTAATCTTGCTACTAAAATTGCAATTCTGTATCAAATTTTGATTGACGGTCGACAAAAATGAGGCTAAAATGTATATTTCTTTTTTTTTAGCTGTTCTACGAAATCAAAAATGCTCATATGCGTGACTATCAAAATAAAAATTTGAACACTCTTAGCTACCCTAATTTTCATGTGGTAAAAAGGGTTAATAAAACACATTTATAAGAGTGTTCTCAACACTCCCTTTTTCAGGCACTCAAATTGGTTTATTATTTCAAAGCAAATTAGTTTTAAAATATTTTTATAGATAAAATATATAACAAACAAATATATAAACAAATTTTGGGGTTTTTTTTTTCGTTATTGAATTGTTTTTGTTTGTTGTGTTGAAACGATCATTACTTTCTGAATTACATGTTTGCATTACTAATTATATAGTTCACATTAATTGGAAGTTAAACTGCTTTATTATATCTTTTCGTTGACTTAAAATACATATGGAAAACTATTCAATTTAAAGATCTTTTTCTTATTTGTTTCATATTTTAATTTGTTGTCAAGCTCTATTTTCGTTATGTAAATAAAATTATTTTCAATATCAATACCAGAGACCATAAAGGATCTATCCTCGTCCTGTCGAAGCATGCTGAATAAACTGAATACAGTCATTATAGACTGTGAGGCGAAGTTGTCACTACTCTAGTTGAGTTATAACAACCTTCTTGGGTCATGGAACAACTCTCCTGTAGGAGATATATCCCGTCATCGTAGTAAGGTAACTCGATCCCATGGTATTTCTTTACCCACCAGGGAAGAGAGAGTCAATTACGATACCGGAAGTTCATCATTCCCCTATCTAGTGTGCCACCTATTGGAATTTGTAGACATTGGGATCAAATTTTGATCCAAACCTATTAAGAAATTTCTCTATATGTTCTTCTGTATATAAGCGTGTATGTGAAAACGAATACTTGAACATACAATGATTTAGGCAAATGCAATTTCCTTTTAGGTCTTGTCACCAAAACTGTAACTCTGTTTCGAATTCTGCGATTTTTCTATGAAAAAGCCCATAATATCTTTTTCTTCATTGTATTATGAGGTAGAAAATACACTTTATCGTTACGACCATTGGTTTGTGAAAAAAATCGAGGAAAGAACAATTTTACTAGTTATTTACATGATTCCTATTATATGTCCGAGAAAGGTATTTATCTTAAATTGAAAATAATATAATGATTATTTTTCCTTAATTCATTTCATTTCGCTCAACAAAGAATGGCATTGTTTGATCATTAATTAAAAAAGCAGTTTGTGAAGGTAATTCTAAGATTGTAAAATAAAAAAAAAAAAAAAAAAAAAAAAAACAATTACAGAAAAATTTTCGAGTTTTTGTTGTGTCTTGAATATTTTAATATTTTATCACATTTTATGTTGATAATTAAACCATTTCGACCATTCTTTCAAGCATTACTATGAATTAGTTACTATTAATTATCTAATTAATAGATATACTTCCTCCTTTTGTATATTAATGCACTAAGATTTCTGACAGAGAATCCGCGTTCTTCTATTATCTCTTATATATATTTTTAAAAACTTTGCTCTGAAAAATGCAATTTATTGTCCTGAGAATAATTTTTCCGCCTCCATTTTAAAATAAATAATGCGATAAAAATAAAAAAAATGATGATGCGAGAAATAGCATGATCGTTTCATCAAATGATAAGTTCAGTCATATAAATCATTGCCAGCAAAGCATAAGAAATATGCTTTGTTATGACAATGAATTTTTTTTGGTGTGTTTCGCTAAATCGCTTAAAATATCCACTATGATTAATAGTTTTGATTTTTGTTTTCTGCAAGAAAATATTATTTGTGTGGATAGAACGATAGGAGGAGATTGAAATAATTTTGTAACGAACAACACTCTATTTCTTCAAAGAATTCCTCTTCTACTAGCCAATAATTACAATTCGCTGTAAAAGAGATAATGACAAAAGTTACGAAATTTTAATATATTGCATTAGAAATGAACATAAAAAACGATATTATTTCATCTGAAGACCGAAATAGTTACCAAGAACCGATGGATATAATTTTGGTACATTAACATTTGTGGTTTCTTTTTATAAAGGAATTACTTTTTATTGCACCATATTATAATATTTTGCAAATAAAGCAAGATTTTTTTTCTACACAGAAATGTTGAAGTAATTTATTGAGAAATAAGACTCTTTTTTTCCCTTTCAAGGAAATATGAAAATATGCCATTTGTAAAAATTGCTCCATCATTTATTACCGTGAAATCATTTATGACAATCCAAAAGTGTTTGACTTGAGTAATATTTTTCCGATATATAACTTGACATGCGTTACTTATATATTTATTGTGATAGATGTTTTTTAAAAATCAAAGTTGAGAAACAGATTGCAACTTTTTCCTTTGTAAAATGATTAGATTATAAAATACCCTTTTTATAAAAAAATAAAAACGTTGCAATACATGAAGTTGAATATATATGATTTTTATAGCGTGATAATGTTTATAGGTTGTCTATATTAATTGAATTGTTATATTTTATATAATTATATTGTGATGTGCACGATAAAATTTTGTTCATAATGCTCTACAAGGGCTCGTTGGACCTAGTACTATCAAATTTAGCGCGAAGTAACTTCTTGGGTAGTAGATATTCATTAAAAAAAGATTTTTTTCAAAACTTTTAATTAGGTCTTTATTAAAAAATCAATGCAAATTATAACTGTTTTCCTTAATAATTATTGAAAATATTATTGCAAAAACTACCTTTTTAAATCACTTTAAAATTCAAAAGTTAAACGTTAAAGTGATATCATCCTTATGTCCACACATTTTTTTCTTCTAATTTTAGTAATTTTTAAAAATGTTTTCGCATATATTTTGCACATTATTTCATTTTACTCGTTTAATTATTGCATTTTTGCTTGCGATTATTGCGACGATTCTAAATATATTTTTATGTGACTTTATGGTGCTATATATTTAAGAATAAATTATTAAAAATAATAGAAATATGAAACGAACCTGAAACATTTATCATGCTACAAAATTTTTGGCCGAAAGGTTTGAACTTCTTTAAATCTTTGTTTCTCTTATATTTTGCATGATTAAAAAGTTACGACTTTTGAAACATATAAAAATTTAATATTAATTGAATAGCCCAAAGATAAATAACTATTATAATGTTAATAAAATGTAATGTTTTTTTTAATTAGAATTGAATTATTTAAAACGAGAGTAAATTATCTGCAATATATCCTTCCTTTTATATTTTGAAGAATAACTTTAATTAATGAGTTACATCAACAATTTTATCACCGAGATCTTTAATTACAATTCAAAATAACGAAAACACTAATTAATTAGTGCACTTAAAAGTGCTTGCTTTGTTAACTACATATTTATCGTGTAATACTGAGAGAATAAATAAAAACAGATAATTTTTCATGTTTTATTATCGTAAGAAAATTTTAGTAATTTATATTTTTAACAATGAATTTTCAACATTTTTATTTTTGATGATAATCAGACCATAACGATTGAACTGAATTTAAATTGTTTTCGTTTCATCAGATCTTAGAATAATTTTTTTAATTTAAAGAAATGTATAAGAATATTTATTTTTTATTAAGTTAAAAGAATGCATGCCTTATTTTCCTAATAATTGAAAAGATTATTATATCTTCTTAATTCATTATTTTCCTTAATTTTAGGATTATACATTTTGTTTCCCTGGTAATTTTAAAGATAATTATCCTCTTTGATAATATGTTTCCTTGAAATTATTTGAGGAAACCCGTATTTCAAAATTTTAGTTAAGTTTCCAAATCGTAATTAACTAAATAACATGTTTTTTCGACTCATTTGTAAGATATGATTCGTAACTATGATATTATATTGATTTTTTAAGGGGAAAAAGGAAGGGGATTTCTTTTAAAGGAAAAATGAAGATTTATTAAGCGAAGAATGAATTTTGAAAGGGGGGAAATGTAAAATATTTATGCTTGAAAACTTATTTTTGAAAAATTATTATTCAGTTAGACCACGCAGGAGTCGAAAAAGATTTTCTTATTACTTATAATGTTGAAAGTCTGATTAATTTTATCTTTTATATTAATCTTCTTTTATATAAGGGTATGGAGATCATATCTAAAATTTTAGTTGTAATCAAAAGCCAGAGAAAACTTTTACTCAGATATTCCAAAATTTACATTTTCAAAAGACACGAACATGAGGACTTTTGGGTATGGCTGCCGGTTTAACACGAAATTGATCAGTTTACCATGTTGATATTAGCCACTTACTGATTCTGCCACCTGATGTTTTAGTGGCTATTCTAAACTCATATGTATTAGCCTATTTAGCGAAGTTCATGAGTCTTTGACTCATGATAAAGTAGGAATATGGATTTTTTTTGGTCAAAGTGACATTAGATCATATAGATAACGCCTGAGGCAGCAGCATGACTTTGGCTTTAAAAAGAGGGGATAGTTGCTTTCCTAGTAAGTTCTCACAGAAAACTGAAAATCCAGCATCAAACTGGATATCAGTAAGTAGTTCGTTGATTAAGTGAATATCTATTATTACTTTTTGAATAATGTTAGTTGAGAACTTAGCTGGAGTGGAAAATCAATAATCTTCTTTTTCATGTTCTTCATTCTGCATGAAAAATAAGAAAAATATGCTTCATATATTTTCTTTCTTTATGTGGAATTAAAATGCTTATTGAATGAAAATAATTAAAGTTATAGTCACTATACAACAAAGAGTGGCCAAAACATAAGAAAAAGAAAACGAGTTAATGTGTTCTTATTACATTAAAAAAATCATCTCAGTGATAGGGAAAATTCTCCCATAACAGTATATCTTCTCTGTATATTATAAGATGCCCATTTATTGATGCACACCACATTTTTCTACTACACAGATGATTTTTAATACCAGAAGAACATATCAACTCATTTTTCTTTTAACTTGATTATTTTTAATTGTATACCGACGTTATGAGTTCAGTTGAGAATTTGATAATCTGATTCATGTATGTGGATTAAAAAACATTTCTCAAAAGTAACGAAATATCTTTTATATTATTGAAAAAAAACCCAGAAAATTTCTATTAATCTCTTTTTTTTTAAATAAAGAAATGCTGTTCTTTTCAAGTTATGAGGGTTAATACTATTTAAGATAAATAATAGCCAATTAGATTTTTGTACTTGCACATTTAAGTAAATCTCTAATACAGATAGAAAAGCTGTATTAGAGATAAATTAATATGTTGCGTAATGACATTCGATATCAATTATATCGACTGTTTTTTATTGGTCAGATCTCTTTGAATAGTAACTTAATGTTAAAATATGCTAAACTTAGACTTTAACCTACAAGCAGCTCTGTATTCCATCATTTTTTTAATATCTGTCTTTCAGATCTACATTTTTATTAGATGAAAAAAAGAGTTTGCAGGTCAACCTTGAATAATTAAACTGGGTAATAGAGGTCTGACCTTTATATTTCCTTACTCTTTTTTTTTTTTTGAACTGATTTCTTCTCTAGCTCTAAATATTTCAATAAAGAATTTTAATTTCTTCCTGACCTTAGATATTCTTACAAATGCCATTGTCATTCTTATTTATTTTAAGAAGGTCACAAGGTGAAGTTCGGTCATGTTAGAATAACATTAGTTTTCAAGTGGACTTCTTTTAAAATCATATTACTATCCAGTATTTCATGCTGCTAAGACTAGAATATTTTAATAAAACAGCTTCAGATTCTATTTTCGTTTTAATAGAATTTTTTTGTACAACGAATGCAAAATAGATAAGATAATTGCTACAATTTTTAATATGTTACGATTTATTTGTATTACTATTGATATGATTATTATATGATTTATTTGAATTAATAAGAGCAGCCGATTGATAAGAGATCGTTTGATTGTCATAAACACTTTTTCAATTCGATCTTGATATCTAAAAAGTAAATAAAAAATTATGCATTTTCTTTCTACTGTGCTCATCAAAGTGTGTGCTGTGTTCATTAAAAATTTAGCTAAAAATTCTATTTCATTGTATAATTATTCAATTAGAATCCAAATAAACCATCGAGACAATCGAAAAATAGAATGCTAATATTTGAGCAGCTTTTTGAAAATATTTCTACCAAGAAAGAAAATAATAATCTTTTTAATTTCTATCTCTTGTTATAAAATAATCTAAAAATTATTATTGATTCATAACAGAAATTATATTTTAGTATATTGTTGTTATACTACTAAAAGTGTCAATGTCATAAGAAAAAGAAAATTGAATTAATATATTCTTCTTGTTTTAAAATTTCATCTTTCTAATAGAGAAAAATTGATCATATTAATATATGCTTGCGGTATATATTGTATACCGATGATATCTTGATATGCAGTGAGGCAGCTGACGTATCTGCACTATGGATACACAGCATGCCCAATTGTTTTCAGTACATAACAAATTTACTTAATTTGTAACGCTATACTGATATACGTCAAAAATTTAATGAAATTACTTTTAGCATTTCTTTTTTGGGGAAGCGCAAGATAAACGATTTCACAGCCTTCATAGAGAATAAACATGCTCAAATGTACTTATCTTTTAAAAAAAGCACGATTTTTTTTTGTTGTTACGCATTTACAGTTACACGATTTTTCAAGGAGGAGGGCAGGTATACTGTCGAAAATACAGTGACAGCCATGCTGGTCTTAGCATTTCAGTTTTAGCGAAAGTGTTTGCAACAACGCAAACATCATAAAGATGATATTCAATTTTGCGATAAAATATAAGTGTATCAGAAGTTAATTATGAATTTATATGTATAATTTTTGTTCCAAAAATTCTTTCCAAAAAATATATTTTTAAAGTTTTGTTTTTTAATAAGTATGAGCAAGTTTTAAACCTGGTTTTCTCTTTAATTTAAAAAATGATAGAATTTTATATTCGAAATATATTTTGTTTCATTTTCCTATCTTTTAAAATTTTATTTCTCTCTGAATGTTAGCAAATATTAATTTATGTATTTTAGTTTCGCTTTACACTAAAATAAACGATAATTTGACGATTACGGGGAAAATCATAATTTATTTCTCAGTTAATTCGGTAAAAACGATATTTTTGTGAGCTTCAATTTTTTTTCTTTCCATGTCCCAGAAAATTCTTTAAAATAAAACTCTTTTTATTTTCCTCTCATAGAATCAGTAAAGCTCGGAGAATAAACAGTGAACCGTATGCTTAATTTACCGAAATACCACTTTAATTATATACCATGCAAAAGATCTCTTTTTTTTTTATATTGGAAGACGAATTTTCCGAAATTGAATAGAACCTTTTAACCTTCGAATTACGTGTTCGTCATGCGATACGCTTCACCTTCGATTTGTTCAGCCTACGGTTTTTGTTATTCAAACAAGATCGTTTGGTGGAACAGTTTAGACTTAATGATACTCTATCGTGCTTTTAGTTGAATCACATTGTGTTTTTCCCTTCAACCGTAGCGCCTTTATCAACTTACATTAATTCCCTTTTATTTATTTATTTTTGTATTTTGACTGTAACCGTGTTTCTTGAAGTGAGAGGTACTTGTTATCATTAATTTTTTTTCTCATATACACTGCTGAATACTATAAACATGCCTATTTGTTCAAACACTGATGGAAAAAAATGAAATGCGAAAATGAATATAAAGAATTATTGAATGCAGAATTAATATTAATATATGTCTGTTAGTTTTATATTATAGTTCTTTTTCTTAAAACTGTATCAGTCTCTTTGGAAATTATTTTTGAAGTCACAGACTTATACAAGTTAAATTTTTGGTCTAAAAAAACGATACTCCGAATTAAGTTTATTCTAATTTTATGATATTTTTTAACTGTAAATTTTTTTTTAGAATAAATGCTAATATTGTATAAAAAATTTCCTTTTAGAAAAATAATGACCTCTGCCGTTTTAAAGATTTCCATTTGCTCTAAAATAAGTTTACTTAAATGCATATACTTTGAATTTCATAAATTAATGTATCAAAGTCTATTTAATTACTGATCCAAATTAAACACACAGAATTAAAGTAAAACATTGATCTGTGACATAAAACTCCTTTTCTGAAAAACTTCCAGACATTTCTTTCATTACCTTATAAGAGCATTAATATTCTCTGAGATATTATAGGATAAACTTTTGATACTGAAGCATCTGATAGCAATCAGCATGATATTGGTACATTACCAATCCATAAAAAAGTGAATTCTACCAAATCAAACATTGAAAAAAAATGTTTCAATGGTAATCATTTTAACACGTTTTTATTAACTCACTTTCTGCTCTCTCTGTTTGTCTGTTCAGTGCAAATTTTGCAATCGATTTTAAATTAATTTTCTTATAAGCTAGAGACTTGAAATTTTGCTAGAACATGACCCTAGCATCGCACTGTCATCCAGTAGCTAGAACTGGATGACAGTGCGATATTACGCCGCTTTCTTGTTTGTTTGTCTGTTCGATACAAATTTTGCAATTGATTAAAAACTTCGTTACCGATAGATGACGCCACGTCAAATCGTTAATTCATTGGAATGTTAATTTAAAATCGTTTTCAAAATTTCACACATACAAGATTAAAAAATAGATAATAATTTTTTTGAATGAAAAAACTTAATACGCTTTTATTGTACCCTGTTTTTAAAACTGATTAAAAAATATAAAATAATAGAGTTTGTCCTGAAAATTTGATATTGTGTATTTTTAAAACTCATAATCACACATTTTCAGGACAATCTGTATGAATTATAAATCTGTACGAGACTAAGAGACATTGTTTTATACCTTACAGTCCGTTTTAAAAACGAACTGAATATTAAAAAGTGTTTTTATGTAAGTAATTATTACATTTTAAGTTATTTTCATAATTTAGTACCACGTTTTCAAATTATATAAATATTTAAGAAATAACACATGAGTAAGTGATTAAATAATAAAGGTTAAAAAAATTATGCTTTCTAATAAAAAATGTTTAGGCTTTCTAGCAAAAAAAGTTAAGTCTTCTTAATAAATTTATAATTTTTAAATTTATAAACATAACATAAAAAATAATAATATCAGTTGTTATGATCTCATGAACGGATGATATATGTCTTTACATAATCCATTTAATGTCTAGTAATACATATTTTCATATGTTATACTGTGACTTTATTTACTTTTTCTTTTATAAGATTCACAATAGATTTCAAAATTTGATTGCACTATTCATTTACTATGAATCACGTGAGAGTTAATTCATTCCATTTAAATGAATTAAAATGTATATCGTTGCTATTGGAATTAAGAATTTAAAGTGGCAGTTAAGGCACTTCCTAATTAACCATTAAATAAAAAAAACCTTGTATATATTTTGAGATAGTAATTTTTAAATTAATTAAATTTAATAATTTAATAAAAATAAATTTAAATTAATGAATAATGACTATTTTTTTACTTTTACACAAAAATTAGATCACGCAAGTTCATTGGACGCTAAATGGGATAATCATGATTGGATATAACCCACAATATACCATTAAGATAGTTTAAAGACAGAAAATGCTTTTGCTACTTCTCTCTAATATTAGAAACTCAGTATGGATTTAGCTGCAATATGGTTTTTGTTTGTACACTTTGAAATAATTTAAATTTCATTATATTGTACATTGACAAAACAAATCAAAACAATAAACATCCTGTAATTAAATCATCTATTCTTTGAGACCTATTTAAAAGGTTTCCGTGGTATAGACTGCAAAATGCTCGAATAAAGCTGTTGGTTCGCACTCGTCAATTTGCGCAGCCTACTACCCTGACCTTTTCTAATGCACTTCCTGCAGTAGATCTGACTTATTTTTCTTTTAAAGCATGTATCCGTTTCGCAGGCGTCATGCCGTGAATCCTGTTAACCAAATAGTTAATATTAAATGTGCCCCCATCCAGGATGCCGAATAACCTTTTCCTCCTCCATTATTTTTTAAAATTAGAATAGAAAATAATAGTTAGTGGAACAAACAGATGTTGGAGTGATCAAATTAAAATCTCCGGTCAATAACCTGAGAGACAAAACCTTTTCTGCATTATTTTTAGGAAAAAATTAGCAAATACTTGTTAAATGAGAACTGCATATTAGTATTTTACAAATAAAATAAGAAAAGATTTTGATGCGTGAATATAGTAATAATGGGACTAATTTCACAGGAGGCACAAAGTTCTCATTTTCCATATTTAATAGATGGTTATTTTCAAGGAATAAATTCAACCTCAAACGATATCTTTTAAGCAGATGGTATTATTTAAGAAAATGGTTTGTCAGCTTTTTGTAATTGCATTTTCAACTATATAAAAATACGTGAATATCTTATTGAATAATTAAATGTATTAATTAAATGTATGCCTCTAATTAAATGTATGCACATTTCGAATAACTATTACATAAAAATTAATTTCATGCGTCAAAATTACACATCTCAAATAATTACAAAAGCAATATTTTGTCAGCCATCAGTTACGAAGAAGGTATCAGCTCCATTTTTTGAAGAGTTATCTAGAAGTTTACCTTATGTAAGTATTTTTCATTTTTTGAGTCTGTACTTTTGCATAAATAATAATTGATTCATAATTAATGCAATTCAATGACAAATAATCCTCATTTAACAATGGAACGTAATTTGAATTTGTATGGCTTTAACTTTGCAATGATCTTCAATACTTATTTCAAAACCCTTAGTGTATGTAAGGTATGTTTGAGAATTAAGAATGGCATTTTCTACAAAATATAATATCTTCGAGGAGTGAGCTTCTATCCAAACAGAATTTTAGTGAACTGATAATTAGGACGAAGTATATTATCTTCCCTTCTTTTCTGTATTCTAGTATATTATCTTCCTTTCTTCTTTCGCATTTTAATGGATTTCTTTGTCCAAGGATAAATGGAATTTACTGATTTTATCTCAGAACTAGCTGCAATCAACGGCGGAAGAGCATCTACGGTATAAAAATAGGATTAAAAATTGAGCTGTTTAGTATCACTTATTGTTCGATCGAGAGGTTTTAAAATCAGTAATTGTACAATAACAGATAGCAATTCGAAAAAGGCCGATAACTAATAAAATTCTACATTTATATAAATTAAGTATAGAAAATTCTATGTTTGCAGTAAATGATTTATATAAAAATTATTGAAAATGTATATAAATTTTTAAAACATCCTGTATAACTAATGGCAGTAATATGTTTAGTGCTATGAATTTTTTTCTGACTTTCAAGATTTAAAATAATTTCTGACTGAGAGTAAATTTCAATATATTTATTAATTTAAAAATCTTTTTTTACTCTAGGCCTTAATTTATTCCAATGACTCTGGAAATCATAAACTACGACGCTCCACTTGGGGCCGAAAGACAATACATAGTGAAAATTGAAGATCTGGAACATTATGTCAAGACACTGTCTGAATCAAAAATTGGAAATTTTAAAGATCAATATGAGGTAAGAGAGCTTTGAGTTGCTTTTTAAATAATTTAGATTTGAGTTTTGGAGCATTACTTGACATACTTATTTCTATAGGATAAAAATACTGTATCTTTTATTATTTTGCTATATTTTATGTGTTCTATATGGTAAAAATGTTATGTGTCATAATTTTTTACTTTCTCTGATACGAAGTATACAACGAGAAAATATTGTAATTGCTATTCTAATCAAAAACTTCGGACTCGAGAATTTAACGTATCTTCATGTTCAGATCTCCCCGCGTTCGAAAAATACATTTTTGAAATGAAATCTGTCTGTCTGAGAACATGATATTTCAAAAGCACTTCGATCTAAACGGATGAATTTTGGAATATTACACCATATTGTTAGATTATTTCTATCAAATTTTGAATGAAATCCATTCAAAGGAAGTCTGTCTGAATTGCTATCCGAATACAAGTTAACACGCAACTACAAAAGGAAAAGAACTATGTAAATAAAATTTCGTGCATTGATTAGGTATCTACTGTTACTTTTTTATTATATTTGGTACGAAATTTCGTTAAAGGGTTGACCGTCTGTCAGTTCGGGACTTTTCATGCATGCAAATGCGATAGTTCAAAAACGTAATGACATAGATAAATGAAATATAGTACGTGAATCTTGTCACTAAGAGTTTAGCTCCATGTCAAATTTTATTTCCAATCAGTTAACAAAATAGATCCAAAATTCATATTCAATTTTTTTTTAGGAAACACAAAAATTTTATTTTCTGGTCTCTGAAAATAAAATTTTAACCACTGGGGCATTCATGAATTCATCCATGGTCCATAATTTTATGTGGGGGAAGGAGGGGGGGTTACACTTTCTCAAGGGAGTCAGCGAAAAAGTTTCAAGGAGAATTCTCCCGGTGGTTCATTATTGAGATTATAAAGGCGACTCTATAATTCAAAGTTATATATGAGGGAATTTGCAGAGTTAGAAATAATGCATTTTTGTCATATAAAATCCTAACCAGGTTATCTTAGTGAGTTATCTTCATTTTTAATATGTAGTTTCCTATTACATGTAAATTAAATTTCTTAGGCTTGGTTACAGTCTTGGATATGTGTTCTGAAGACTTTTGATGTTCTCAAATTTGACTATATAATGATATTTTAAAATCCAATTTAAATTCTAATTAATTTCCTAATTTTTATCTTAATTTAACCCATATTAACTTCATGCTAAAATATTCTCTTATTTCCTAATACAATTCCCTTTTTTATTTAATTAATCCTACACGTGCTTTATAAAACTGCTTTAATCAGCAAGTTCTCACGCTCCGAGTGAAGGGATAAAAATCTGTCGTGCTTAGCAAATTCTTTCAAAAGATATCTATATTTCCCTTTTCTATATCTATCTATATGTGTCAAAGAAATGCCTATTAGAATCTCATAATTTAAAATCCCTGAGAAGAATTATTTCGGGTTTTTTTTCTTTTCTCTTGAGTTGTAGGCTGATGTATCTCGTCGCTTCTTATACATAATTTATGCCTCCCGGAATGAAATAAATCGGAATTTTTAAAATTTCAAAAGCATCTTCTCTTTTTGGTCACGAAGCTGCTTTAAACATTATGTTTTACACACATATATATATAATATCATTATGACTATATAAATGCATGAAATTGATCTAACAATAATGTCAATATGACTTGATTCTATTTTAAGTCGAAAGTTATTTTGTGACGAGTATTAACTTTGATTTCTCTTACATTATGGCTGCACGAAATCTTGAGATATTTTTTTTTCTATCTATGAAAAACGCTCTCCCTCATTTTAAGGGCCATTGCAATATTTCTCTTTCTTTCGACTGCTTCTAAAGATTCGAGTATTTCTAAAAAAATCTAGCCATCAAATACTGAGTGATACATTTTGATAATGGGGCACATTTTTGAAGAAGACTTCGTTGTATCCATTCGGTTTAAAAGACAAACTGATTACTTTCACTAGGAATGGGTAATCTTAAAAATTAGCGATACGATGCCTGTGCTAACTTGCAAGAAGAACAAAAAAAAAAAAATCCTCTTTGCAAGCTGGAAGGCAAAGGTCCTTTACCTTTGAGCTATTATCTGAGAACATACATTTTTGATGTTAGAAATAGTCAAAATTCCTGCTTGAAAATCACTTTTCTCCCTCTAACTTCTAACTTATTGCAGTTATCGAAAACATTTTAAATGCCAAAACTGTTCGTCTTAACGAGGTGCTAATTTGGCTAATTGGATTTATTTTTATATCTTCAATATTAGGAATGTTATAGCAAAATAAAAATTTCACTCTCCACCCTTTCTAGCCCCTTCCCTTTGATTTAGATTGGCAATTATATACATGTAATGATATTTTAAACCCTAATTTAAATCCAAATTAATTCCCAAAGTTTTATCTTAATTTAACCCATAATAACTTCATTCTAAAATATTCTCTTATTTCCCGATCCAATTCCACTTTCTCTATTTAATGAATTCAACCGAAGCTTTATAATATTGTTGAATCGGCTAAAAGCCGACATTTTCACACACTTAGCGTGAAGGGACAAAATACCGCTGCTTTACAAATTCCTCTAAAAGATCACTGTGTTTCCCTTGCTTTTTGATTAACATGCGATGGAAATCCCTATTAAACAGTATATAAGACAGTATACATCACAGTTTATAAGACCAGGGATAAAAGGTTTATCAGTTTTTTCCTCATTTTCTGTGTCGTTGTGTGTGTGCTCGTCGCTCCTGCTTCTACTTAAAGCGTGCTTCTCCGAGATGAAATAAAACGACGGCAAGAAATCGATATATATATATATATATATATATATATATATATATATATATATATATCCTATAAGAATATGTCACTCATAGGGAAATGAATAAATATGTTTTGTGTCAAATATTCTACATTCAAAGATCAAGTCAATGGTTCAAAAGATTCATGTCAATGATTCAAAAAACAGTTATATGCTGTGTGTTCGTTCACATTAGGGTTCTTATTCTTTAGGTCTGGAATCCTGTAATGAATATACGTTGCGATGAAATTCATGTTCTTAAAAACACAGATCATGCTTTTTAATATCATGGAAATGCTTCTGCAGAGCTTATACGAATAGAGCCCTTTGTTCTCTTATATGATTGCTTGTGCTTTTTTGCGCCTTGTCAGCTTGAAATAGCTGCCGACTAAACCTTAAAGACTCAAACGTCGAAAACATCCTGTTTAAACATGCCTGATTTTTTATATATATATATATTTTTTTTTTGCAAATATGTGAAGTAATTATTTGAATTAAAGTTAATCACGTAGAAATCATCAATCTTGGGTCTAAGCATGATGCTCAAATTAAGAATATGATGAAAACTTAAAAAATAAAAAAAAACTGAATCTGAAAATGAGTTGTATTAAGTAGTACGATTTATTTGAATGCACTCTGTTGGGACGTGTTTGCCTGGAAAGGCGTGGAAAGTCTCGTCTTCGTGATTAGGAGTATCATGCGTCCGAGTCTCGATCCTCTCTGCCCAAGATTCATCAAGTATATAGAGCGGGTGCATGCTAATATTTTAGATCCTGCAGGTGGCAATTCCTATATGCTAATTTAGACAATTATAACTTTTTCGTTGCTTTTTTTTTGCATTCAAAATTAGTAATGGCAGTTTTTGCAATGTGTTACTTTTCTGCTTTTGGTAAGATCTCATTTAATGATGAATTAGGGATTAATTTTTTAAATACTTCAATTAAGGGAAAATTCAAATGCATAAAAAATAATCCATAATTGAAAATAATAAATCTGGATATGGAATAAATAGTTTTCCATTTGAAAATGAGTTCTACATTCCCCCGCCATCCTTGCTATTTTTCTATGATTTAAAACAACGAATCCTACATCAACAGCTGCTGCGGTTCTTCAAAAATTGAATGTTAATCTAACGAAAGATATGCTGTTTTAAAAAAATTAGGTAAAAGCAAATATGTAGATTTGCTACGACTGGTTTATTTTATAATTTTTGATTACAAGTTATATTATAAGCAAGGTACATTCTCGCTTATCAGATTGATAGAGCGAATTGAAATCTTGTTATTTAAATCTTCATTTTATTCTGAAAAGAGATATATAATAAATTTAAGAAAAAATTGTATAAGAGAGATAGCAGTATGCATTTAAAATATCAGAGAACTCATTTTACGATTTATTTAGATTAAGGAAATTGTATTGAAGCTATTCTATGTTTATGTAGGATCTTGTTATGTTGAATCGTGCTCAATTGGCAAAGAGAACAATTGAGAGCCATCGCACCAATCCCACTCTAACGAAAGGATATTCAACGCGATTTAAAGTACATTAAGTGGTTTTGGATATAAGTGGATCGAATTTATATTCAGACAGCTCTAAACAAATCGAGATGACCTGATCCCGAAGCTACCATTTTAACGAGAGCTTAAATCTTAGACAACCTATTTATTGATCCACCAATAGCAGTTATAATTCATGATGGTGATGATGTCGTGTCCGCTTTACAACGGAAAGGGGGATGCACTAGCTTCTGAGAGTAAAGACACTTGAACACCCGAGGGCAGAAGTCTGACTTCTAGCTCATATGAAGATGACACTTACACATTCGCTTGCACAATCTATTTTGACATGAGGGGGTTCTTTCACACACCTCATGGATAAAACACTGGGTAAAGAACAAACATACCCGAACCAGGACTCAAACCCGGGACGCCTAGATCATGGGGAAGACGCGCTACCCTTAGGCCAGAACTCCAGCGCTGTAGTTCATAAAAATAGTATATAAAAAATAATTTATACAAAAGAATAGAAAAAATTGCGAACTTCTGACAGTTAAAAAAATTTTAATGTCTTCAGAAAAATTTGTTAGCTTTTTTTTTCCAAAATAGCTTTTGATATTTAATATCTATACAATCAAACAGACAGATTATCTTTGAATAAATTGCGTTCAAAGAAGATGATATGAAGCTTATATACCAAATTTCATTTATCTAGCTTAAAACCATTTTCACTTATTGTGTTTACAGACAGATGGACGGTCGGAAAGACATGCATATTTCCAAAAAAATATTTTTCAACCTCACAGAGGTCTGAAGTGTGTAGAATTTTCAAAATACTAAACTCGAATTTTTTGATAACATTGCTTCATATACAAGAAAGCAAACAAGCACGGACAGATGCGAGTTGCGGAGGAGGTAGTAATAGTTACAAATAAAATAAACTATCAATAATCAATATAAATTCGTCATCCATGTGCCTGGGAATGATAATTCTTCGAGTATAGCAACTAACTTTCCTTGAATTTCACACTTCCTGATAGAACGTTAAAGGAATTTCCCCCATCGCAGTAGTCAAGTTAAGAGGAAACGGAGAAATCTGACTTTGCTTTTAAGCAGGTGTTAAGTTTTGGGTTTCGTGCCAGACTGGAAACAGCTGGTTTTTGAAATATTTGCACTGGTAGTCATAGGCATATGTAAATTTTCTGTCTTAAATGGATTCTTTTTTCTATTATAAATTCTATATTCAGGAAGTTATTGATACGCGTAAAATAATATATGTTTTCAGAATTGGAGTTACTATGAGCTTTAAGATAATATAATAATAATTTTTGTGAGACAATGATTTCGAAAAAAATGGCTGAAAATACCAGACCCTGTTTAATTTTTGATTCACATATTTTAATTAGCGTTGAAAAGTTGACAGCGAATTGTTTCAAAGAGTACGTGAATCAAATTTTATCTGTGCCGGACAGAAACTGCAGTTTTGGTAAAAGAGCATCAAATTTTCTTTATATTTATAGATTTTAAATTTTATTGAATATTCAAAAATTGAATATTCAACAAATACATTGTATTGTTGTTTGTTGTTTACAATGTCTTGCAGTGTTTTAATTTTTTTATATTTAATGTAATGATAATTTATGAACAAAATATTAGTCCTTTCTTTTTACTATGGTATTAAACAGTGCTTGAAATTTTATTTAACCCTTGAAAGGGTAATTTTTTTCTAGTCATATTATGTTAAAATATTTTTAGGCTTGAAATTAGAATAAGGAAAGGGATTCATTTAATTTATTAGATAAATTTAATTTGATTAATTAATTAGTTTGGTTAATTAATAATTAAGTACAAATTAAGGCACATCATTTTGTATGAGATAAAGAACTGCAGTATCTTAGTTTCTGTTTTACTAAAAAAAATGTGTCAGAATTTATACCAAACTACATAATTTCATACAAAGATTGATAAATTTGGTGGGAAGCATACTTCCCACGGCCCTAGAAAGGGTTAAATCAAATTCTACTTTTTAATTTTTAATACATTGCACATTAATTTGATACATCGTTACATCTAAAAATTAATACTTCTCAAATTAATTTCTAGATGCCGCAATCTGTGCGAAATTAATTTTTAGCTAAGTTAACATAATAATTAATAACTGAGAATTAAAAAATTACTAAGAACTTCTCTTGATACTAATAAATATTTTCATCTAGACGAGTTGTTTGTTATCCGGATGTCAATATCTTAGATCTGAGTGTATGAAAATTGTTAAGGAAAATCTCATACATACTGGCGGAATGCTTAAGAGATAGAAACAATATATATTATTTGCACTATATTTTAGATGTAAATATATAATAATATTAGACGCTTTATTTCCTTTAAATGGGATCTTCTTTATTCATAATATTCACGGACTCTTAAATCAAAACTAATCATTAAAATTGGATTGAAGCAAATAGTGATCTGCTAATATAAAAAGGCAATGCCGAATCAAAATTTTAAAAAATGCCAAAAAAAATATATTAGTAATAATGTTTAATTTGGTCCATGAATGGAGAAAAACCACATTGGCTGCTCTGCCCCGCTTAATTAAAGGCATTCGGATTAAATTTGAATGACCGGACAGCCATGACATCATTAAGGGAACTGAAGTTCACTCCTAAGAGCCATCACTGGCCACGGTACAACCTTTCCCGTGAGAAACACGTCCCGTCATCGATAGGAGGTAGCGATTCCCACCATTTCTATATTCACACCAGGGTGGCGAGAACTAAATACCATACGGGAAGTTTCTCATCCTCATTTCTGAAGTGCCCCCCCCCCTCCCCGATGGAAGGAAAGCAGAATAAAATTAATCATCCAAAATATAATATAAAGAAAATTACATATCTCAGCTAATTCACGTTTGTTATTTATTCATGCTTAGATTTATACGCACATCAATATATCAATAAATTTAAACATAATAAAATGTGTCTCAATTGCTAGATGCAAAACAAAAGTCAGTATTTCGCATCCGACAATGACGCAGAACAAAAGTATGGGGATATTTTTAACTTTATAAAGGATTGTAAACGATGGTGGACGATTATACAGATTTGGAACCAATATATGTATAAACTTCAGAATTCCATTCCATTAGAAAATGAGTGAAAAATCTATACAAAATTCCAAATTATCAAATTTGCAACATGCGAAGTTAAACAAAAGTGTTGTAATCTAATTTTTTCTAAAATGATTTAGTACATTTTGCTTGTTGTAGCCGAAAATAAATTGAACGTTTTTTGAACAATTGAATAAAAAAAACTGATGTTTGTGAATTCAATTATACTTTGATATATATATTTCGATAATCATAATGATTAGAGCTGAAGGGAATTAAGAATGATATTTTTACAAACGTATTATGTCTTAAAAATGACTGCTTTGTTAACTTTGAAGTACAATGACAATGCATTTGCTTCCATCATTATTTCCATTTTAAATTAAAATTAAAATTTTTAATTTTAAAATGTCACTGTTTGGTTAGCAATGCACTTGCAGTATTGATTAACTTTATTACATACAGTGAAAATTTATTAAAATTCAGAATCGGATGTGAAAATGTCAATGACATTTCCATATTTTGTATTTCTATCTGTTAATGACCTTTACGTATTTTGTATTTACAGATGTCAATGACATTCTCGTATTTGTCAGTGACATATTATTTCCGACTTGCTGAAATTTACCTGACGTATTACTAATTCATGGGTCATGATTTTAAACAGATATCGGAAAGAGATAAATCCGCTACTTTTGAATTTTAAAATGATTTATATGATGTTTTTGATTTCACAGTATTTAATAAAACTGTTTACTTCAAGTTACTGTTGAATCTTTATTATTTAAAACGTGAAATTATTCAGTAATAGCGCAAAGGTAGTAAGTAGCTCAAAATAATAAACTCTATCAATGTTCATGGTTATGATGAATGATTTCTTTTGTCTAGATGATTGTTTTTACCCTCTTACTGGAAACAGTGTTAAATTTAATTAGTGTGTTATTCTTTTTGAAATTGCAGTAAAACTTCTTTGGGAGTCGCTTTATGCTTTTAGCTCTAAAGGAAAGCTCACTTGAGCTCTTACCGATCCTTTCACATCAAGAGAGCAAGTTTGATCCCTGCGGATTTTTTTTATTGTTCTGGAAAATCCGTGCGGTGGTTGTACGGTGAAAAATCCAACAAGTGCGATAAAAAAGAACATATCTTCTATTCGAAGATACGAACATACAAAAAACAAAACACAGTCGAAACATAAACCAAGACATCACATGCAAAAATTCAACAAATAGAAACGCTCATAAACAAATCGTTAGTAAACACTTTCAACAGCACGGAATATTCAGAAAGAATTAGGAGATAAGAACTCCAAACCAAGATTTCTATCGACTGTTTTTTTTGTGTGTGTGTGTGTGTGTATTCACTTCCGATTTTATAGCTGTAACATCGAAAGATCTAAAAAGATCCACGAATCTTTCTTGAGTCTTAAAATTCCAATTTATTCGGAGACATTCTTTTTTGCCTTGAAAGTCGCCAAATAGCCGCCAAATTTTCAGTTGCCAAGGCCTGGAGTCACGGATCCAGGATCCTTTCAACATCAGTTAGAATTATCTGTAAAATTCTCTTCCTCACTGTATGACTAATTGCGCAAGGAAGCAGTACTTCAGTTTTGTTACAATATGCATCAGGCATCTTTGTATATTTAGAGGATGTTTCATTGAATTAGGTCTCTATAGAATCTACCATTTTGAATTAACGATGATGAGATCCTGCCCCCTTCAGAGCTTAAAACAACGTGATACTGACATTTGATAATAATTTTTGTTGCATTTATTCATGCAAACCAAAAAATTTAAGAGTGCATTTCTTTGCTTCTTAAAAGCACTTTTGATATATTTACTAGAGAATATTATAGCAAAAATTTTATTCTGAACTCTGTTAAAATTTGCTTCTCATGAAATACATAATTGACATTGGACACTTGCAAACAATAAAGAGCCCTATGGAGAAGACATAGAAGAAGATTGGTAGAAAAAAGAATAGAAGAATACATATTAAATTATGAAACATTAAAAGTGCATAAAATACATTAAATGTACGTTAACTTTTTACAGTAGGAGAGAACTAAAGAAAAGGGCTTTGACAAAATGGCCTGAATAGAAAATTAAGTGACTGGAATTTTTCCGAGTTCACACGTTTATTAGACGTCAAGACACATCCAATTTCTTGGCCATCTGAGTCTGCGTTCTCGCCATAGTGCACAGGCTTTGATCATGTGATTTATAGATTCTTCTTCGTTGTCATTGGAGTGTTATCAAAATTTGGAGCCTTATCAGTTATTTTATTCGTATATATATTTTTATGCTTAAAAATGTTTGAGTTAATATTTAAATAGAATTAATGAGTTAATAATATCCATAAAATAAATTTAGTTTTAACCCTACAAGAAATGAACATTTTTTTAAGGAAAATATGAAAGACTTATTTTGATCTTTGGATTATCAAGTGAGATCACAAAATGGCACCAACTCCAGTGTCTGTCGAACATTTAATTAAAAAATTGTAGTAATTAAATAATTTTATAGTTGAGTTCTACACAATTTTAAGTTAAGTTATCGTTTTCCCCCATAAAAAATAAATACATAAAAAGTTGTATTTTGATTTGAGGTCACTAAATGACCCCATCTGATCACTGATGTTATATGTTATTGAAGTATTGTGATATTCCGCAACCACAATACTTCGACACAAAAGATAAAAATATGCTGTCTGCTACATGGATAACTACTGATTTACACTACTTCCCTACGATTGCTTTATTTCCCTTTGATTATATCCTACGTTCATGTCTATGCTGATTTTAATTTTGTTTATTACTTTTATGTTTATGTTTTATATATTTATATATTTTTAAAAATGTTTCATGATAATATAAGGTATTCTGAGTTATAATTCTAGAAATTATGATATTTTTCTAGATGCTGGGATCAAGTCCACAGAAACCGTGTATTGCAGGTATGAAGACAGAAAATAAGCCGAAAAATAGGTATCCAGATTTATTGCCGTGTAAGTTGACATATGTATTATTTAATATGCCACAAATTATTTATGAAATTCGTAATAAATTTGATGATAAGATTTATTAATATCCATGCATTCAAGAATTTCGATCAGAAGCTCACAATTTATAAAATTTTGTGTTACATGAATGTAACAAAAAATAAACAGTGTGTCCCAAAAAGGTGGAATAAACTTTTATTTCCCTAAATATTGTCCTTGAGTATATTCTTCGAGTTACAAAGTTTCATTAAATAAAATTTTAAAAAATTGTACGAAAATACTTTGGATCTGTGGAGATTGAAAATAAAAAATTGAAAACATTAAATTTTTATACATTTTTTTAAATAAAAGTATCAATTTGCAGATTCTTCTCTTACAGTCATTTATGCACACACAATGTTTCACGTTTCTCTCTACAAAATTAACGAAGAAATGCTTTTTTTTTTAATTTAGAGTTTAGTTTATTTATATTAACGTCCCGTTCTAAATTAACATCAGGGCTATTTTGAGACAGACCTCGTAATTTTGAACCGTGGTCAAATGACGAGGACGACACTTGAGCTGGCACACCCCTCTCTGCACTCCATTTTGATTGGCATTATGTCTGAACTAAGGTATGAATTGCCCTTGGCAGTACACACTCTGTAAGTATTTACCAGTAAATTTGAAAAGGCTCCCTTTAAATCACAAGTAATGAATTCGATCGTATATGAACAAGTAATGTTAAAAGAATGTAACTTTGTATTAAGGTTGAAAAATGTGTTATTCTTTACTGTCTCTGATCTTTTAATAATCTTTTGTAATATGGATATTATTCTTGAAAATTACCGTTAAAGACTCTCTCGGGAACCTGTCAAAGATATAAAAAAAATAGTTTATTAGACTATTTAGACCCCAAATATTTTTACAAGTAGGCCTCGTGAAACTTTGCGTCCAAAATATTTTACTCATTTTGTTATATGGAGGTATAAAAATTTAATTTTTGCAACTTTTTATTATCAACCTTTACATAAGTCAAATTATTTTCATATATTTGGATACCTTATATGATTAGTTTAGTTTAGTTATATTAACGTCCCCTTGTAAAGCAACACTAGGGCTATTTTGGAACGGACTTCGTAATTTTGAACCGCGGTCAGATGACGAGGACGACACCAGAGCTGGCACCCCCCTCTCCACGCCACACCACGCCAGCAGGAGGACGTTTGGCATAACGGATTTAACGTGCAACAAACACCCTTACACGACGGTTTTTCGGTGGAGCCGGGTGTCGAACCTGAAACCCTAGGGCTCACAAGTCGAGACCTTACCATCAGGCCACCACGGCCTGATACCTTATCGAAATTATATATTTAATTACAATAGTCAAAGAAATAAACGCTTGTTCCACCTTTTTAACCGAATATATGTGAGTAACCTAATATATATGTATAATTAAAATCATTTGCAAATTCAGAATCAATTCCTTCTAAATAGAGTGTTTATAATGAAACAACAAAATATTTTTAATTTTAATAGTTCATGCAACTTAATGAAATGTTCATCTTTTAATAAAACATAAATATACTATTACTAAATTGTAATAGATGGTAATTTTAAATAATACCAAATGTTAAGATGTTGCATAGTTATAAAATATTTGCAAATATTTAAATATTATTTATAAAAATTTATGCGAGAACTGTGTCTGTTTCATTGTAAATAATTTCAGTTTGTTGGGCTTTATGTTCATTAATTTCAAGAGGAAGTCATATTTAAATTGCAACCATGTTTTATTATTCACATTTCAGACAACCACACTCCCACACGCATACATACATACATACGTACATGTGTGTGTGTATGTGTGAGTAAAAAACAGGAACAACTTTTTAAATACATTCTAAACATTCGTTAAAATTTTTTGTTTAAAAATTGTACCATTAAGCATAATGAATGTACCACCACTACTGGCACACATGCACCGTAATGCATCTTATAGTAACTCCTCTTAGATTATCTTAAAAATATTGATATAAACAAGGGTTTTATGCATATAATAAGACAAATATGCACTTTATTATGATAATTTTACAGTGTAAGTTAAACAGATGAATATATAACAAATTAAAATTAGTGTATTAAAAATTTTTTTGTTATTTTATTTTTTAGTAATAAAATTTCTCAATAATTTTCAATTTCAGATGACGACAGCCGAGTTATTTTACAAAAGTACAAAAATGATCCGAATTCAGATTATATCAATGCAAGTTATGTTGACGTATGTATAAAAAATATTACAATTTAATACTGCATATATTTTTTTTCCTTTTTACCATTTATGTAAGAATTCATAATTGATGAAATGCTGTGGAACTACAAATTTGATTTTGTAATGTAAATGTGACTTTGCTTCCAATGTGTTTTTAAAGTTAATATGAATCACAAAATCTTCCAATTTTACTGCAAACCTTGATATTTGAATGGAAATTATGACTAATGATTTGACAGGAAATTAAAACTCTGGTTGCTAAAGAACATTATCTAACTTCAAATATGCTTAAATTTCCTGCGAAAAGCTATTTCTTTTTCCTGCACGGAAGTTGACAAATGTTCCATTATATTAATCGAAATAAAAAGATAGCTAAAGTTCACCTTGAGTTATTTTATGCGTTGTTAATTCAAAAACGTGAATGCATTGCACGTTGGATATCATAAAGGAAAGGATAGGATATTATATTAGGATATGACAATGAAAACGATGAGTTTACAAATGCTATTAGAGATATAAATTCATTTATTCACGTTGTATGAAATTAAAGTAAGAATCTGAATAACTTACATGTTTAGATATAATCAGCACATATGTGCAATAGTAATGCATGTTCAATTGCTTAAAAACGGGACTTTAGTCTGCGCATATATGTACTGACAACACATGTTCAATTGCTTAAAAACGGGACATAAGTTTGCACATGTATGTAAAGACTACGCATGTTTAGTTTCTTAAAATCGGAATTTGTCTGCACATATATGAACATGTTCAGGTCATTAGTTTGCGCATATATGTATTGACAACATGTTCAGTTGCTTAAAAACGGAACTTAAATCTTCTCATGTATGTAAAGGAAATACTTTTTTATTTTCTTAAAAACGGATCTTTAATCTGCACATTTATGAATATCTTCAGTTACTTAAAAGCAGCACATTAGTCTGCGCCCATATATATTGGCAATACGTGTTCAGTTGCTTAAAAACAGGACTTAAGTCTGTACATGTATGTAAACATTTGTTTATTTTCTTGGAAACGGCACTTTAATGTGCACATATATGAACAAGATCAGCTACTTGAAAACGGGACATTAGTCTGCACATATAGTAACACATGTTCAATTATATAAAAACGGAATTTTTAATGAAGATATTCTAAAATTTCTACTCTTTTCTTAATTTAAGCTGTTTTTTCGCATTATTTTTCCATTTCTCAATGCTATATATCCAAACTTTGATTGCAGGATTATAAAGAATAGTTGTTAAAATATTAAAAAACAGCAATATTGGAACGTCTATTGCTTTAATTATCATTATTTTTCTGAAAAACTTCGCAGCAAATAAGTAGTACCCGTTACTTCAAGATTTTTTTTCTCAAAAACTGATTAAAGAAATAAATGGAGATATTTTGACTCTTGGAGCAGACCATTTACATTTTTCCTCAGTTTGTTATTTGAGGCGTAGCAAAATCGCTAGTTATTTACTGCAAATTTGATAAGTAGTTAATACAATTATTATGATTTATGATTAATTATAAATATATTTAATATTATTTAAGCTTAATTTTCCTTTTGGAATATATAATATCATTTTTTACTTCGACATTATAACAATTAGGCAATTTCTACACAAGCAATGACGGATTTCCAACTAGAAAACTGCCTAGGGCCGCAAGGTTAAGAGGGGACCGCAAACAGTTTAATTTTAAAATTTCATTTTCTGAACTTCATATTAAATAAGTTTCCAAAAACTACCAATTCTATGAATGAAAAAATTTTAAGATAATATTAACATTTTTATCAAGTATAATTAATCAGATTCGTATATATTTCATTGCATTCACTTTCTTTACAGAATTTTTGTAAAACCGAACATCTGCTCAAATAATATTCTGTATAAACTTGGATGATGATAGTATGGAATCATAATGGATAAATAAAAATAAATTCGTAGTCAGAAAGTTCATAAAACCTAACTTTGTTTTAATATCATATTTAGTATCCTCACCTATTTTTAACATATTAATGGTCTAACTAAAACAAACAATTAATATGTTAAAAATGTGCCAAAACATATAACTAAACTTGCTATCTTATAAAAGGTAGAGTCTCATAATGTGCGCTGTCTAGGATCGCAATGTACTTAAATCCACCACTGATACAATGTCTTATTTGAAAATTTTTTGCTAGATGTTTCATATGCCTTTTATATTCTATATTATGTTCCATGATGTTATAATTCTGTTCTTTATTCTATAAATTGAGTTTTGCGTTTTTGTTTTGTAATTTTTATTATGTTTTAGCTTGCATTATGTTCATATTAATTCTAAGTAAATATTATATCTGTATTAATATATTTCTTTACTTAGCTCGCGTTTTTTTATAACATTGAGAAAGGTATGTCGTAAGATTCTGTAAATCCAATATAATCATTCCTTCAAAAACTATTATGAATAATTGCCTCTCTTTTATTTCTTTGACTTTCGAATTTTCTTTACGATACAAATATATGCTCCTGCTTTTTTTATAATGGAAACAATTTTCTTGATCCCAGTTTCAACAGATTTTTTTTTAGCAATTCCCGACAGTGAAAAATAAATAAATAATTAATGTTAAATGAAAGATAAAATTTTAAGAGTATTTTTGTTAGCGTGCTTATTAGTGGATTTTTTTTTCAAATTCGATTATTTTTTACTTTTTAGCCATTAATTTAATATTCAGGATTTAATTATTATGGATTCTTAAAATCAGTTTTTTAATATAATAAATAAAATATAATAGAAAAATAAAGCTAAATAAAAATTAAATTAAATAAATAATTTAACTAATAATTTAAATTTAGAAATAGAAAAAGAATATATTGCCATATAGAACACAAAACTTTATAAATTTGAAAACTGGCATACAAAAAAAATGAATGAAAAAATCGATTACTAAATACCATTTTTACAAACATGAAATAAATAAAAGTAAATAAAAATCCATTTAGCAGTTCTACAATAATTTCCTTAAACCCTTTTAAATTAAGATGGGGATTTATTTGAACATATTTTGCTTCCTGATCTTGAAGAATCTGAAAGGACTGTAATAGTTATTACAGCTTCAAAAGTATGAATTCTTCTTGGTCAGTTGGCTAATTTTTTTTTAAGGGTCTGAATTTGATGACACTTTTTCGAAAGAATGTTAGGATTTTATAGTGTACGATCAGTATATTCTAATAAATACTTTACTTTCGTATTTAAGATATAGTTTCGTAAGTTTTACTTTCGTAAATTATTATAATTTGGATTATGTTGTTAGTTAGATTAACTTAAAATTCAGTAGCATTAAGACGTATAAGTATATCATATAACTTTTTATTCAGATAGTAAAAAACTATGAATGATTAAATATTAATTAAAAAATAGGAAAATCCAATGTGCATCTCAATTTTCAAAAGGTTAAGGTGCGTATTCTTCGTTTCCGGCTAAACGAGATACTGGCGCAACAAACTAAGGTCACGCCAGTTTTTCTTAAATGATGCTAATTAAGAACACAGCTGTGATTGAACCTGCGGTCTCCATATTTAGGTCAAAAGGATCTCCTCTTACAGCGTTTTAACCCGTCAAGTGGCATTTATGTTTAATTTAAAATCTTTACTAAAGGAAAGGGAAAAGAAAGAAGTCGTGTGTGAAAAAAATTCTGTCACAGTTGATTGATAAGATGTGGGATTATACTCTGTTAATATAAGAGAGTAGCATCGATATTTCGCTTTGTTAGTGAGGTTTTTTAATGAATTAAAGAGAAGAATATTCACACGAATGTAAAAAAAGAATTCTGCACTAATTAAATCCCGTAGGGGAAGATTGATGTCTTATTGCCCTTTTTAACATGATAATACTTAAAAGCTTGTATATTATTTATAAATTGCGTCATGCAACATGAATTATGACACATAACTAAAAATATTCTACGGGGTAGATCGTTCGTTTGACCTATGACTACCAAATTTGGTTCTCTTGCAAATAGAAAAGAGTTTCCAAAATGTTAATTAGATTGTTTTTAGCAGAAAATTAGTCTCAGTTTTAACGTTTTCCCTTAATATCATCAATATTGTTGCACAAAAAAGTATATTGATGAATTTACTCGGTATCTACATCTGAAAACAAGGATAACAACTATTGTTCCAGTGCATAGCAACCTCCTCCTTTCAAGTTTCACTAAAAAAACATAATAAATAAACAAACTAAAAAAACATAATTAATAAATAAAATTTTATGACATCAGTGTTTTTTCTGTACATTCTGTATTATAATAATAAAACTATTTTACAATAATATTATTGATCATTTTAATTATAGTATTTTTCCTCTCACATGTCACGATGATTATAAATTCGCTGTGATATAATAAACTTCACATTTTAAAAATAAGCTCTGTTTTAAGCTCAAAACATTATCACGATACGAAGTTTAGAACTAGAGGACGAATTTCTTTAATTTTTTAAAGAGTGAGTTAGACATTGCTTAATATTATAAAACGTAATGCATTTTTTGGTCCTTATTCGATCATTTTTATTAATTAATTTAAGCATAGTTTTCAGATTCATATATTTCAACGGACGATTTGAATTTCCAGCAGACGCAACGATAAAAAAAGGGAATTTGAATTTTGGATGCATTTTTTCCGACTAGCTGAAGTCAAAATTTGACATTGTTCTATATTTAAATAATAAGATAATCAAATTTCATTTTTGCACTTTCCAGTTATGTCATCTAATGTTTGTGAAAGTGCAGTTCAATAATCGGTCAACTTTTTGATAGATTTGGTTCAAAACTTGGTCAAGATTTACATATTAAGTGCTAAAACTGTGAACTTACCTTTACTTACATTGTTGCGTTTTTGAATTCTCGCTTTTATATATGTGCAAAAGACGAAACTAATGGGTGGCTAACCTCTTAATGGATTTGGTTCCAAATCTGATTCTATCAACTCTTTACAAGTTAAATCAATCAAACTGTATACTAAATTTTATCCATGTAGCTCTCTCTGTTTTGTAAATTTACGAGAAATCTACAAATCTGGTGTAGGGATCACAAACCCAGTTTCATCCGCCTAATTGAAAGCAGTTTTGATTTAACGTTTCATAAACAGACAAAATTCAAAATATATGTTTTTCAGATTGAGAGAGATACGAAATATGGAACTTTTTCAAAATCTCGAGTTTGACCTTTCTAATGATAACAATACTTTCTCTTCACGTAAGAGAAACTGTAAAAACAGGTTAAAGCCTGTAAAAATGGTGCTTATGAATCCCGTATCAATTGAAATATATACAATTGAATTTTAAATAGCGAATATAAACCCCAAAAGAAACAGCTGATTACAATATTAAAACGTTATGCTTTATTTCTGAAATTCGCATTTAATGCCATGAATTTTCAGTCTTAAGGAAATCAAAAAGCAGCAACAATTTGTCATCACGCACATGATTATTTTGGATACTTATACTGAATTTTGACAGAAAATCAATCGAAAAATGTTTGGTTATGCAACACAATGGCTCTATTGTTTTTTAAACACTTTATTATTGACATTTTTACTTTCTGAGCTTCCATGAGAGAGAAAAACAAATTTTTTTCATTATGGCAATCTGTCTCTGAAGATGTGGCAAAAATAATTGAGCTAGACGGCTGAAATTTAGTATATTATATATATGCAATTTCTTCCAAGTTTTGAGAAAAATCTATTCACGGGAGATCTGTCTAAGTACTCCAGGAGGCTCTTTAAGTATAAGTAAACTCAATAAACAAAAAACGCAAAGAGCTAGTTAGGTAAAATTTGATACACAAATTTAGCACTTCAAAACATTTGAGGATTTGAATCAAATGTTCAAATGATTGACCTTCTGAGGGTTTGTAATTTTTCATGTATGTAAACGCAATAATTCAAAATAATGATATTCGGTGTGTTATTTTATGATTACAATCATAGTTTTTCTATAAAATTTTGGTGTCAATCAGAGGACAAAAATCGACGAAAATACAAATTTTTCTCGATAGATTCAGTAAAAATATTAGATCCGTAACATAGATTTGTATTTTGTAATTATCGTCCATTAATGCCTTGTAAGACATTCGAGGCCTAACCTAACGTTCCTAACTGTATGTAGAGGAAGGTAGAGAAAACTTTTATTGGAAAGTAGGTGAGAAAGTTTCGAGGAGACCAGTCGGCAGATTTTTATGTATATAGGAAGTAGTATATAAGATGATAAAATGGAGAATAGTCTTATTTTCTCACGATCTGTTTTTGACGTAAAAAAGTTACAACCGTTTTTGATTTTAATTAGTAAAGGATTCTATTTCACCTTTTACTATCTAAAATTGTAAATTTTTTTTTGCTAGGGAATTACGCTTTTGGGTACGGATAGATAGAAAGCTATAGCACTATTTACATTTATAAATCGAGCAATTCTTCACAAATCAAAAAATTTCTAGTTACTGAGCTCTAAAGAAAAAAAATTGTGTTTCACAGCATTTCTAACATTTTGTTCTTTGATGAAAGGGATTTTAAGGTAAATCGTAACTCTTTAAATAATTTTACTTCATACACTTAACATGCAGCAATTGATTATTTCTCTCTCAGCTAAAAAAGTTAAAATATTCTTTGGCTTTCTTAGTTTAATTCATGATTTTTTTTTGTATTACAGGGTTACAAGAAAGGTACACGCTATATTTGTGCACAAGGTATACAGTAGCTTTTAATATTATTTGTTTTGATATTTGAATCAGTAATATGTACAATTTAATTACTTATTAATAAATATTTTTTAGATAACATTTCACATTTAATTAGAAATGATTAATTATATAAATGTTTTTTTAAACCTTTTTCAGTTCCATAAATTCCAATGTCATTTTATTTCGATTAATTTTATTTTGCATCTTGCAGGTCCGCTGGAGAAGACAGTTGGGGATTTTTGGAGAATGGTATGGCAGGAAGATGTGAATGTTATCGCTATGACTGCGAACATAATAGAACACGGAAAAGTAAATGCGAATTATTTTGCGTTGCATATTTATTCCATATTAACTATTTGTCAATATGAGTTGTATTTCATAAAATGATAGAATAATGTTATTATTATCATATTTTTATTTTGTATGCTTGGCTTTATATTTATATTTACAGAAATATCTTATTTGGTTCCGGATTTTTCTCTCTTGCTTAAACTATATAATATTTTAGAACAAAGTGCGAATTCAGAATTAGGAAATAAAAACAAATATCAGAAATAAAAAAAAATTTGTCCGTACTTTTTCAAAAACTAATAGGAAACAATCCCAGATAATTAATCAAGTCGTTCCTGCAATAGAGAAAGTTACTGCTTTTCCAGGCAATTATGTTTGGAAATGAGCCGATGGAAGCTACCAATAAGCTGTTGAACTCACATAGCAAAGTACTAGTACTCGATAAAGTTAGCGTTACATATTGCTTTGGAAACCAACAACTGGGATACATAAAAAAGAAGACTACAAAAATTTAGAGACAGTAGGTAAAAGAATAAAAGCATATAAACTTGCAATAAGAAGTCTTACGTGAAGATTTAAAAAAATTTGGATCTGTCAAACGAATTTGCTGCATTTTAAGAAGTCTTCTATATGAAAATATTTCTGTTATGCGCAGCACTTTTATTTTAATACTAGATGAGGTGTTATTCTGTCAGCAATATCTTTGATCTGATTTCGCAGATTAAGTAACGAAAGTTGTAATAGAAAATCTCTTGTACAGTGGCAGAGTGCCTACAAATTAAAAAAAAATTTGCAATGCACTTAAGTTTTAATTTAGTTTAATTACATTAACGTAACGTTTTGAAGCAACATTTGGGTTATTTTGGGATGGACGTGCTAGTTTTAACCGCACTCGGATGACGAGGATGACACCTAAGCTGGCACCCACTCTCCAAACTTTGACACCATTCCAACGGGAGAACATTTGCCACGGGTGGATTTAGATTCCTCAGACCCGCTTACACGACTGTTCTTCAGTGGAATCACGACTCGAACCGGACGCCCTCCAGTTATGAAGCTAAGACCTTACCACCAGGCCATCGCGGCCCGTTGTGCACTTAATATTCAAATATACATTAACATTAAAAATAGACTATAAAAATCCGATAACCTATGAACTAAAACTTTCTCGAATATTCAAATCAAAATTAATCTTTAAAGACGGATAGAAACAAATAGTGATCTAATAGAAAAGAAATGCATTGAAAATAATACAAAATAAAAAAAATCTGAAAGAAAATAATAGAAATAAATTCTAATTGTCCCATGAAGTGAGAACATAATGAATCATTATCAGAATAATGAATGAGAAATTGCAGACCTCAGCTCATTGTTTTTTGTTACTAATCTGTGTAAAAATCTGTTACTAATCTGTGTGCTCATTAAGCATACGATTACATAATTTATTTTTTCATGCATAGCTTTATTTGCACACCTTAAAGCAACCTTTCTGAGTTACTAGACGACAAAGCGAAAGGTGGAATTGCGCGTTGGTGAGGGTATTTTTAAATTGCACCCAACGTTACAGACGATGCTGAACAATTACATATACTAATATCATATTTTATATCTATATGTCTGAAAACCGTAATCTTTATTACATGTTTCCTTTGCAAACAAATACTTTTTTTAGCCATTGTCCTCAATTAATGAAAATTCGCATATATTTATATCCAAACTTTGATCCTATTTATGGACTTGTTATCGGTCCAATCTACTGTGTAATTTCAGGGTAATATTCTATACTGCTGTCAAAAAACTGAGTAAGTTATTTTCAGTATTCAAAAAATATTTTTCTTGTGTTGGTATAGTATCTCTATGTTGTCTCATAATTTACTTACGGTACTACATCTGCGACAATCACTATATAATTTGAAATGCGATCTTAACTTTATAAATCAAAATACTTAATTTAGCTTAAATTTAAAGTGACAAAAATCCATTAATTGTTATTCAATTGCAGTACAATTTCTCTCTTATGGTACAAACAGTATGATCGGGAATCTTGCAACCAGGTTAAAATTTGGATACACAAGACATTCCAGAAAATACAAAATATTATAAGATGTTACTTCCTATTAAACTGACTAATTTTGAAAAAAAAAAGTCAAGATTTTGAATACTTTCTAGTACAAATTATTCACAGTAATGTAGAGTTTTATGTTATATACATAGCTTTTCTCTTGTGAAAACTTTCGTTAATCGGTTTTTGGCTTTACCACACTTTAAGATCGGTGTGAGATACATTTTTATTGTAAAAGGTTTTAGATATCATTTTAAAGTTCAACTTTTCGTTTGAAAAAATTCTGAAATAATAATTATGTAATTATCTGTTAATTAATATAAAAAAGGAACAAAAAGTTATGACAAATTATATTTTTATTGGCTTAAACCTGACAAAATTTTATTTTTAAAGATCTTTTCATTAGACTTTTCGCAAGAAACTCACTTTATTTATTTTTATTGTGAAATCGAATATCACGTTTTAAAGTAAAGTAAGTTACTTTGTTTGTAACAGCCTAGTTAGTCCTTTAATGGATATAATTTTTTTTTTTTGCAGAAAAAATGCGAAAAATACTGGCCAGATAAGGTTCTTAAAGCAGCAGATCTTATTATTACATTTCAAAGTGAAATGGTTTTCATTGACTATACAATCAGAAATTTCAAAATTGTAAAGGTATGTAAGTTTTTGTTTAGTATAGAATTTCTTGTAAAGATTATATTAAATTTTTTTTCTAAATTTAAAGTATTTCTTGCAATAAACGAAGCTGCTTGTTGTCCTTATAAAATTTATTTCAAATATATATTAAACGCGAACAATGATAATAATTAACTCAAATTTAGGAATTTATTAACTAGGGATTATCTTGATTTTCAAATATTATTACATTAATTATTAGCTTATTACAGTTATGTATTTTTCACTCTTAATTTATTCGCTACTATTTCTATTAACCACAGCATTTTTAAAATGACAAAAATACGATCTAAAAGTAGAATCCTACAAAAGATGAGAAAATTTCTTAAATGAATTTGACTCGGCTCATTCGACATACAACATCAAAATACGAATTGTTTCATTTAATAACAACTTCATGGAATACCTTTCTGCAGTATTCACTAAATTGTGAAAACCCGTATGTTTCCAGATGTTAGGACCTTATAAAAGACAAATCAACTTATGAAATTCTTGATTCTTTTTTTCAAAATGGTAATTTCAAATTTCTGATGATTTGATAATTTGTAAATTATGCATTTTTTTCTTTGAAATTAAAACTTTAGGACCTTTTTTTTTATTTCTCCCTTTCTCTCTCTCTTTATCACAATGTAGAGGATCACTTAAGATCTGAAAGGTAATTGAAAACTAATCTTAAAACAAGAATTTTATCTGTTCGATTTTATTGGACAATGTTTATATTTTAAAGTGTATTGTTTCATTAAAACAATCCTCTTATTAAGTCAAATATAATTTTTATACAAGAACTCTTATTGAAATATTTTGGATAATCAGAGTCATAAAAATAACATAACTTCGTAGACATGGCAGCTATCAAACAACTTTTAATACGACACTAGTTCTTTATTATGACGCAATAAGTCTCGTGATCTGAATTGCCCTTTTATTTTCAATAACAAGGGATATATGGTAAAAAATTAACTTCTATTATATTTCATTTCCTATTTTCATAACGTTTGAAGCTGTTGGGTGGTGAAAAGGGAAAAGTGAATATTACTGAAAGATTCTAACGAAATGTATTCAAGGTTGAAAATGGTTGATAAATATGTATAAATTTAAGGACATCCACCTCTAACTTTTAGAGAGTGATTAGCGAGGGGGGGGGGTGAATAAAAAACAGTTAATGCAAAAGTTGTTCTTTATGATAAAGCAATAATTCGCTTAAAGTGAATCTTTATCTTTTTCAATAACAAGAAAGATACTGGGTAAAAAATCTTTCAGTCACTTCCACTATTTCTATCCTTAATTTCATAATGTTTGAAGCTACCGGACTGAGTGATGTGGAAAAGGAATATAATATATGAGATTACAAAGAGACTTATTTGAAGCCTGTTTTGTAAATCAATCGATAAACGTGGGAGTAAACACTTATAAGAAGTGTCAACTAAGAAAAGAAACTTGTAATGTAGAAGTTCTTCGTTATGACGAGAACAGTTTGTGTAATTTGAATCACCTTTCAATATTCGACAAAGGAAAGTTAAAATTTTTCATTTTCCGTCATTTCTATTCCTTTGATCCGGATCTTTCTTCTACGAACTCGGTCAGCTATTGCAAATGGTAATTAGATAATGCCTAGCTAAAATTATATTTTGTTGATTATTTAAAACCTTTATTACTACTTATACAGATGGGAGTGTCTGGCCACCGTATAGTACGTCAGTATCAGTATACCGCTTGGCCTGATCATGGTGTGCCGACCTACTCCCTCGCGCTCATAGAAATGATGCAAAATATCAAGGACTTCCAAAAAGAACAACAGAAAGTAACTCCTTGGTTACTACATTGCAGGTGAGTGAAGAATGTAAAGCGACGTTAACGTATGTCTGTTTACTTTCTATTTACTGCTTATGTATTACTAAGTATTCAATCTTTATGTAATTCAATCTTTATCCAATATTTATATTATATCCTTATGTAATGCTAAAAATCCAATCTTTACAAAAACCGGAATCGTTTCTGTAAATATTTGGTATGATTAGACTTGTAGGGAATCAAAAGTGTAAACTCATTTTGAAATGACGTTACATAAACAATTAATAACACACAGCAAAGATCGTTAACTTTAACTTTTCGTTAACTTTAAATGAGAATGCACAAGTTGTTGAATGTTATTGCTCAGTCTGTATTGATAAAACTAACAGATGCAATAACTCTAAACACCACAGTTAGCAATTCTGCCTATTTCTCTCTCTCTCTCTCTCTCCCTTTTTATCTTTCGATGGAATTTATTAATTCTTTGATTGGCGCCACATCCCACTTTGGAGAAATATTGTTAGTCTTTACATAAAATTCACCCGTGTTCACCCTTCCCTTTTTTTTTCTAACCAAAATTCTAAATTTCGAAAAGCTACTCTTCCGAGTAGCAAATAATACAACATTTGCATCATGTCTATGTAACTAAGATTATTATATGTAACTATTGTTGTTGTTTTTATAATGGTACTTGCCATGGACGAGCTAGCTGACGAAGCCAGTGATTTTAAGCCAAGGAAGTGTCTCTTGTTTTAGTAGCATCAACTAAGGGGCATGAGTACGTCTTAACTACTCACGCATCTCATTCGCTTGTACAACCCCTTTTTACAGGGGGCATATTCACACATCTCACAAATAGAAGAGATGAAGAACAACCATGCCCGAACCGGGACTCGAACCCAGGACGCGGGGAAGACGCTCTACCCCTATGCCAGGATACCGGCATATGTAACAATGGCTATTATAAATTATAGTTATAATTTTTAAACTAATTCAATGGCGGATTTCCTACTGGGAAACGAGGCAGCAGCTTAAATCCACTGAAATAACGAGTGGTCGCTGGAATGTCTCTTAAAAATTTTTAACCTAAACTCTAAATAAATAAAATTTTAAAAAAATGAAAATTCTAAGAATTATAAAATAGTAGAATAATACTAGCACATTGCCAAATATAATTGATGAGGTTTCTACTTGTTTTATTATGTTCCCTTGGATATTTATAAAACAATTAAAACAAGCAAGTTATTAATAAACATCAATAATTTGTTTAAATATAACTGTGAACTGCCACGAAGTCATGAATCATGATAAATAAACAAATTCAGTTTCACAGTTGCTAAAATAAATAATTTACTTAAAATAAATTATTTTTTATTAACACTTTGAGAAAAATAAATGTCAAAAGGCAAAGCCTAAGCAGGTTTTTAAAAATAGTGTTCTGATAATGCCCACTAATTAAAACTGAAAAATGTCTAAATCCACCACTGATCTAAATAAAGGTTATTCGTGCTAATGAATTTCAAAATCTTTGTCATTAAGCAAGAATTTGTAATCTCTTCATCCACTACAAGTCCTTTTCTGCGAAGCAACTTTGTGAAGCTTTCCCATTATTTTTTAAATAACTTGAATGTTTTTTAATGCTTAAATCGTTTCATTTTTTTATATTATATTTCCCATTGATTTTTATTGCAAATCTTTATTTCTTAATTTTTTATCATAGTGCTGGTGTGGGTCGCTCTGGTACTATGATGGTACTAGACTCAGCTCTTGAGATGTCTCTCGTTGAAGGAAGGGTGGATGTTCTCGGAATTTTGTACAAAATGAGGCAACAGAGAGTGAACCTGATTGAGACTGTTGTAAGTGAATGTTATAAACATAATATTTCCAACTCATTTATAAATTATGCTTTGTAATCTTCGTCAGTCCGAAAAGAAATCAAGCTTTACAAATAGAGCTTTAACACATCAATCTATCAACTCCTTCGTAATAATTTTGTCCAACTAGCATTGAATTTGCATCTGCATCTTCTTTTAGTACGTCTTGTCATTTTGTCAGAAGTATTGCAAACTACCATATTGTATATTTGGCGATTGTTTTTCAATATTTCAAAAAAGATAGTGTAATGAATTTATGGGAGAATCAGTTAATTCCTTTACTAAAATGATTTTGCCAATTGCAACAAGCTTATGGAGAGAATTGTTTCTGCTGGCCTCAATGCTATGAATAGTACCTACTAATGTTTAAAATCGGACTGAATATCTAAAAACGATTACCTGAGATGTCATCGCTTTTCTATATGAATGGACTTCTCATATCGAAGAAATGTGTTTATTCGTGGAGATTGTCACTTAAATGGTCATGAAATTCTATAATATAGACATAAATATCAGCAATTCATTTTATAAATTTTAATAGATAATCTGTGAATGAATTTCAGTTCAACGAAAGTTGTGACTAGAGTAAAACAATACATGTCTCATAACCACTCAGGGGTTGCTGGAGGACTTATAGTGAATCAAAAACTTATCGTAACATAATGCAACTGTCTAGGTTTAATGATAGGGATTATATTTTGTTCTAAAAATGAAAGCCATCTTGAGAAGTAAAGGTATGGAATAATAGAAAAGAGGAAAGAAAATTCATCTCGAGACTTATTAACGGTTTCACAAGGAATTCTTTAGAACTGTTTTAGTATTTACAACTCCATAGAAGCGATATGTAAACAGAGGAGGAAGGTACTTTAAATGTCACATTAAGAAATAGTAATTCGTGATTAATTTTGAATTTTGATTTCATTTTGGAGAGTTCATATGTTTTGTTAATTCTGCATAGCTACATTATAATGCATTTATATTATTTTAAGTAGAACTATTAACAATGATGACTTTTTAACTATTAATCAATGTTTAAATTTGGTACTAGTTTTTCAGTGAAGAATCATCTTCTAAATGCAATTTTAGACGTATAAATAATTTTTAAAAATATGATTCTTTATTTTTCTAAAATAAATTATTGCATTATATGCAATAAGTTATCTTTTAGACTAGGGTTGATTCAATTTTCCAAAGCAAATTCTTTACATAGAATGAATTAAAATGAATGCACTGATTAGAAACTCATATAATACAACAAATAGTTACTATACTTACTTCACACATATTTCAAAGTTTTGAGTAGATGCATCAAAGTTGTTCAATACATGCTTCTATTCTTACATAATTTCTTCAGATCTGTAATGCAAATTTTGGTATCCCATCTATAGTTTTATTTTATCGATGCCACCAAAATCATCTGTCATACAGATTTTCAAAACGGTTATGACTGTTGGATATACAAGCTCCATCTCAAACATTTACTCATATCAGCGGATTAGTCGCTGAAATAGTCTCCCTGATTTTCTGATTTTCCATGATTGTAATATATTTAGGAAGTTCGTAGAACTTTTCTCTGAAAGGGGGACATATGTTTTTGACTCATTTAGCAATTTTATGTGACTTGAAATGATAGTATATATCAAATAGACATGGCTATGCAATATCTACCGTTAGTTTATGAATTTTGGTTTTATTATTGAAAAGTGCACCTAACGATATCCTATACACGAATGTAACGCATCACTTATAAAGCATAAAATATTTTTGAAACATTTTTTTTAATTTGGGAGGGGGGCTGCGAGTGGAGGATGGAGATAAAAGCACCCAAAATATATTGCATATTTTTTACTGCAGATTGTTTTCAGATTGGATAGTTGCGATCAAATTGTAGTTGATTCCCGATTCATATCGATAATAAAGGAGAATTCGAAAATTTAAATCAAGACAATGGTATTAGTAGAAACTTACAGTAAGCATGTCTTGTATAACTGAGGATGGATGAAGTAAATAAATTAAAAGAATTAGCATATTAAAAATTTATTGCATAATCTACGCATTACATGTTAATTGCGATTCCTATGAAAAGATAGCAACGTGTTTCTCCATTCATTTATTATAATTCAAGTCCAGTTTTTTTTTTCGTTGTTGTATTTTCACGTTTTAATCCTTCTGAGTCCAAAAAAATTGTTTTTGGAATTATATCTGTCTATTCATAGAGACAAACAATTAGATGAAGGGAATTCGATTTGTATTCTCTGTACTAAAACTGTAGATATCTTTCAAATGTTGGTTGAAATTCTTCATGGGGAAGTTTGACTGCTCGTATGCATAAATGCAGCGATCATAATCATAAACGCAACAAGCCAGGTGTTTGATATCTGGTATACGGTTTTTCTCATGTAAGTTTAAATTTTGGACCAAATGTGTCAATTAATTAACAGTATATAGCATTATCTATTGGTTTTTATGTGAGCACAAAAACTAAACAAACGTAGAAAATTAAATGCAAAAATTTTAATATATGATTTTTATACAAAGTAGATTTTTTTTTAACCATGCAAAAATGAAATTCGTTCCTTTATTAAAGTATACGTGAAAGCTGACGATGGAACTGCCCAACTGATTTAGTATTGTATCGCGTTAATAATTTTATATTTTTGTCTGAAATTAAGGTATTTTGCTGAATTTTTGTTAGTAGTATTCCAGTTTCGAGATTAAAGATTTCAGATCCTATTCTATAGACAGTTCAATGTTTTTATAATTATGGTCTCTTTTAAACCCGAATTGATGGATATTATACATTTCTTCAGTGTCAATATTATTATAAATATACAGCTAAAAGAGATAACACGGTTGGATTGCTGAGTATTGTGTTTCTAATTTCTTTAAAGTTTTCAGCTAGCCTAAATATTATTTGTGTTTTCTATTAAGAATTAATATTAATTACATTTTTGACTTGTTATAGAAGTCAATTATGAAACTTATGCACTTATTTTTGTCTTTGAACAGGAACAATACATTTTTGTGTATAAGGCATTAGTCGAATATCATTTTGGCGATAATTCCTGCAAGCCTGCTAATGAAATGGTTCTCTATTTCAATAAGTTACGGCAACTGGACTCGAATAAGAAGAAAACAGGATTAGAAATTCAGTTCGAAGTGAGTTATGCAATTGAATTAGAAACTATGTTCAAAATTTAAACCTTTGGCCCCTTCTCTTGATTAAGAAGTTATTAAAATTGACGTAATATATTCATAAAGTTAATAATTCTAAGAAATTCATTAATTTAGGAATTTAAATTTCTATATATGTGACGTTAATTTATTTGAAGGCAAATGATAAGTGTTCCTTCTGATCCATTCTTAAATTATCTGTAGCACCGTTACGCTGGAATCGAATCAACTTGTTCCTCCTTCATGGAGTTTATCGTACCTACAACCGGTTACACCGTCCCTAAGAAGGCACAAAGAAAAATCTGAGTGACTGGAACGCCACAACAGCAACACCGGCCACGGTACAACCCTTCCATTGGGAAGTACGTCCCGTCATCGATGGGAGGCAACCGACCCTCCCCACACACACATACACACTTTCTTCTATACCACCAGGGTAACGAGAACCAACCATCATACGTTCATAGTTTCTTGTCCTCATCTACGAGGGACCCCTAGTGGGAGGAGTGTATCTTGCGTTCACATATTATGTTGTTTAAATTAAAAATGATTGAACTCTGCTTTAGTGAGCCCCTTTATATCGCCAGGTCAATAGTACAAAAAGCAAAATGACTGCTACTCCAAACACTGCAGTAAAACAATTATAGAAGTGTTGTCTTCTTCAGGGTGCCATATTGACGACAAATCGATCGAGAACATATAAGTAGATTTTAACCTTAAAAATCATTTAATTATGGTCATCAAATGGTCATCTTTATATTGATAAATATTAATCAATATTTAATTGCTAAAATAATGGTTATATAAGGCTTTTGAGAGTTGGCTGTTTCTCTCAAAATTTGGCAAATCACTTTTATTAGTGGTGGGATAGATTCCAGTCGCACCAATCAAACATATGCTGTCCACGATTTAAGGATTCATAGTAAAGGATATGTGTGATGTTTTTTGCTTAACAAAGTGACCTTGTTGCAACTGAGGATGAAATGATTGAGCATCAATATTTGGTAGCATACTGCCTTTTTGGGTTGCTTTCAAGGACATTAGAACTACATTGGTATTTTGATTCGGCAAAATCAGAAAAACTTTATGCAGCCAACAGGTCGCTAAAAGCGATTTCTTGCTAAAATGCACATCAATCCACTAGTTTTAAAATAGTGCTAGACATGAACATTACCTGAGGATAGAACACACACCTTCTTCCTCTTCCATACCATGTCTTAACGAACCAAATCATTAATGGAACCCTTGTTGCTAGTCATTAAATTGAAAGGGATTGATGGAAAATTGTGATGCTAAATGGAAAAATATGTAGGTAATGACAATGAGTTGTAAACATTTTGAATTTAATGAAGTTAGTGCTAGAAAGTGTTCTGAAGAATATATATCTCCTAAAATTATTCGTGTGATTATTTTAATTTCATGATATTCTGGAAACTTGTAATTCTTTATATTTGAAATGAACATGGAAGAAATTAAATTGTGACACGAATATAACTTGAATATTATACTTTAATAAATATGAGGAGTGTTAATAGATTTTTAGTTTTGCAGCTTATTAAAATGTGATGATGTGAATTATGGAAAATTTTGGATATTAATATAATTTTGTCTTGTTTGAATGGAATAATTACAACTCGATGACGAAATTCTGAAAGTTCGTTGCAGCCAAATTTTCATAAAGGTGCCATTTTATACTCACTGGATATGCATCAGGTGCGGCTTAGTAATTTTAGTTTGGCATTCATTGCACACTTTATTTGTGAGTTGAAGAAAATTAAATACTAAAAGTATTTGTAAGAAACTTTGTGTTGAATGCAAAATAAGTCATACTAAAGTATATTCTTATGAATTGTTTTCCTTCTAGTATAATCGGAGTATTTCTTCTTTATTTGCCATATTTTGCTTACTTGGTGCTTATTTATATAAATATAATTAACAAGTTTATTTTGCTTTGAATTAAATTATTTACACGATTTATTCTTAAATCTACAGTGTGTGTATATGTATGCATGTGTGTATTATTAAAAAGTAAAATTCTTTGCCTTCCTCGAATTGAAACAATTGTTAGTTTTGAAATCAATAAATTATTGTACAAGAGAATAGTACAAAAATACTAATGTTTGCTTTTTATTATTATTCTAGAAATTACGGCAGTTGGAAACTCCATTTTTTCAGCAGAGATGTCTTACTGCACTGACGCCGAATAACAAAAATAAAAACAGAGATCCATACATCTTACCACGTAAATATCAAATAATATTTACTTATTGTACTAAATGTTTTTACTTATTGTAATTTTATGAAAACTGCGGCCAAGGAAAATGAACCTGTTTTTTTAATAAAATTATTTATAAGCTTATCAAATCCTACAGTCACGAGATGAAAACGCACCTGCAGTCATTAACCAGTTCTTACATTGAGCCAGTAGAGTCACAGAAGTAAGATCAAGCATGCACAGAAAAAAAAGTCGTCTGGACAATGGCAGGTATATGGCCTGATGATGTCACACGCCATTTTCTCGTGTTTTCTACGCATACATGATCTTATTGATGTGAAATATAAACACTTTTTTATTATTATGCTGTTTACTGCAAACCCAACTGAAAAGTGTTATTTAAAAGAGAATATCATATTCCATTAAACAAAGTTTTCTTGCATATTTAGGCCATTTCATATCTCTATTAATAATAACAATAGCTACCAAAATTGGCAAAGGTATACTTTGTAATGTGCATTTTGAAGAAATTTCTTAAATTTTACACCACTTCAAAATTTAAAAATTTTTCTTTTTAATGGTGCATATTTAGAAATTTCGATGAATGTTGGAAATTTTTAAAAATATTTATTTGTCTATTTTCCAATAATAGGTTACATTGTTGCCTGGAGTTCAAACCGATTTTATTGTTTCATCAAATATTTAATCTAGTAATTTTCTTTCCTTTTGAAATCTAACGAAGAATTCCCTTTAATATCTCTGTAATTTACACGATAAATAAAGAACTGATGTAACATTATCGCGCTATTTAATAATAAGCGGAATTTAAATAAGGCAATTAAAGTTTCACACTAGAATATCCGGCATTCATTTTAAACTTCTGAAACCCTGCCTGCATTTTGCTGACAATGCAACATTGTTTCATGATTGTATAGAGGTAATTACATTGCAGCAGAGTTCAATTTGTAACATTTTTAAAACAACATTTTATCTTTCAAACAACGTATCTAATGTTTTTATTATAATATTGCTATTTTAATAAATTTAGCACACAAGTTTTTCAAAGGATGTCATCTTTATTTATGATTTCAGAAAATAAGATATCATCATCAGAAATATGAAGTAAATTTATTTCTAAACTAATCGCTTCAGGCGACCACCTGGTTTTTGTACAGACATATTAATAGACTAAGGAATGCTTCTGGAAAAATAAGAAATATTTTCAAAATTTTGTCCAAATAATCATTTTTAATGTTGTTGCAAAGTAACAAGTTAGAAATCCTGAAATCATAATAATAAACGAAACATTAACTAAGCAGCACAGGCAAGTGCATACTTTGGTGCATTTCGTAAGCTGATAACTAACATGATATTAGTTTTTCCACCTCAATTCTTGTTTGCAAAATATAACATAATTTTTTTATACAGTAAATATATTTATTTTAGAGTATAAGCATCGAAAAAATATTGTTTCTTAATAAAATGTTAAACATTTTCATTAATAACAAGACAAAAAAGCATGGTAATATCCCTATAAATCTGCAATAGCTTATTTATAAACCTGAAATATGAATAATCAAATAAAAATAAATAGAAAAATGTATCCCTCTTCGTAAGGTACTTTTGTTTGGCATTATTAAGTAAACTATTTAGCAGAATCTCTTCTTAGATACCAGCACAATCTGCCATCATATGAAAATCATTTACTCTGGTATTCTTTTTTCATTGTTTTTACATCCTGGTAGCGAAATTTGCCTTTTTACTTTTTTGCATATAAAGTATACAGAAGGTATTGTTATCGGTAAAAGATGTTTATAATACCTTTGTTTGTAAACGTCTTCGTGTTTTTACACCTGTCTAAGTTAGAAAAGCATATTTTTATCAATATGTCTATCTGTCTGTGACAAGATAACTCTAAAACGTTTTGAGCTAGATGGATGATATTCAGTATATGGCTCTTTACAACAAATTTGTTTGTTTTTATCAACTTTTGTGCAAAATTTGTACAGAGATATTTCCAGCTGTTCGAATATAAATTTACCCGAGAACTACAAAACGAATACAGCTAGATAGATAAAATTTGGGACACAAATTTAATATCCATGAAGATCTAATCAGAATTTGAGCCATTCTCAATCTAACTTTTCAGAAACATGTAAATGCGATAATACAAAAACTGAATGACTTCAATATATCATATTTGTTGTATGATTTTATGACTACAATTGTAGTTCTGTGCCGTATTTTGTTTACAATTGGTTGGAAAAACACATCTGAAGCAGAAATTTGATTTTCAGATACTATTAACCTGAAGCTATGAATTAATTGCCGAAACAGTCGCACAATAGATAAAATAAAAATACTAAATTCAAGTCAACGGTTAATATTTCTTAACTACTGTGCGCTTATAGCATGCAAGACGCTCTCTGGATTACTCAAGGCTCAAAATATTTTATGGGCAAGTGTGGAATAGCACCTTTATTAGAGACTATGCGGGAAAAACGTGGGAAGACCATTCCTGCTGATTCTTCTCTATTGTTGCCAGGAATTCCAGGAAAAAGGTTTAAATGGCTGTGCAAGTGATGAACTTTTATGCTTATGTTACAACCAATGTCTCTAAAACTATTAAGCATGTTGTTAACTAAATCTATACTGCTTTCTATAAAATTCTTGATAATAAAGAGAAATAAAATCCTTCCTTTTCATTCTAACTCATTCATGAAATCCACAAAAAAAAATAGTTAGTGCTATATTTAATTTCTTAGGAATAAAATATTCCAACTTAAGTTTTTTGAACTCATTCCAGATATTTTTATGGATGTAAAACAAGAGTTATTCTTATCAAAAGTTTTTATCAATTGTTTTATTATCCCTAGATTTATATGCAATGAATGTAGATATTTCTTTCTCTGAGAGCTATATTTTGTTTACCTTCACCTATTTGATTCTACTATTTAATAAGCATATGGAATAAAGACATTTTGTGTAGCACTCGCACTAACCACAAAGAAAATTAATCAATTTTAACCCTACATAATTTACACATTTAAATTCATGGTGTTCTTTTTAAGTATCTTCTTTTTGCAATCATACGTCTTAATGTAGAAGACTATAAGCTGGTCTTTTTCTTTTATTTATTCGTCTTTCGAGAAATAGCGAGTTTCAAGTATTTCAAAATTCAATTAAAAATTAGCTCAAGAAATATTCACAGAGAAAATTGTTTTCATATTTGATGCCAGCACACCACATATAGTCAAAATCTATTTAAAAATTCCAGGCACCAGGAAAAGCTATTTTATTTCGACCTGCGTAATTTATCAAGGAAAAATAATTTGACAGTAGTCTTGACGAAATTTTCGTTACGAAAGGGTATTTGTTACGAAATAAGGATAAATAAAAATTACAAATAAAAGTAGTAGGAATAGAATTTAAATAAAAATAAGGAGGTTCTTATTTTTTTAACATGCAGTATAAATAAGGGTAGATTTATATACAAATAAAAGAAAAATTTTCTGGATATGTATTTTTAGCCACTTACACAGGTTTTCATATTTTCTTAGCATAGTTTTAGATCATGGATTAGCATTTCACATGGATGTATGAAATAAATTTTTAATTTATATTTTATGAATGCAAATTATATTAAAACTAAATTTTCCTTTTTTTTTTAGCTGATGATGGCCGCCCTGTTTTGAAAACTAGTCCACCGTCTAATTACATCAATGCTGTATATGCCTTTGTAAGTATTATAAAACTTTTAGACTTGTATTTCATTTTTTTAAAAATGCTCAGAGGCTCTTACTTAAAATATACTTTTGTATAATGGAACTGCGCTTTAGAAACAAAACCTAAGTGCATATTGTGACAACTTTCAAATGAAATCATCACATGCTTTTTAGTTGATTACTAAGAGTAAAGCAATGAGATTCGTGTTTGAGAAAAGGAACTACTTTTTTTATTTGAAATTCGAAGTTGTAGGAATTACTTAGATGTTTAATTTCCTTTTTAAATTATTGCAATGATTTATGATTTTCTGAGAGTATTATAAGAGAGTATAATAAGACATAAGATATGTCGCATTTTGCCAAAAAAATTTGATCGGTGGATTAAGTATTCAATGCCATCGATGTCGATAACGTTAGGTCCAAATTCTCAGTTATCTGATTTAAATGTTATAATGTTCATTTAGCATATACTTTATATTATATTTAGCAGAATAATCAATAAGCTGGCAAGTGAATAAGACGTTACATTTTTCCGTCTAATCTTTTTTGCCCTTCAGCTAAGATTTTATCATAAATTATGGAAAAAAAATAATTTTTATTGAGCAATTCGATTACCTGCCAGTTGAATTATTAAAAAATTGATCATAAATCATAAATCGGATGATAGAGTAGTTTTCTATAATTCATCATTCAAATTCAAGATCTAAAGTTAATTGTCGTCTTATTCATCTAATTGTTACTCCCTCTGTAACGAATTGGTAAATTTATTTTATCTATTTCACTAAGAGAATTGTCTGACTAAAATCTAGTTCATTGTTAAACTAAATTTAATCGAACATCTTTTTTTAACACTGTTGTGCATATGCATGCCAAAAAGAGTTACTTTATTGTAAAGAAATTATGTAGCTTCTTTATAAATCACTGGAGTAAGCAAATTGTATAACTACAAATTAAGTTTATTTAACAGCAAAATATCTATTTTCTTTTGCAATCTAATTTATCAGGCTACAGTTATTACACTAAAGAAGTATTACCGACTACAACTGACGACAAAAAAATATTTATGGTATGGTAACTTTTTAGATACACTAAAAGAGTTTAACCAAGTATGCCCTAAATTTGTTAAATAAATTATTACCTAAATTATTCAAACTCTGCATTCAATACTATGACTATGTATTCGGGGAAAGTATCGTTTTTATTTTTTTCTTTCAATTACTATTCGCGGCAAAAACTATGTTTCAGATGTTTCTAAATTTTTAATAGACTTTGTATACAGATGTCTTGATAAAAGAATGATTAAAATAGTTATTCATAGAATATTTGTATATAACACAATTAACCCCTTGACATACGAATTTACTTAACTTCCTAATTAGATAGCTGATCTTATTTGTAATAATTTTTGTTATTTTAATCCCTAGAATAATATAAAGGCATTTGAGATAATGATGCATTTCCAAGTGGTTTTTGCCTTTTAAATTACTTAATACTTACCCTTAATTGCAGATTTAAAGTTAAAATTATAGCAATTCCATAGCAAACCAGGATCGTCATTGTATACTAAGGGGTTAAGAAAAACTAATATATGCATTTGAGGGGATAAAACTATCTTTTGGGGAGGAATATTAGCTTCAATAACTTCGAATTAAAAAAGTACTTAACCATAAGAACGCATGCCTAAAAATGAAGATATGGGTTCATATTCAAGTTCTAATTATCTCTTAATAAAATGCATTGGTTTTTTTAAGCCTAAATATATATTGAAAAATAAATATAAGGGGGATCTAATGTTTAAGCAGTTCATTTTTCATAAGAATATTTTTCATATCTTACATAAAATAGTAATTTTGCACATATATTTACAAAATATTTTATCCAGTATTCTTAAGAAACAACATCATTGTATCTTTTCCGCATTCTATTTTGATAATGTCAGAACTACAGTAAATTTTTTGTTGTATTAAATGCAATTTATTGTATTTTTGTTGAACTTATTCTCCTCCGATTCGAAATACATCTGAATTTCTGCTCGTTGTTGCATTCCTGATTTTAAAAAATTTTTGGGTAGGAAACTACGCTAAAAAAAAAATGGTGAAAACATTGAATATTTTTTATTTTTTATTTTGGATTTCCAGAAAAAAGTTTCTTTTATAAAACTTTCTCTTTCAACATTTATTTTATATTGCTTTTGATATAAAACAGGAGCATGCATTTGTTCATTTAGCATGACAGTCTGTGTTTCTATTCTATATTCTACAATCTAGAAAGGAATATAACATATTTTTTCTAATTTTAGATCTCAGAAAATTAAATCTCAAGTGTCTCCTAAAGAAATAGACTCAAATATTGACAATTTTTTGATGATCATTAAAAGAAGCTAATAACATTTTTTTTTACAAATATCTTTGTAAAGCTTTAACAATGAACGAAAGGATCAGCATCTGAATAAAAAAAGAAGCTAAATAATATTTGATTTTCTTTAATTAAATGTAAAATTAATTATTATGAGTACTTTTGAAGCCAAATGAGAAATATTGTGCTTGCCCCCCGGTCGGATTTGTCTTGCCTTCCCGTTGGCAAATCTCTGTCACCGCCTGTGGGAGGTATCTTTCATTGAAGTGATTTGTAAGATTCCTTCAATATAGTTCGTCAGCCAACGACGTAAGAGTGAGGTGGTTAGATTCGAATAACCTCGAGAAATTTTCAAACGGCTCATTCGACTAAAAATCCTGTCTCAATCTAGTGAACCAGGTATTCTTCACTTATTCAGTCCAAAAATGTATGTGCGTCTTAGTATTTATTTATGGGTTTCTTTCTTTTCTGATTTTATTTTATATTTGTAGGATTATGGCGTTCAAAACCGCTTTGTTGTTACCCAGTTTCCGCTTCCAAATACAGTGCCTGACTTCTGGCAACTTCTATGGGACACGGGGTCATCGACAATAGTAGTTCTAAACGAAATAAGTAACAAGGATGAGGTATGTTTGTTGATTCTTTCCTTTTATTTTTTAGGACAAGATATTAAATAAGCAATAAAAATAAAATTAAACAGATGAGTATTTGAAGAAAAAAGAACAGCAAGTTAAAAATTCTATTATCATTTGATCATTGAACGAAAATAGTCATATTGTTCAAGTGAACCTTTAGAGATTGAAGCTGATGAGCTCAAATAATTAGCCAATGACACAATGTAATTTTAAGAATAAGACCTATTTCTAAAATAATAAATGAGGAAGAAGAAAATAATAAAGAGAAAGGAAGCAAAATTGTAATTTAATGACCCTCAATATTATGATAATTAAAGGGTCATAATTCATCATAGGGGAAGCACTGATAGCCTCTGATTCTATTAAATAATCGCAGACTATCTGCGACGGATTTTCGCCTTTTATTTTAACAAGCAGTTTATAGCAGAAATAAGAATTTAATATGCCACTCGTTCAATACGGCGGGAAAACAAAATGGCATATTATTTAAACTATTTTGACAGCTGACGTTTATTTTCTAACATTTGTTCAAAAGAGCAATATGCAATGGTAGCATACATACAACCAAATATTAAAAACCAACCAACTGCAAGTATACAATTCGATTTAAAAGTCCAGTATCAAATTTGAAACTTAGGGCATTCAAAGGTTAAACCACATTCACAACATTTTGATTTTATTTTAAATTTCATGTGACTGTTTTGTTTCATTTTTGATTACGTGTTCAGAGCGGACAGTGGACACTTGAGAGGAGCTGGGTGGGCAGAGCGGGCATTTTTGCACCTATTGTGTTGTTTCCCTAATCAGTCATATGTCATCTATTGTGTAGTTTCGAGCTTTGCACCTGCTGTAGAGATCAGCCGATATTTTTGAGAGAGAAGGCCTTTCTCTTTCTCCAAATATGCCCATTAAAGTATGGAATGTATATGGACAGCGTCATAGGACAAATAGTTCTGTTGAAGGGTGGAATTCCAAATTAAATGCAATCACTAGCAGAAACCAGCCTAATGTCCACTTATTAGTTAAAATATTAAAAGAAGAAACACAAAAAGTGTCTTTTAATTTGAAATCCAGAGAATTAGGCGACCCTGGAATAAAAGGGAAAAAAGCATATGTAAAACTGGGCGAAAGAATTGAAAACATCCTAAAAGAATTCGAAACATCAAACAATTTAGAAAAATGTCTAAAATCTTTAAGTTTTGTAACTAGGTTGGATTAAATTCTATGGTAAATGATATTTATGCCTTTATAATAAAGGTTAGTTAATATTTATTTACTTGTGTTTCTTTTTCTTTTATTTACTTGTATCTGTTTTACATATTTTACTTCTAGTATTTATTTTTACTTACATTAATGAAACTAATTAATTTTATGGCAATTGCAGCTGTTCTAATATTTATTTGACTCTAAAATACAGTTTTCCACAAAATCCCTGAAATTCGTTCATACCCTTCATTATACTGTTACTTACTATTAATTTTTAAATATTTCTCTAAAAGTTTTTATTTTTATTACATTTTGCTATGTTTAAAATGCATTCGCACTATAATATAATATAAATAATTAAATTTGATTGGCAAAAATGTATTTATACTTGTAATTCAATAATCGAGTGCAAAAACAGAAAACTTCAATAAAAAAATAAAAAAAACCGTTATCCCACGTGAAAGAGATTTGCCACTAAAAATACTGTTTTAAATTATATTTGTGATTTTTAAAAGTATTTATTTATTTATTTATTTATCTGCACCCTTTATCTGTTCTAAGATGGGGGGAAAATGTGTCCGCTCTGACCACGAAATCGTATGTGTCCGCTATAGCCACGTCCGCTGTAGCCACACCACCTTCATTTTTGAATTATTATGTTCAGAGACAGACAGACCGATTCATCGAAAGATCGATGCGAAATTTTTTTATCGATAATATTACTTTCCATATGTATAAATGTGCGTATCTAGTATGGCTATCATGGCAAGAAAAAAAATTGCCACGAATATTTTGGTGTTGTTGCCATTAGACTTCTATAAACTGAGCTGTTAAGGTATTTCATTTAATTTGAAAATTTTAAAGAAATGGAGATTTTTACTTTCTCTTATAGGAATGGGAGAATTCAGGTAACTCAATAATCAAAATAAAACAAATTGGAAAATGTAAATTTTTGTGTATGATTTTATTGTGAATATTTTTAAATTGTATTTAAATTTAGACAATTCTGCCAAGGAGAAGAATAACAAAATATATACTCAATCTTACTATGAAACGAAGATGAATATAAAACGCTTAATATCGTAATATCGTAATAGCATATGAGAATATGTACTTGTTCCTGCTGACTTTCAATATAATTAAAGCTACTATCTAATAAATCGACTTTTATAAAATTAATAATAAAAATTTTATTTGCAAAATTTAAAATTTCCGAAGAAAAAAATGTTGTACACTTTTTTTAATGTCCATTTTAATAAGAAAATGATCTTTCGATATAAGTCTGAACTGGTAAAAGCCAATTTAGATTAAATACATTACTTTTTTTCCCCTTATCTTTAATGCAATGCTGTTTTGGCATCATTTTACATATTCCTTTACTAGTAAATTTGCCGTCATGAAAATCACAATAAATCTTACTGAACAATAGTAAAGCGCTTAATAGCCTTTTTTTTTTATGCAAAAATAAATATCGCTGATCTATGTAACTATGATCTGTCCTCACAAACTTGGCAGAACACCTATAATTTCGGTGTTTTTTCGTTGCCATGGATACAGCTGAGTCCATCTGCCTTTCAGTGTGTTTCTTTGTGTAGTTTTGGGACCTGAATGATTCATATCGCTATTGTTTATTACATACAATTCGTTGCTTAATGTGCAACGCTTGGTTTCTTTTATGTCGCCGAAAAAGGTATCGCATTTCCTCACGTTTGCTAAAAAGGAGTGACGTAATATCTGTAATTAAGGTGAGTAATTGCACAAATCAAGCGAGTTTCTTCATGCATTTGATTTAAAATTAATGATTTATTTCTAAAGATTTGTATTCTTTTGTTAAATGTGTAATCATGTAAGGAAAAATATTTTTTTAGCATATATTAATGAATTAAATTTACTTAATGTTATAGCTATGCAATAAATTTAACTTAACATAATATTTAGCATACAGTTGCATCTTGTCTTATCCGGTGATGGGATGCCATATATTTTCTTCTGCAGAATATGCAGTGAATTCCAAAATTAAAATGACTTAGTAGACTTGACATCTGTTTTATCAATAAGAACTCATTTCATAAGATTAAGTCATAGAAATGCCCTTTGAATGCGGTTGAATATTTTTTTCCTTATTTATATGCATGTATAATTTAAAATTTATACGGTCAATTTTTTTAAAATTACATAAGAAATTATATTTTTCTTTATAGCAGAACATATACTAGGATAGTGGATAATTTTAAAATTATAATAAAACTTTTTTGAATTATTTATATTGATGCAAATTATTTCATTACTTTTAAAAATTGTCTTATACTAAATAGAAAACTATGAAGAAATAACTTTCAGAATTATTATTATTATCCTTATTATTATTGAAATAGATAAATTGGGAGTTTTAGCAGCAAAGGCTCTCATCCCCTAATGACACAGAATAATAGATTATAAATATAAAAAGCTTCAGTGAACGAAGAAAATTTTGAAGATAGTGCTTATGAAAAATAACTTTTTGGATCAAAATGATTTTATAGTAATAAATGCCATTATGAATACAATTGTTTTAAGAACTTAGCAATGCTTATAAATATACAGCATATATTAAATAGTTGTAATACTTATTTTATTCTAATATTAATATCAATATTCTTTTATTCTAATTCTAATAATAATTAAAATAGACAATTAAAATTGTCTATTTTAATTTTGCTGTTTTAATTCATTTGATTTTATCTAAGTTTTTAATTCATATTTTGAACATTTTTAGAAAATGAAATATTTATTCAAGGAATAATTGTTTATTTTTGAAGATAAATTGAGGCAGCACCGATGACACAATATGTTATCACAATATGAAATAATCTCCATTGTAGAAGAATTAAACAGCAGGACACACACACAAACACGCACGCGCGTGCGCATAAATAACAATAATTTAAATATTAATTCATTTCCAAATTTTTATCTTAATTTAGCTCATATTAATTTCATTTTAAAATGATCTCTTATTTTCTTATCCAATTCCACTTTTTACTTAATCACTTTTAACCGCGCTCTAGACGACTGCTGAATTCAGCAAGTTCTCACTATCTGAGCTCAGAAATAAAAATCCTTAATGACTGCAACATTCTTTTAAAGATACCTAAATTTCCCTATCCTAAATCTACATGAGTCAAAGAAAACCCTATAAAAATGCCATTGTAAAAACTATTGAGGTGAAAATTTCGATCTCTTTTACTCTTCTGCTATTGTGTCGAGATGTATACTGACATATTTCTTACCACTTTTTATCTGTACAAATTATGCCTCTCAGGATGGAAGAAAACGAGACTTAAAAAAGTTTCTCTTATTCGGCCACGCAACTGCTAAAATATGTTCTGGACGAACCCGTTTTAAATCAGATTTAAATTAGAAAAAGATTGTCTGAAACAAAATCAGTAAATTAATTGCCATAAAAATTATTTGTAATATTTTATAAAAATATTCTGTATACTGTTATCATCATTTTAAAATTATGTTTAAAATTTGTTCCTCGCTGAATAATTTAGGCTTGCTATTTATTGTATTCTCATATTGACGATATTTTGACAGTAACAGAAATTGATGATAAACTACTATCAGTGCTAGAAGAAAACTTTTCAGCCATATAGTTACACTATGAAACCGAAAAAACAGAATTTTGTTGAGCATTTTCTCTGAGCTATATTTATGAATTTCTATCGTGATATCCTCAAACTACAAGTGAACTGAAAGAAAAATAAAATAAAAAACTTTCAGTGCCAATTTATTATTTAAAAGCCAGATGTTGTTACTGCATTCAAAATATTTAAGGGCTTGGCGTCCATTACATTTTTGCGACTGCCTTTGCGTGTTTATTTGCAAATGAAAGACAAATCGATTCAAAATCAATTGGAGCGCTTTTGTTCAAAATAAATTCGTTTGCAAAGCTAATGGAAATTCTCACTGTCAGAAGGTGGCAAAAAATTGTTGATAATATGTAGATGATAATATTTTGTATATATTTTTGAAACTATTTAATAAAATTGCATTGTGTTTAATGAAATAAGTTACAATAACAGTATCTCTATTTACTTGTGATTCTTACTTTTTTAGGTTAGACTTAAAATTAATGTTTGGTCACCAAATTTAAATTATTTGGGCACGATTTCTCTTTCAGCGTAATCCTGTCAGTTTTTTTATTTCAACCCTAAAAACCGTTTGTTACCATTTCCTATTGTCATCCTATATAGCGGCCTTTCGGCATGTTTTTGAACTGTTGACAAGTCATGCTTGGCGAGAAATTGCATACTGATTTTAAATCTTATCATATTTTGTACAAGTTGCTTAATTTTTCTACATCTTTTATATGTCGTTTCATATTTTCTAGAACACACACTTAAATTCATGCTTCTTACTATTATAAATTATTCATAACTTTAAATTAAAATACAAACTGAAATTTTTGTATATCCATTGCTTCCCTATTAGCACAAGATATAAGATATATCCACAATATTCAAAATACCGACCAATATTTTGAATATATCGTTACAATGTTGTTGGGCATTTTGTGCTAATAGGGTAGTAACCGGAATTTGCATTAAATGTGGCAGATTCTGTAACCTCACGTAGAAAAAAATGGTGAGATTTATAGAGTGACATATTAGTAGTGACATAAAAGCTGAGTTGAAATTTAAATTAGGGTGTCTTTCTCCTCGCCAAGAATACCAACGAAGCCATAGTTCAAAATAACTGACAATAGCTGTTTTACGTATTGTTTATTTGATCAGTCATCTTGAATGGCGACTTTAAATTTCATCCTTGGCGAAGTGAAAGGGAGCCTAAACTATATTTCAACCAATAGTTGTACTTACACACTCTTCTTCTTTGTTGTTAGAGAAATAACCTGGCGCTAACTGCTGTAGAGTTAATGGTACAAGGCAAATTTACTAGACGTCGAATTCTTTTAGAGCTCTATTTGAGAAATTTGCCTAGATCTAGATTTCAATAGTTGTTATCAACTCAAAATTTCGCCTTCATTGATTTAGATATCAGACACATTTAGTAGATAATATTACTTTATATAAAACCAAGTTTCCCACCAGCGGATAACAGAGAACTTGATATTCCTAAACTTAAATCATAGATACATATTGAATATAAATCATTTGAATAACTTTAAAAATAACATTTATGATTTTTTCACTTTCAAATTAATTAGAAATCCTTCAAGATACTACAAATATATTTCTGTTAAGTTACTCGTACTCTAATTTCAAAAGACTATGAAGAAAGTCCGGTTCTACAATTTGCCTAGTTCTATACCAGCGATCCTACTACATCCTACTACAATAATTGGTGAAATGTCAAAATTAAATAAAAGGACTAGTTAATAGAAATGTTATAAGAGAAAAAAACTTTAGATAATTTAGAGTATACATGAAAAGGTATTATGTCCCATTTTTATTTTAATCAGAATAATTATTCAATTGATATTATTGATTGAATCGGTAGTGTGAATAAACAATGCTATGAGCATCGGAAGAAAGTTGTTTTAGGAAAATAATGTGTTAAAATTGTTTTAATTTTAAATCTGTGTTAATGGTATGTTTCAACTACTCCTCTCCGCTAATAATAAAAATGTTTGTGAGGGTTCTTTTGCTTTTTATAGACAAGATTATTTCACAAATTTACAAAATTTGATACGTATATACCTTGGTATATACCTTTGTGCAATATACCTTGTAATGTAAAAATTTGCATTTCCGAGCAATTTTTTTTAAAAAAAATTTAATTAATTAAAAATGAAACTAAATTTTCTTTTTTTTTCACGATAAATTCCGAAAATATTATTGCACAAAAAGAAATCATTTAAATCATTTCAAAATGTAAAAAATTGTCTTTTTACTGATGCCAATTTAACAGTCGTGTAAATTTCTTCTGAATTTTGCCAGTTTTTTTTTATTATTATTTTTTTTTATTTAACTTAATTTCCAATTCTTTATTTTCCCAAAATTCAGACCGTATAGTTCATTCAATATTTAACCACGTGAGTTTCTTTGATTATAGAAAACTAAAGTTAAGGGATTCTATTTTCATATCTGTGGATAGGAGACAAATAAAAAGAATTAATTACAATTTAGTGAAATTAAGAAAATAAATGAACCGTATATTTACATTTTTAATATAGCCACGATGACATGAAAGTGGTATCCATAAAAAAAGGTTCGTGTACAAATTGAAACTACAAATGAATGTTCATATACAAAATGCAATTAAAATAAGGCGGATTTAATATCTGACAGTTTGACAGAATCATGGATATAAAACTATATCTAAACGATTCAATTAAAATTAAATATAATCTATATCCCCGCGAACCAGCTGCTTTTTAAAAGCGACTAGTATCATATAGTGAATTATGCAATTACAGCACGTTTCCGAAGAACCGATTCAATATGGCGGATAGGCCGGCTAGCCTAGCTTATAAAAGCCGGATAGACCAGAGTTCTATGAACACATTTCTTTATCCACCAATACCAAAAGACAAAGTTTTTATACCAAAACTCACTGTTATAATACGTTTTTCTTTTCTCACTTCTTATTGAGTACTAAGCCTTCCATTTATCTTAAACCACGTAGAATGTGAATTTAACGAATAAGTATGTATTTTGCTGTTATAATCCGGAACAGCGGCAACAATTGAGGTCCGTTACACACTTACGAAACAATAAATAACTTTCTGCTCTTTCCCTGTCACAACTTGTATTTTGCGCACGACCCGTAGGAGGATCGTAGTAGACGCCCGCTTCCAATGACTTGGTCAATGCAACGCCTTCCCTTCCTCATTTAATTACGATAAAAGAAAACTAGCGCCAGATAGTACGGAAGCTGGATATTTGTAAACCGGATACTCGGAAGTGTACTGTACATGCCAAAAATAAGTACATCTGTAAATGTTATGAGTTAATTGAATAATCGAATTCATTGTAAAAGTGCTTTCATTGTACAATGCCTTTGGCAAATTAGAAGCAGTTTATTGCGAAAAAAATACACTCTCTGCAAAATAACATTTCTTTATCTGGTCTACCATAAATTTATATATTTTGTTAAGTAATGGACAGTTTTTTTCCATAGATTGTTTCTCTGATCAATTTTGGATATGATTAAATACCAATATCATATAAAAAAATTATGGATTATAAAATGAAATATTTTATTAGAAATTGTATTCTCATACCTTCTACAGTAATTTTCAAGATGTCTGCAAGTCTACAGAAGAAGCTCAATTTTTTTAGGTTAAAACTTCTCCGTCTCGCATAACGCCATGGAGAACGATCCTTTCAAACGAAGATATCCTTTAGAAAAGCCAAAGAAGAACATTCTCCTTTCTAAAGACAGCATCAATAAGATCATCTCCCATGCCCAACCATTCCAAAGCGACGAAGAAAAAGAAGCCGCCCTCAGAGAAGAGCGTGAAAGAAAACGCAAAGCAAGCAAAGAATTGGCGGCTACGCTTTCTCAAAGGAAAGAGCCGGGTAGTGAGCTGAAGAAAAAGCAATATGAACTTGGAACGAAGTTTGCGAAGTTCGAATTGGACCGAGAGGCCCGAACGGAAGCAAGGAAAAATCTGGTGCTGGAGCAAGCTTACAAGCGTTTGTTCGAAGACACCGACCGGGTGAAGTACTTCAAGACAGCCAAGAATTTTGCTGAAGCAATAAAGGAAAGGAATGATCAGATCGCTACAAGGACAACACACAAAGACGAAGAAGTCAAGTACGACACACAGTTTCTGCTGAGAACTATGCGTGACGTGGATCAGTATAAATGGGAGGAACAGGAAAAGGAGAGAATAAAGGAACAAAACAAAAAGAAGAACGCTGAAAATTGGAGGAGGCAAAACGAAGAGGTATGTGAACATTCTGTATTAATATAGTTATTGTGCTGTTTGTGAACTGTTTAATTTAATGCCATTAGAAAATAAATTTTACGAAGCGTATATTTAAAATATATAATCTTTTTAAATGGACAATTTTTAAAACTTAATATTGGATTTCAAATTCAAAAACAAATTTAGCAATATTTATATTATAAATGACTACTTCTACCAGTCCGAAAGCTTATGGACATTTTGAATGATTGGAATGCCACGTAAGCTGGCATATAGTTAAGTGTCATCACCGGTGACAGCATAACCCTTCCCGCAGAAGGCACATCCCATCATCGATGGGGGTAGATGACTCCACTACCAACATTTCTGCGCTCACATGGGCGTTAAGAACCAGCCATCATGCATAAAGCTTCTGAACCCGTTGCTTTTGTATATAAAAACAATTTCTTGTAGATATTTTACTAATTTCAAATTTTTCATATCTAAAGATCAAGTTGTTTTTACAACTGAGTATGGCGTCACAAAGTTATAAAAAGAGCTCATATTAGATCTGTTTTTCATTTGCACAATTCATTTGCATAAATAACATTATCAAATACGCAGATACCAAATACAGTGAAAAGTAAAACACAATTATCAACTATAAAATTTTGGAATACTTAGTAGATGTGTTCAATAATCTTGCCATCTAAAACTATGCACGATTTCTGTAATATCTTTCAAGCAAATACAATGTTTTACATTAGTAAACAACAAAACTGTGTTCCATATTTTATCTGGTGCATCATTTTCTTTTATTTATTCACTGGCAAAGAGCCCATATAATAATTGGTAAGTTCTCTCTAGGTTGGTAGCCTCATGTTTGTTATAAAAAGACTTTCTTCTATATATCTGACCTGTCGCTAAGATTTGTCCCTTGATTTTAGAATATAGTTTACATGCTACATTTGTCATTTTTTTCTTTATATTAAGATTTTATTATAAGGATGAATTCGCTAAAGCGTATCAGATCTTGCAAAATATAGAAGATCCAAATCCCCACGCAATTCGGACCAAAACAGAAAAAGATGGGTTGCTGCGAAGCAACCTATCCAATCGGAATGCACCAAAGAAAATGGTAGACCACCAAATGGAAAAATCATTAGCTGGCTTTTTTATATTTTGAAGGCCAAACAATAGAAAATGGACATGATGAAAAAAGTAATCCTTAAAACAAATGACGGGTCTAACTCAGAAGACATGAAATATGCGCGTTATATTGCCTTATTTTTATACAAGAATAATTGCGAAATCATGCATTAAGAAATATTCTAAAAGCAACCAAAAAATGCGATATTGATAAAATATTTTGCCATATTTTAAAACTATTATTGTTTGAATATTATCATACAAAGAAATTAACTGAAAGTTGCCGCAGTTTGTATTTTGCATATTATGAAATCTTTCAATATTTCTTAGTGTGCTTCTAATTGTAATTTAAATAAAATGAAATGATCCTTTCTTTTACTTTCTTTTTTTTTCTTTGAAGTATTGAAAGAAAGGATCTTTCAAAAAAGATATTTTCTTTGAAATGAAAAGATCCTTCCCTTTTCTCTTCCACATATACTCCTATAATGAAATCATTTGTTAATTTCGCTTATAAAGTCATTTAAATAGGTCGATGTCAGTTCTAGTAATATCATGTTATTTAATTGTAATGTCACGAGAAATGTGCTTCTAATTCGGCAAGGCTCCTGTCATTCAGCTATACAGAACTTACATTGTGCTACGACATCAAATCCTATTTTTTTTTTCTTTTCATAATAGATAGCGAATTGGTAGCGCATTTAGCGCGTATTACGAGTTTATGAATTGACTTTATAGAACATTATTTGCAGCTTTTACATAATCAACGAATGAAATATGACTGTAAAGGAATTAATGGCATTAATTGTTTAGTTCTTTTAATTATTATTGAGTTTAGATTAAGTTAATTTTTTTTTGTTTGTTTCACTTTTTTTTCTACATTTACTTCCAGATTCTACAGAAAAAAAGCAAAGAAAAATGGGAACATTTAAGGGATGGTTACCTCATTCGGGATGAAGATGAACGGGACAAGGAAAAAGCAGCTAGGAAAGAACTTGAAGAAATGGAACGAGTACGTCAATACAAAGAAATGCTAGACAACCAAATTTTAGACAAACAGGCATTATTCGATACCCACCATCGCCTGGAAGAAGCTGAAGAAGTGAAGGCCAAACTTTTTAACGATGCCAAACGTCAAATGAAATTGGAACATAAAAAAATAAAAGAGCAGCTTGACAAAGAAAAGAATTCACTGAGACAGCATGTGGCGAGCACTTTGACTGACGAAGGTGCTTTCTTAAGAGCTAAAGAAGAAGCCAGTTTGAAAAAGGCGATTTTGGAAGCTGAAGAAAAAGCGCGGGAAGAAGGCGCCATGAAGCAACTAAAAAAAGAGGAGGCGCTAGAAGCTATACAAGAGTTCTACGATAAAGAAATGGAGGCAAAAGAGAGGCGTAAATATGAAGAAAGGTTAAGCGGATACCAAGAAGGTCGCAGGATTGCGGAAAATGTGGATCGTTTACAAAGAGACGAAGTTTCCAAAGCAAAAAAGTGGAAAAATCTCGAAAAAGAAGCTCAGCATTTGCAGATGCATCAGATTGCAAAACGGCAAGCCAATAAGAAAGCAGAAAATGTGAATGAGATAAAGGATTATATGAATCACATGCGAAGTTTGGACAACGAGGAAGAAATGTTCCAGAAATTTGCTCAGATGGAGATTGAGAAATGTGAAGCCCGAGGAGTAGACACCTATGCCATGAGGAAAGCTGCTAGGCCTGGTATTGAATGTGGAAAGGGCCCGCTATTTGAAGACCGTGGGCATATCAGGCCTAGGTACTATGCAGCAACTTGGAATCCAGACGATCTCGTTCATGTTAAACGAAATCAAAGACTACAGGACACAAAATCAAGACTTGGATTTACGTTGTATTAAGAGTACCGCATTTCTTCAATAACGATGATTGTTTTCATTTTTCTATGAATGAATACATTTGCTCTATCAAGAATCTGTATCAAAAATTGAGGATCAGAATAAAATTTTTAATCTTGTAATTTTAACATTTTATACATATAATTCAGGTAAAACAAGATATTTAAAATGATTTATTTATTTAAATAAACAAATTATTCAAAACTTTATAAATGAATTTCTTTTCTTGTCGCCTATAAAAATAATTTATTAACCACTAAACACATTATTTTAAATTAATCGTATGTTGGAGATTGAATTAACTTAGTTGAGGATTAATTAATATATTTTATCAAAAATCGAGCAAAATATCAGATCTTATTATTTTTGGAATGTGTTACCTCATTCTTATTGTCATAAATCTTACTTGCCTTATTTTTCCCGATTTTAATGATAGGATTATCTTATACTTTTAATTTGAAATGGGGGAAAAAATTAACTGATGTTTTTATAAAGTTGAATAAAAATAATATAAAAATGTGTGACTTATTATTTTTGAAGTAATCTCTGTTTAAGTTAAGACATGTACATTGATATCAACATGTTTAAAACGGAGTTGATAGATCTCAACCAAAGTAAATAATAATTAGGTTTATCTTAAAAATTCTCAAACATTTTTTTTTCAATAATCAATTTTACGTCATCGAATTCAAACAGTCATTTAATAATCTTTTGCGAGGAGGTTCAATGCGCTTGAAAGCATTGGTCTAGTAGAGTAGCAAAGGTATGTTAGGTTATGGCCATGGCATTAATTTCTTCATCCACTCTTGATATTTCTTCTAAAAAGATGACAAACGCATTAATGTATTATATCTAAGACATCCTCTAAAACTGATACTCATACCTTCCTTCCTACCCCCAATCGCTATATAACTTCCTCAAACGCCTTATAAACATAACCAACAAGTGTACAAATTTCAGAACTCTTGCAAAGAGAAAAATTTAAAAAAAATGTTAGGTTAAATAAAAGTGGGTGGGAAAAAATCGAGATACATATGTAATGTTAAATACAAATATCTTCATTATTCCTTACAGAATGTTAAGAATTATTTTATTAATTTCGTAAAGAAAACTGAAATTAATTGTTATGCAAGAAAAGCAAATTTACATTCAATATATAAATTCAAAATACATGAAAAATTTTGTCAGAAAAATTTAGGAAAGAAGGATTTTTTAAGGTATAATTTGGGTGATATGTATTCAACTTTTCTGTGCAATACTAACATTTAAAATTTCAATATTTCTAAATGGAAAATTTCACGTTAGTACCTATTTAAATTGAGATTTTAAGAATAATGTATTTTGAGAAATGGATGTATTTCGGCGAAGGATCAATAATAATAAAATATTTACCAACGAAATCATTATATATCAAATATTAGAAATATTTGTTATGTAATGGTTTCGTTGACAACTAAATTTTATTTGTGTTTAATATGATATACGAAATATAAACAAAAATTCAATTATGAATTTGGTACCTTAAAGTTTAAGTCCCGTGTCTTCCATAAGTAAGACAGATAAGATTTCTCTGCCATTATAATAGATGCCGAACTGTTCATAATAATGTAAAATCAATATAAAAAACATGCTAAAATAAAAAAGAGGTTACAAATTATTTCTACATATAAAAAATAATTTCTAATAAAACTGCTTATTGCTATAAAACAAATTTTAAAATGAATTATTTTGCATGTTTGAAATTCCAACTTAAAAGATAGAATAACAGTATATTAATATTGATATCATAAAATATGTAACAAGAACCTGTGTAAATATTACCTATATTTCTGTCAATATAAGTTTTATATTGACGAAATATTTTTAATAAATAATATTTTACATATTTTTATAATATTATAATTTAATAAATAATATTTTATGTATTTTTATATTATTATTTAATAAATAATCTATAATATATTTTTAATATATAATCTTTCAAACAGTCAGGTACAGTTAAAAAATTTCACTTACCGATTTAAATTTTCTAATCAAAGATAAGGTCATTATAATTATATCTCTGTTTATAAACATTAATATAAAGTTCCGAACATATTTTTCATTTTTAATTTATAAAAGTGAAAAAAATTAATTACGAGTCGGTATTTTTTAATTTTAGCCAAAACTATTATGTTAAAATATTGGAAGGATATCACATAATTGCTTGATTACGATCGGAAAATTCACCATCAATTAATAATAAGAACATCATTATTTCATTCAGAAATTGTATTTAAAAATCAAGCTTATATTTTTAAAATTGAGATTAATATCTCAAAATAATTATTGAATTTTTATCTTTTTTAGAGTTCTCCAACGTTTTGGCCGCAATCTGGCAGTATACAGCAAGGCAATATAAAAATTCAGCATTTGGCTTCCGAAGCAGAATATTTTGGTGGAGTACTAGTTCGGAAATTCAGCGTCAAAAATCCCAAAGGTGTAAGTAGAGAGTGACGTTTTATTACATTTCCATTTCTTCATCAAGATAGTTAGTAAAAAAATTGTGCTTACATTACATCCAAACAAACTTCTTGAAAACAAAAAAAGGACCTAATAATGCTGCTATCGAAAAAACATTTTATTTTTTAAACTAGCCTTTTTTGGCGACCAGCTGATTCATCGGGAATGTTAAATCAACTTAAATTTAATCTTTTATGAATAATTTGAGTTTTTGCAATTAAGTCTAGTCTCCTAATTTCGTGATGATGTTTAAAATTTGGATGCCTAGGAAATCTATTCTAAATTGCATGTTGTCTTGTACAATAATGTACTTTCACTTTGCGATTAAAATTCTCCATCAATTAATAATTGGAACATCATTATTTCATTTAAATAATAATAGGAACATCATTATTTCATTTAAATATTATATTTAAAAACCAATAATGAATATTTGATGAAATAATAATGGCTGCAACAATGAAATCTATTGCTAATCTATCTCATGCTAAAAAATATTTTTAAAAAAATCATCAAAATTCCAGAAAAAAAAAGCCACGGCAGCTAATTATATTAGTATAGTTAAAAAGACAATTTTTAAAAGTCAAATCTCTGTAATAATATGTTGGAAGTGATGGCGGATAAATGTCACCATTTCAGGCAATTTTTATTTAATTTAAGTTTTTATTAAGATTTCCAGATCTTAATAAAATCGCCTTTCATCTTCTATCAAGCTTTTGTAGTTCTGGAAGTGTAGTTGCTCTGGCTGCCACTTTTTTGGGGGAGTGCGGGCACTATAGAAACAAAATATTAGTGCATTTCAGTTTTTTAAAGATTGTTGTTTGTTGTTTTATATTTCTTAGGCATAAGAGCCATCTTTAGCCAAACTGCGCTACCCATATGGTAAGGCAGAGGTTAAATTTTCTTTTAAAATTGTGTATATGAATGATTACATGAAAGCAAAATAAAATAGTTAAAATAAATTGGAAACAGTAGAAAATGGTCATGCATTTAAAATGAAGAACAATTTAAAATATTTAAACAGTTGAAGAAATTAAATGCACGGTAAAAATTTGAAAATGGGATGGTGTTCTTCTCCCAGTAAATCAATGAGAGTTAAAGGTGATGCATGAAAAAAACTTGTTATAGTAAACATTAAAAGTAGGGCATTTCATTAAAATGTGATGAACGGTAAAATATATACGACATGTAGAGCAAATAGATGCTCTGTCACCGAATAGTAGGTGCTTGTGGATGAACCGAGTATGTCCTATATGAAGGAGAGTTAATCATTTTTTTAAAAGAGGAAAATCATAAGGAGTCAAAGAAATAATATTATGCATATTTAGATATATTCGTGGAAGAAAGAAGAACATAGAATGAAATTGATGACAAACTTGTTTGAGGGTAGGAAAAATGGTGAGGATTCAGTTTTTAGGAATTAAAAAAAAATGGTATGTTTAGAACTTTTAAGATTTAAGCTTTCTCAGATATAATAAAAAAATTAAACTCTCTGAACAATCATTAATGAATGCTCCTGGTTTCGTCTTACTAATAGAAGAGCAAACAGAAGTTCATATGACGCCAATCCCCCGATTAATTATTTTCTGGTAAGAAAACAATAATTATTCAGAAATTGCGGAATTAATTTAGAGGTTCATAAATCTTCCGGAAGTAAGTGATATTGTCATTAGTACAATCAATAGCACTATTAATACTCTAAGTACTTGCATAGTCTCTGTACTGCAATGATTTTTAAACTGAATTGTTCAAAATAACAGAAAAGATTGAAACATGGAAACCTTGATAAAACTTAGAAAATAAAATAAAAAATGTTTAGAGGGACTAATTATCGAAGCTGAGGGCAGAGTGCAGTATGGTACAGTTACTAAGTTGAAGAGTACAGTTTTTACGACAAAAATCAATCTTATTTAAGTAACTTGCCCATCTTATTAAAGTCTTATAATCAATCTAATGAAAATCTTATTAATATAGAAATGCGGGAGTCAGTCTGATATTTTTAAAGGCATTTTGATTTCTTAATAAATATCGGCATCTTTAGATTTAATATACAGATATCTCTTAGTCCAAAAATTATACCATTCTTTTCTAGGCAAAATTCTAGCAGAAAAAGAGGGAAGCCAAATTAATTAGAATATTTATTTGATGCTGCAGTAATAGATGTATGAGTTTCTAAAATGAGAAAATATTTTTAGAAGCATAATTTTATTCAGAGTTGAAGTTGAAATTCAAGTTTCGAAATTATCTTTTAAATGAAAAAAATTAAAAATATCACATATGAATGAATCAGAATTAAGAATTCTACTATTCATTTTGCTTAATAGTAATTTAGTACGAATACCTAATTGAAAAATTTTTCCGTTATTAATTATTTCAAAATTTATGAAGAGATGAAATTCAATAGGTTTCAATCGAAAAAGTGTATGATTAAAATTTAATACGAAAAACTAAATTCAAAATAAAGATTGCTGCTCCAAATGATGGGCTGAACATCATGAATTCACTCTTCCAATTCGCCAAGTAAATTAGATGTTACCATAACTTTTTTGTTAAGCATTTACGATGACCTTATACTCTTACTGAAAATATGTGATATTATATAATTTTGAATCTTAGTTGTAACTTCGTTTTCAGAAAAAACGTACGATTAAAACATTTCATCTGCATGGCTGGAGACGGGAAGATTTCGTCCCTCCCCAAGTGGACACTATTGTCCAGCTCATAGCCAAAGTAGACAAATGGACGAGAAAGAGTGGGCCAGCACCTGTCCTAGTCACTTGCTAGTAAGTATGACAGGGTCTGAAAAATTTCTCCTTCAGATATTTTGTATTTTTAAAAGCAAGAAAATAAAAAGATCCTGACTGTTTTTCAGAGATTTAGAGAATTTTCTGAAAGAACTTAAGAATATAACCATGTATGCATTGTTCCTATTTTCCAAACAATATTTCAAAACCACGCTAAAATCAGCTCTTTTTGTAATTTTATATTGATAGACTAGTATTTGATCTAAATATTTTTAAACTATTTGCTTAATTATTTTGATTCTGTTGAACTTGGAGTTAGAAATTGATACTTAGATACCAATGACACTTCCAAAAACAGTCGGCCACAACAAATTCCTGTCGATACTGCTACGTTCAGTGGTGGCGGGGTGGTCGGCTGTACATAAGAAAGAAGAAGAAGGTACTTCCATTATTATTTTCCACTCTAACCTTGTAATCAGAAACTGAAAACGAACAGCAGCATTTTTTAATTGTTTAGCTTTTTCTTTTATTGATTTATTGCTCATTATATGAAAAAAATGAAATTGTTTGTCGTCACAATAGTATACGATGAAAATGCAACATTATTCCATTCATTTTTGTGAAGTTTAATGGCTGTCGACTTCTATATGATGTACTAACATATTTTCAGATAGATTATATTCATAACACTTTGAATTCTCTTGGAGTTAGAGACTTACTGAGATGCCAATAGTACTATAAAAATATTGCCATTTTTTCATTTCTAATTCAGAATCAGAAATCTAAAAACGATCATCAGTATTTTACCTTAATTGAACATTTCTTTCCTCATGTGATTCTTCATTGTTTGAAAAGAATATATATCTTATCATCACGATGGAAAATTCATTGTCATCGTTTTCAAGATCACTGAAATGCATCTTTGCAAAGTGCATTATATTTCTAAACCAGCAAGAGTATATTTTCAATGCCTTTCCACCAGATGGCGCTAGTTTCGGGTATACAAGATATCCCCTTTAATCGTGATCCATTAGATAATTTCAGATCTTTGGAGATAAGCATATACATTTAATTGGAAAAATCGTATAAATGACACAAAGACATTTATTTTAAATTATATGAGCCGATAAATATATTGCTGACAAATTTATTAAGCCTAAATTTTATCACAATTTCTTTGCCTAGCTATTTATATTGAGTAAATCTACTTAGCATATTATATTTACTCTATTTCCCATATTTACTCCATCGAAACTTTTATAGTTATACTTATAAAAGAAAGTATTTGTGCGTGGGTGTATACCGATGCTTTACAGTACTAATCATTAAACATAGACCTAACAAATTCAGCATATATATATACTTCAGAAAATATAAATGTGCACCTCAAAGCAATTTTTAAATTTTTAATTAATTAAAAATTAAGCCGAAATTTTTGACATATGTTATAACATCTGAAATGTTTAAGTACAAATTTTAAGTTTACGCCATTTTAAAATTTTAAAAAAATTGTCTTGTTAATGGTGTTAACTATCATGCATATTTCTCTGAATATTATGGTTTAAAAAATTTCATGATTTTTAACAATAATTTTCATTGTTGCAATGAAAATTGAATAATTTTTATTGCGTTATCATATATTTTATCGAGTATTTTTCTGCCATTGTTTTAAGCAATTGAAGAAAGATTCTGTTTAATATCTAAGCAATTTATATGAAAAATAAATTAGGTGAAATCAAATAGATGCAAAAGTTAGACAATAGATTAATAAGTAATCCCCATTTTTAATAGAACTATGATGTCATGAGACTTGACTACAAAAAAGGAAGAGTTCATTTATGCAATAAAAGCAAATGTAAAGTTAACAAAGTAACACTACTCTAATAAATGTTTCAATTTGATGCTTAAAAATACTTTTTGTATTATTAAAAATGAGCATCAAATTATGCATAAAAGGTATAATTAGAATTTAACGCAGCCATTACTTCAAACTAAACTGCCAATTCCCAAAGGCGGCTAAAATTGTATAAAAAAAAATGAGAGAGTAAACATACAGCTTTCATATATATTAATGTGTAGACATATACATCGGGACATATATACAGACATGTACATCTATAAAAGTGTAGACATATACAACTGCTTGATTAAATAAAAACATAATAGAGCAACTACTTGATTAAGAAATAGTTCCTTTTGTTAAAAAAATATGTTTAGTTAGTGATAATTTTTTATTCTCAAACTTTTCTTTATCTATAGTATAGTAAAACATTTACTTAAATATCACTAAGTAGTTTATAATTTCCTTTTTTAGTGATGGCTGTCGAGCGTCTGGTTTCTACTGCGCCGCTTCCTATTTGGCTGCTCAGATCCACGACACGAGGCAGGCAGATGTGATCCAGGCCGTAAGGACAGTCAGGCTTCATAGGCCAACTTTAATACCTACGGTGGTAAGACAAATGGTTTTGTTAACATTCCTTTTGTGAAAAAAATTATCAGATAACACAATTTAGCTGTCATTTTTCGGTTTTTAATAAAAACTAATTAACTCAGAACATTCATATATGAACAATAAGAGTGTGCTTTTTTTCTCTAGAAATCTGTGAGGTTATTTCATGCACACTTCAATATTTTGGTTCATTTTGTTGTTGTCGTTTCCGATGGCACTTGTCATAGACAAGCCCGCTAACTAAGTTAGCGAATTTAAACCGAAATTTTTGCGTCTCTTTTTGTAGCGCCATCTAGAGCCAAGAGTACGACTTAGCTACTCACATCCCTATTTACGGGGTGGACTTCATCCAAGCAATTTAATCATTCAACCACAGATCGTAATTTAGACCTGAACCAGAGAACGATCACTTCTGATCCAGTAACCCCAGTGGTATTACTCTCGACATGGAGGACATCGTGACCACGACAGATTTATACGAGTGCAAGCTACCACCACACACGGAAATTCTTCGGCTGGCGGGATTGAACTCACAACTCAAGGGAGAAAAATCCAAAGCCCTACCAACCAGGCTATCCGGGCCTTTGGTTCATTTTAATGCAATGCTGTCAAATAATGTGTCTCTACAATCAAACGTAATTGCATAAACCATATACTAATTAATAATACATTATCTTACATTGTATTGTTTTGTCAGATTCTGTTTCTCTGCTGTGAAATTATTATCACGAATCAGCAGCGCTTTTCTGTTCTTTCTATAGTAAATTTTGTGTATGCACGCGCGTGTGCTCATGTAAGTGTCTTTCGATAATCAATGCTATAAAGCTCAGTATTTTAAATACTTCCAGAAAATGCAAAAGCGCATATTGTGGCATTCACTAGCAATACCACTTTGGATGTCATTTGAATAATTATTAGTATTGTTAATTTAAGTAGTCTTTTCCAAAACTTTTATCCTATTTTATTAAAAAAACTCTTTTGTTTTATTCTATTTTATTTTAGGAGCAGTACCGGTGGCTTTATGAACTAAGTTGCTTCTTAGTATCTGAAAAGATTCTAAAATGAAAGAAAGCTGTGTAATAGCATCTACCGGTGACTGACACCAGCTCACTTGTACAGGAAAACCATGGCTTCCAGAACTAAATATCAGGCAAAACCACCGATTTGCAATACAAAGGAAACTGTTTTATTAATATGTAATGTATATCTATACCTTTTATTGTTCGTATTTTAATAAAGTGAATTTTAAAAGAAACAAAGTGGAGAATTTTTGCTGACTGTCACAAACATATTTGTTTTTTGATGAAATCGCCATAATACACTGTAATGTTTTTTTAATATTTAAATATAAGTTTTCTTTTAATTATTAAAACGAATAAATAATTTGTTTTTTTTTCATTCAATCTGCCTACTTTATAGTGTACAAAATCTCCAACATTTTATAATGTTTAAAATATTTGAGACATAAGAAAAATCACAATACTAAATCGATAAAAAAAATGGCGTGATTTTTACATTATAGTAATAGAAAAATTTGAATGAATCCATAAATAAGAAGATTATAAACCTGTCTCTTAACGAGAAAAAATTATTCAAAAAATGAATTAATGAAAAGAATAAAACAGGAATTTGATCTCCACTTTATTCAATAATGTAATTCTGTATCAAATTTTAAGACCAAATTCGTCGTAGATGGTCTGTCTGTCTACCTACAAATATGGTAACAAGAATGTATTACGTTAGATGAATGATCTCCTTACATCTCAGTTTTAGATTTATACCAAATTTTGAATCAAGTTTGCCGAAAGGATGCCGTACGTTTTACAGAGTTTTTCCCCCTTTATAAATAAAAAAAAATGAAGAAAACTTATTATATGAAGTTAAATAAAAGAAGCGGCATTTTCAAGGAAATTATTATAAACATTTCAAATGATGTTATACATTTGCCTGTGAGGATTTCACACACACAAAATCAAGAGATAAATGAAAGAAAACAAGAATGGTATATCAGGGGATTCAATGCCTATGCAAAAAAAAAAAAAAAAAAAATGCGTTTGAAGTAAAGAGAACCTATCGGAATCGCATAACACTGCAGGGCCGGAAAGGTTTTCAAAGCTAGAGCAAATAAATAAATAAAATAAAATGCAAGAAATGAAGCACTTGTTTCTAATAAGTTTAAAATCGACACAGGGTCGAATCCCCTGCATTTTGAAAGATTTTTTCATGTCGTGGATCCCCCCCCCCCCCGGCAGTTGTAGAGATCATTGCTTTCACATGATTTCAGTACAAGTTAAAGCATCATATCAATGAACCGGGTCATCAACCCGATACAAATGATGTCTAAATGTAATGTATAGTGTTGTAATTTCTTTCGTAAAATATGGCGAGAGTGTAGGTTGAAACCACATAAAACCATCATTGGGTGACGAATATGTTTTTCTGTATCGCTTGATTACGAGATAGTGGTCATTGGAGGTGTCTCTGACATTGTCAATCGAGACAAATGTGGAAAAATTTATCGGGCCGGGGGCGGGGCAAGTGTGCACTCAGGTTCTTTGTAACGCCTTCTACCACAAGAAGAAGATGTTTTAGACTCTGAAATGTTAAATAATTCTGAATCTTCCTTATGCTTTCTATGCTCATCAGTTCTCCCTGAAAGTTCTTCCAGCTGGTGTTGAATTTTCTGGTATATATATCTTCTAATTTCATCTATTCATACAATCATTCTGCCTATAACTTACTATTTATTCACTGAAAATATTAAATATGTTTATTTGTGTGAATGATATTGCGGTCATGTTTTGAATGATTTTTTTAAAAAATGTTTCTTGGAGGGGAGGAAAGTCATAGGGAATGATTAATTAAAGTCATCATTAAAAAGATATTTTTTTATAATATCAGGATAGAAGGAAATATTTTTTCTGTATAGTAAATTTTGAAATTATTGTTCAGAAATTTATGAAATGAATTAAGCAAAAAAGTAACGAACAACTAGTGCAAAGGTTATTTTCTATACATTACGCTCCCGAATATCCGGCTTAATTTGGTGAAAGAACTGCCCGAATATTCTATGAATTCATTTCTTTGCCCATCAATACCCGAAGACAAAGTTTTATACCAAAACTCACTGTTATAATATTTATTTTCTCACTTTTTATTGAGTACTAAGCTTTCCATTTATCGCAAATTACGTAGAATGTGAACGCTGCCCTGTGAATCATATAAGCAGTTAAATTAGAAGTCTCTGCACTGGTAGTTTATATATATATTCCTATATTTCACTACACGTTTCAAGAATTTATTAGAGAAAAAGTAAGTTAAGGAATATAAACTGTTCACATTTTAACATGAATTTTGCAATGCCCCTTAAATGCAGGAAACATAAACAAAATATTAACGTAAATCGTAGGCTTAGTTCTTAAGAAAATTGGCTCAAACTGATTTTATTTTTCACTGATAAATCATCACACAAGTAAGAAAAGTTGACTCTAAGATAAGAGCCAAAACTTACAGTTTTAAGTTTTCAAAAAGTCCTTAATAGTGGCTTAATAGACACCTTGCCTTTATTATCTAATTACGATTAAAAAAAATCGGCCGGATACTCGGGAATATTTGTGTAAAATTTTCGACCAATATCTTACACAAATATTAGTAGAATTTAATTTGGTCTAATTTCATTTTAATCAAATCATTCCAAATTAATTAGAAAAAGCAAAAGAAATTTAAAATCAGACAATAAAAAGTTTGATACCAAATGAATTCTTCTTTGATTTTATGAACAACAAATGCAACATGCGTAAATTTAAACTACTGAGAATCGGATTACTTATATCACATGTCAATGACTTTATATTATTAAATCATGGAAAGCGATGTATTTATTTATTTACTTAATGTAATTGAATGCATTATTGCAAATTATTTATTTGTATGGTATCAATTTTTAATTTTTGTGATTTTAAAGAATATTTTTGAGTTTTGTATGTTCAAAAAAGTATGAAACCAGTAATTTTAATGAAAATATGCTACCATATATGTCATTATATACCGTAGACTATATTTATACTACGTTGCAAAGCTGAGTTTTTTTCAGAAAATATGAAATATTTTTAATTCAATATTCATATTTTCAAACCTATTTTCTTGATAAAACCGTTTTAATTTTGTTTCTAAATTAATTTTTTGATAACTTACAGTGTTTTTTATGTTTCCATTATACATAATCCAAAACTATTTTTTTTGTAATGCCCGTTCATCTCATATTCTATTTTTCTGTGTGAGAGCCAAAATGCTCCTCAATGACTCGAACCTGAACGATATTCGTAATAAACCAGTTGACCCTTTTTGTTTCCAACCCTGGGATATTCCGAAATTTACCTTTTTGAATCCTTTCATAGGACTTAATAAATTTTCAACTTCTCATATTGTTTTAAAACAGCTTTTTTCTACAACATGACTATCGGTATTCATTTTTTGAGCCTGTTTACATGGATAGCTCGAAATCAGATGGCCATGTTGGTTATGGAATCATACTTCCATCTGATACATTGACCCGCCATCTTTACAATTGCTGCTCAGTTTTTACTGCTGAGTTGATTGCTATATTCTGTACTCTCAAGAAAATTCCGCTTTCCATTCAACATGAATTTATTATTTACAGTGATAGCAAGAGTGCGTTGGAGGCATTCTTTCACTACCATAATCAAATGCATCCAATAGCTGTACGAAATCTGTTCACTTTGCACATCTTGAAAAATGAAGATTTTTAAATAATTCTTTGTTGGGTTTCAGGTCATGTAGGCATTTACGACAACGAACTGGCGGATTCTATTGCAAAATCTGAATTGCCGCTTTTAAACCAAAGACTTCCATGCAGTGACATTAGGAAGGCCTTCGCTCATCACATCCATTTTACCAAAACACATGGAATCTGCAAACCCATAATAAATTTCATTCGGTCAAATCAATTATTAGGCTGTGGCCTAGTCACTCTATACGTGAGGTTGATGTCGAATTGACTCGCCACCGTATAAGGCATACTTGCTACACCATAAACATCTCATTTTTGTCGAGGCGGTACCACAGTGCCCTGCATATTGTGCAGATTTTACCATAAATCACATTTTAATCGAATATCTATCGTTTAATTCCTCTCGTTCACATTTTTTAAATTCACTCGTTCACATTAACTTTGGAAGACCTGGTGGATGAGAAATACCACTGTCGTGGGTCTGAGAATAAATTTTTAATACCCATTAGCTTTTATACATATATCTGATTGTTTTTAATTTTGGTTTATGTTTGATATGTTTACCTGGATTCATTGTTTCGCTTTTTTAAAATCAGTATTTTACTTATATATATTTAACATTATACATTCTTCACATATATTTTTTTGCATTATAATATTGCTATCTTCTTCTTTTTTATTTTAACTTTTTTTTATTGTCTGATCTATATTTTCATTATTTGCTTGGCGCAGCGTGGCTGTACATGGTTTTTGCGCTAGAAAAAAAAATCAAACCTAGAACAAAAACAAAGCTATTTTTTCAAATTTTGAATTTGGACAGAATTTTCTTGCGAAAAAACTTCATAAATTAAAATCTAATACATATTTTTTGTTCAAACTTGGTTCAATAATTTCTCAACTTGCTCAGCAGGTCCTGAATAAGAGAATAAGAATCTGTTCATTTTAAAATATTATATAGCTGTTTTAATATTTCATAATGTGGAAAAAGACAGAAAATGGTTTATTATTTTTCAGTCGAATACCAATATTTAAAGACTAGATAAAAATACAACTGTTTTTTATAGTTTAGGGGCTGTATGATATTTTTCTTAATCTGTCTGGAATATTTGGAACAAATAACTTAGCAGTCTTTGGAACAAGAAAGTTTTTGCTTTATATCTCTTTTTGCTTAAAAAAAGTAATAAAACAAAAAACTTACCCTCTATTTTTCAAGTTTTTAAAAAGGTTTTGGTGTTTTGCTAGTATAATTTGGTTTAGTACATATTTTTTAAATCAGTTTTATCAAAACATTTAAAAGTATGACTATTTTATAAAGTTTTTCCATATTCATCCCTAATATAATATATGTCTGATTTTTATTACTATCATCAAAGTAATAATCTTAATATAATTTAATAACTTCAAAAAGAAAAGAAGTATATCTCTAAAGAAGGCAATCAATTCTTACCATATTCTATATTATTACATTCTATCTTCTTCCATTTGTTCCTATAGAATGTCAAGAGTAAAGAACATTTAATTTATAATTCAGTTATATATTTTAATATTTATCACTGAAAATGGCAAAAGTTAATTAGCATATTCATAAAAGTTTTTAAAAGACAATCTTTTTAAAAAAAAATTGTGACAAATGTATCATATCTATGCTTTGATGAATGTCATAAATAACTAAAATGTGTATTACATATCGCTGAAACGTTTTTGCTTCGTTTCTAGGTATTTCTCATTATAATAATGTGCTGTATTTGGGTCAGATTCACCTAATTCTCTACTTCGAACTTAGGTTACTCGGAACATGCAACATTTTTTGAAAAAAAATAAACCACACATTTGAGCTAGCAACGGCTTTTGTTGGAATTCCCCATAGAATATCTTATTGACAAACTGTTCTTTGAAAAGTTGTATTTTCTTGACAGTTTCTATTATTTTGGAACGGTGGAGTATATATTTAATCAAGTAAAGGCATTTCGCTTTGGAATTTCTATAAATATTTTCGACAAAGAGTCAATCTAACTGTCATAACTATTGTATTTTTTTCTTCAAAATTTTCAATATTATGTAATATTAAAAATGTGTTAGACGTATTTCAATAATTAAACTTTTGTAACAATTCCATTTTAATACTATTGTTATTTTCATAAACGAAAATTAAAATTTAGCTTCAAATACAACAAAGTAACATATACCTCGAAATAAAATTGCCGAAAAGTCACAGAAGATATTTCTTATAGTATTGATTTAATTATCTAGTTAAAACATTTTTAACACTATTATTAAACATTAAAAGTCTGCTTTCAGATATATTGCTTATAAATTTTAAAAAATCAAGAAGACTTTTAGTAAATAACTTTTAAATATCATTAAAAACTATTAAATTATTTAAAAACACATGGCAAATCTTCAGTCATGATACCTACTGAGAATTTTGAAAGTGTTAAATACTTGTAATATCATAATAGATAGAAAGACGTTTTGTTCATGACACATTTCAGCTATATGTAATCTAAATATTCAACGTTTGTTTTAATGTGATGTCAGTTCTTACTTCCTACAAAATGTTCGATTGATTCCAGAATTAAACTGGTTACACAAATTTGAAATATATCTTCTATATCTCTATCTATACTTATAATAAAGCTCAATTTGTGTGTGTGTGTGTGTTTGTGTGTGTGTTGGCGCTCTACAGGCCAGATCATTCAACCTACAGCTACCAAATTTGCCACGTGTATACCTTGGAGGCCGGGAATGTGCACCTGTGGGTTATTTTTTCGAATTTTTAATTAGACATTTATTTAAAAATTAAGAGAAATTTTGGCGTGTTGCTGCTATAACTTCCAAAAATATAACCGCACAAAAAAGACTTTTGCATGAAGTCAAGGATCAAAAATTTATCTTTTAAATGATATCAATGTTTTAATTTTGAAATTAAATTTCTATTCTTAATGAATTTTTAAATAAATATTTTAACTATATTTTTCAACAATTTTTTTCGTAAAAAATAAAAATAAAATTTAAGCTGCACGAGCACGTTTCGCCTTCATGGGAAAAAATTAGCTTTTTTTCAAAGTGTTGCCATCACATTGATTAAAGTTCCAATTAAAAATAAATTAAATCTTTGAGGAAATGAAATCTACAAAAATATAATTTTCGGCACGTGTTTGTAGGAAATGAAACAAATATGAAATATTATTTTTTCTAAAAAATAAATTCAAGAAAAATTATTTTAGGATCTTTTACACTCTCTATATTATTAATCCAATAAATCAGTTTTATTTTAAGGCAAGTTTTGTTTAATATGAACAGGATATCCATTCAAATCAGGGCCACACAGCTAATTTGTAAACCTTTAGTTAGACACAGATCTGCTAAAATGTTCTAAATGGAAAATAATTATATTTTATGTAACTTGATTCAATAAACTTGAAACACTAATATTTTAAATAAAAAGAGTTAATTTCCAATCAACTAAAACAATCACTTAAACTGGCTGATTTATGAAAATTTGAATATCACTATTCAATAAAAAAAAGGATAATTTTAGATTTTCCATCGATCATTTAAAAAAAAATACGCCAATCAGCGCACAGGTTTCTCAAGATTATTTGGCCTAAGATTATGAAAATGTTGAGTTTTTCTAAATTTTTAACATTCAAAACTTCATAAATAAGTCTTAGTTGATCGTGGAAAACAGAAACATTCATTCATTTATTTAAAATTTGGTGTATCCAGAATATTTCTCAGAATATGATACCTTACTGCATTAAATTTAGACTTCATAATTTTTGAAATATATTTATAGGCAGGAACAAAATATTATTATTGATTTCATTTCAATCCTTTTGAAAGCAAAACTAAAAACTGAATTTTATACTGAATCTCAGAAATTTTTGTTGAATTATTGTTTGAGATATTACATAAATTATGAAAAATATTTTGTAGTTAACATAAGACTTATATACCGAGCGATTCTGTTTGCAATACTCACATTCAATAATAATAATAATTAATAAATAACAATAAAGATGATAAATAAAATAAAACGCTTGGTTTTATTAAAAAATATCTTAATATTAATTGCAATTTCATCATTTACATTTTAAATTAAAGTTGAAGTTTTGCCGGAAATGACAACAAATTATCAAAATATATATAGTAAATTGAAGGAAACGATCTAAACAACAGTATAAGTTTAGTATGACTATCAAAATTTGAAGATTAAAAATGTTTGGTTTGAGAATCTATTAAGAGACCAGTTACTTAAAATATTTAATTGAAAATTGCAGCGAGCGGTAATACTGGCGAACCGGCTGGTCGCCAAAGGCGGCTAGTTAATAATAAAATGAAAATGTTTTTTTTTTTTTTGGCGCTCTGCAGTACTGACCATTTGACAAATAGCTACCTAATTTTGGCACCCTGGAAAATAAAAATAAGAATTTCGGAACGATTTTTAAAAAAAAATTATAATATGAATTTTAATTAATGAAAAATGAGGCTGTCTTTTAGCATTTTTCTCGATCACTTCTGAAAATATAGTTTCAATAAATAAATTTCATATCGCTTCAAAATCTTTAAAAATTTAATGACACCAATCGAATAATTGTGTGAATTTTTTCCGAATTTTGGTAGTTAAAATTTTTTGTCAAATTTTTAACCATTGATTACATTTTTGCCCTGAAATTTAAACTGTTTTCATTGTGTCATCGAATATTAAATTTAATGATTTTTTCATCGAATAAAATTTTTATCGAATATTAATTAATAATGATTTTCTTCTAGTCTTGAAAGATGATGAATAATAATTTTATTTAATATCTGTATAAATTTCAAGGCGAATAAAAGAGCCAAATAACAATATCGCGAAATGTAGAAGATGAATGTGCCAGATATTTATATTTTTAAAAGTGATATGATATTTCAGAACTGTCTCCATTAGAAAAATTCATGTACATAATAAACACAACTTAAATTAGGCAATCAATGTAACATGACTTCAGTGTCAAACAATTTGGTGAAGTCATGGAAGTTGAGTTATATCTGGATGATTTATCCGAATTTAAATAATCCCACTGAACCAGCTGATCGCTACTAGTGTGATCATAAATTGAATATGCTTACATCACTGCAATCATTATATGGGCATGCTCCGTATTATACTATGAAATAGTATTAGAAATACAAAGGTGACTTTACACTTACCTTTTTGGGGTGTATGTACATTTTCAGAAACAGTTTCAACCAAATTTATTCACTTATAAAATACTTATCACGCGCTGATCTGAAAAGTTCAAGGAAGAAAATGAATTCATGGGCCATTTCTAAACTATACTTTGACTGCATTTCAAAATGTCTTTGACGTTTTTTTTTTTTTTATATCTCGCCAAAAAATTACATTTTCATTCAGATTCATTGAATTCTTCTTTAAAAATCAACCCAGATTGAAAATGAAATATTTCACAAAGAAAAATCATCCAAATACAGTCTTGAAATGAATTATAATAAAGCTGTTGATAATTTAAAATGTATCTGATTATTTAGGAGAAAATTTGTCTAAATTCTAAAAAAAAAATGATGATGATACGATGAACTGCTCAAAATCTTTTGATATAAGATAAGCTGTATTAAAAAAATAAAATAGTTTTTAGGAACTCACAATTCATGAAATTGAAATTATTTATTGTTTGCCAGGTATATTGGTTGTATTTAAATTCGTTTAAATCTCTCATAAATAACTTTATATTTTCCTCAACAAAGAATTTCTAAATATTAAATTATGATATACATCAAATCCATATTGTTTTAATACCTCCATACCTGTTTTGTTTATTGCGTGTATGAACATTTCTAAGCGAATTGAATCGAAATTACACAGTGAAGTTGAAAACTTAAGTGCTTTGATAGTCTACTTTAAATTGCACATTATTTTGGGGATAATGTAATTTCACATTCTAACTACTCCTGTAAACTGAGCAGATATCTTTCACCTATAAAAGATAAATTATTCAAATAAAAATTTGATGAAACATTGAAAACGAATTGAATTTCATTATCACAATGAAATCGATTCTTGAATATTCTGAAAAAAATTTATTACTAAAATTCAGGAACATTTTTCAAAACAATTAAATTAATATAATTTAAAAGATTTTTTCAAAATTTTAAAATGATGCAAAAATTGTAAAAAAATTTTGAAATTCTGCCTCATTTTTAATTAATCAAAATTTCAAACTGATGGTAATTTTTCCAAAATTCAAATTTTCACTCTCCAAAATATTCTGTGCCACCTTTGACAACTCTAAGTCAAACAATTTCTCCTCCAGAATTCTTGCATACACAAATTTCCCTTTATTATTTTCGATATATATTCTTGTGTACTTAGCATAAATGATCAAAAATTTGTTATCATTAACAATTTTGAAGCTAATATTTCACTACTTCTTTAAGATTAAATTAGTTTTATAATGAGAGAAAGATATTAGTAATTATATCTATCCCCCACTGTATATAGAAATGCAATCCGTCAAGGGCGCAAAAGATGACTGAAATTTGTTATTTAGATTTAACTTCAGAGTTCTAAATCCATATCATATTTGCTCATATTTGTCAAAGGATAGAACATGAGTGCTGGATTACAATAATCTAGAAATACATTAAGCTAGATAGATTATATTAACTGATGCAAACAAATTTAATGTATAAAATCACAACTAATCAATAAAGCATCAACATTTTTGACTAGATTGTATCAGGTCAAATAATCTTAATTATATATTGAAACTTAACATAGAACTATCCATGTTTTGAAAGTCAACTAAAAGAAAATTGTATAGTGGATTTCCAGATTATTAGCTATATAATGAGACAGTTTTCTACTTGCATCAGTATGTCTTCACTTACTAATGGCGTTATTAGCTCTATATTCAAAGTTTCTAATTATGTCATTAGTTCTACATTGATCCAGTTTTCTACTAATTGTGTTACTAATTGTTTCTTACTAATTGTGTTATTAACTCTATATTGATACAGTTTTCTACTAACAGCAAAGCATATCTTCAACTACTAGTTGTCTTATTAACTCTATATTGGTACAGTTTTCTACTTACAGCAAAGCATATCTTCAGTTACTAATTATGTCATTAGCTCTACATTGATAAAGTTTTCTATTTACATCAAAGCACATCTTCACCTACTAAATGTGTTATTAACTCTACAGTGATACATACAGTTTTCTACTTACATCAAAGTAAATCTTTACTTACTAGTTGTGTTGTCTATAATAAATTTTTATTCTCCAAAGTACTTAGGTGAAACGATTTCTCTTCATAATACCCACACATACATGTGCTTATACACATGTGCTTTCTACTTACATCAAAGCAAATCTTTACTTACTAATTGTGTTGTTTATAATAAATTTTTATTCTCCAAAGTACTTAGGTGAAACGATTTCTCTTCATAATACCCAAATAATAATATGCTTATAAACATGTGCTTTCTACTTACAGCAAAGCACATCTTACTAATTGTATAATTAGCTATATACTGATACAATTTTCTACGTACAGCAAAGCACGTCTTTACGTACTGATTGTGTTATAAATAGTTAGCACATCAAAAGACCAAAAAAATCAAATGTTAGAAAAAAATTTTGAAAGGGAATATTCAAATCAAAAGAATGGCAATTAAGTTTTATGAAAATCAAGAGAGATAGGTTTCTAGTTTATCAAAAAGCACGTTTTTCTCATATTTAAAATTAGTTCATATAACTCGGTATTTCAAAGGATAGAATTATTTTCAGATCTGAAAATAATTTTACTACAATACTTTAAACTTATTTAAACCCTTGTCTCATCGATTTGATTTCTGATCGCTCACTCCCGTGCTATCTGACCCCTCCATTAGCACTAAGTCTTTATCTTTATTTATTTATTTACACTAAGTCTTTACCTTTATTTATTTATTTAATTTTTTATTTATTTTTACTCTCTCGATTTTGAGCTACTTGGCTTTAGTATTCCCTTTTTCCATCGCCATCAATGCTAAAGCGACAAAAGACTTTCTTCATATCATGATTTTTTATTGTCGTTACTTAAAGGGAAAATTCTGTCTTTTTTGATATTTGCGTGTCTGATCGAATAAACACACACAGTTTCCCTTTTTTCCCCTAAATTGTTTTCTTTCAATAGGAAAGAGAGTCGGTAATCAATGACCACTTTGTACAATAATTAGGACAACTTAAATATTCACGAAAAGGATTCAAAACGTTGTTTGATAATTAAACTAAAATCATTAGATTGCTGTGAGTCTATATTAAAAGGAGTCCACATTATGAAATTAAAATAGAAACTGAAAAATTCTGATTTAAAGCAAAGATAGCAATATTTTTATTATAACATTAACAGTAGAAAAGAAAAGTGAATGAAAGATACGATAAAACAATAAAATTGTATTATCTTCAATATCACAATAGAAAGGCATTGTTATAAAATGTATTTAAAGTTAATTTTGAAGCATTAATGAAAAATTTAAAAAATTATTCGAAAATTAAATTATTATTATTAAAAAATAATTTCTCTCCTATAAGGTTAATAAATCATTATTTAAGAAATTGTCGTCGAAAAAAGTGATTAAAAAACCTTACAAAGTTTGTTATGATTTTTATTATTTAATTATCTACAGAATTAATTAGTTTCAAAAATTGTGAATAGCGCAGTCAATCTAGAAGAAGATCCCGAAATGGCAAATGCAAATTTTCATGCTTTTGCAGTGTGCAATTTAGGAGCAGTTCCTACTATAAATTGATAAAAAAAAGTACATGTAATTTTTATTTTATATTACAGTTTACTTTGTAGTAGCCAAAATTACAGAAAACTTTTGGTTGGAGTTCGTTTCTGAGATTTCATGATATATAATATTTTTATACCCAGCCATAATGACAAATTTTAAAAAATACTGTAAATCGAAGTAAGTATCTTTGTTAACAATTTATATAAGCAAAAAAAAAAAGAACGTAAAGTAATTAAAGAAAAAAAAATCAAATTATTGAATTTCCAGATTTTGATAAATCTTCATATTTTAGATTCCTATACATATGAGAAAATCATTTTGAAATTATATTAATTTGTACATTTTCAAGCAAATACGAATCTAGACCCCCTACAAGAAATACGACATAGTAGATAAAAGAATTTTAATTTTATATTGATATTTTAAATCTCTATCAAATTTCAATATAAATACGTCGTAAATCCGTCTCTCTTGTTTATCTGAACACCATAACTGAAAATTGCAGCAATCTATATGAATGAAATTAAACTCTTTTTATGGCCGTAATTGCATATCTGTGTAAAATTTTGTATTCTATCTCTTAGTTAATTTACCTTTTATCGGTCTGTTTATTTTTTTTTCGATAATTCAAGAAACGTTAACAGGTTAATTAAATGAATTTTATTTGTATTAATATCAAAATTACACATCTGTATGAAATTTCACACCAATTCTATCAAAGTGAAGATACAGAAAATGCTTACCCAATTCTTTTAAGAAAAGGTCTAGGTTACATCTGGAGATTTAAATGATCATCACCAAGCCGAAGATGGTAATTAAGATTAAAGTCCTAAGGACCAGACCTGAAACACCAACCATATTCACTGGAAATGGCTCAAACCTCCACAAACTACCACAAGTTCCCTTCATTAGAGTTGTGGTGGTTCGATCCTGCAATATTACTATAGCCACCAAGAAGACGGTAACCTGCTATACGGCAATTGCTCTCCAAGTCCTTTGCCTTTGCCCCACAGGGGAATTATGCAAAAAGGTAGACAGAAGAATAACATCACTTGCTTGGAATTTAACATAAACTTATACTAAATCCGCTGAAAAACAATCTAAGCAAAAATGCAGTTTATTGCATTTTTTTTATTACATGACGGTTATGAATAACTGTTTTAATTGTTTTCACATCTTTTGTAATTAATTTGTGAAATTTGCTTGTTGAAACTAGCTAAAGATTTCTTTTATAATTACAATAATTCCAATAATATTTATATTATTTTATCTCTACAAATTTTTAGAGTTTTAATTTTTACCTTAAAATGATTACTTTTTGTATTAGAAAGAAACATGTCTAGGGTTTTCGTTTAAAGAAGAAGAAAAAAACACTTTCACAATCGACATGCATTACAAACCACACGTAATGGTATTAAATAAATAAGAGAATCCTATTAATGATGCAGAGTAAACAATAAAATAGCTTTTTTTAAGAACACTTTTCCTTCAAATGCGGCTTTTAGTCTTAAAGCCTCGTTAGTTCTGTCTTTCCTTTAGCTTTCATGTCAAATATACCAAATCAATACCTTTTTCTTTTTTTTTTTTACTTTTCACAAACTATACAATTCAACGATCGGCGCATTTCTGTGTATTTGTTGGCGTCCAAAAACTCATTTTGGCGAGGAAAAGTTCTGGATTCGTACGCCTTGAAAATTCGGCACGTAAAGCTATGAATACCATTTGATTCATGAGAACAGCATCTCAAGAAACGCACATTTGTAAACCTGGAGTTGCTATGGTGTTAAACGTTTCGTGATGCCTGTCGAAACCGTTGAAATGTAGGACGATACAAAAGGGACGGGATATAGGTAAGCGATGAACTAACTACTTCGTTCGTTACAAGGTCGAGATATTGAATTTTTAATAGAAAATATATCTTGGACAAAAAGTAGAATATATGGTTTGAATTCAGATAAAACAGAATATTTAAAGAGTATTATTTAATGTTAAGTTTCGCGAACTTATTTAAAGATGGAATAACTTTTACATATTATAATTCAGAACTATTTTCAATTTTTCCTTTTTCGATTCCATATATAAAAGTATTTTTCTGACTTGAATTGTATAAATAAATAAAGATAAAAGATATTAAAGTATTAATTTATATTAAATATTAAGAATGTTAATTAAATATATTTACAAATAAAGCTCCAATTCATCATTGAATATTTTATTGTATAAATCGTTGAAAATATCTCTCTACATTTACAGAACCATAAAATCCATGAAAGAACGACAGAATCAGAACCATAATTTGTGCTTCTCAGTAGAAAAATGCCTTACTTTAAATTTTTTATCTTTATATTAAAGACTTTTATTCAGTTTTAAACAAATTTATTATGATTTCGATTTTTTGAAATAAGTATTTCTTCCATTCTAACTATCAACACATATGTAAATTTTCATCATTTTATTTATTAGCTATAATTATGCATACTCATTTTTTAGGCTTAAGGAAGACTTAAGGATTAAGCTATCAATGAAATTTGTTTTAGAAAAATTGTACGTATATATTTTTCAGTTTTTCTTATAAGACACTGAAAAATAAATATTTTCATATGCAAAATTAAATTGGTATTTAATTTTAGAAATATCTTTAATTTTTACTAAATCGAGCTTCTTCTTTCGCATTTTAAAATTTCTGTTTAGTGATCCTGTTCTCTATGAGAAATTTAAACTGTTTTTAAATTAAAAATCACACTCCAGATTCAGTGAGAAATTCATAAAACTCAAATAAACAAAAATATAATAGGACGAAAATATATAATTCATCTTAAGATAATCATCCTTTAAGTGTTTACTGCATTTTTCTGCAATAAGAATTGATAAAACCATTTCTATCTTATTTGATTGATATTTTTTTTATCAGGAATGATCTTTTTTTGAATAAAATAAATTTTTCTTAATTTTTTATATGAATATATATATATACAAAAATTTTCTTTTCTAAATAAAAATCAAATTCTTGAAAAATGTATAAAATAAAAATATATTGCTCGATGTATAGTTTTTTGAAGCATTTAAGTTCGATACATGAGAACGGCTATAACAGAAAATATTTGATAAATAATTATATAAACTTATTATATAATATTATGAAGTCTAACAATTATCTGTTAAATATCCAATGAAATGAACTGTAAAATTCTTGGTAATGTTTTATTACTAACTGGTAACTCCAATAACTAATAAGGACAAACTCATATAAAGAAATGTATCAACTTATATCAAATACAATAAATTTATGTTTTGCTACACAAATCAGTTTTTTATAACTTAACCTATTTTTTCACATTGCGTTACATTCTAGAATTTATGATATTTAAATCTGTAATTATCCCAAAGTTGCATTTAATTGAAGAGACAAAAGTCAGCCTGTAACTATCTTAGGAAAGAAATAAATTTGAAATCACAAAAGGTCCAAATAGGATGCATCATCAAATTATAAGGCAAGACATATTGTAGATGAAAAGTTTCAACTTAACGGTATTATCGTATGTATTGAAAACCTTTTAGAAAAGAGAAAAATTGGAAATAGAAAGTTTTGAGACATTTATAAATGTAAATTTGATATCAATCTAAAACTTCTAAATAACATCCTTCCAGCCTGAAACTTACATGCCCTATAAGATGAATTTAGAACAATATATTTCTATTTTCTACTAAATAAAAAAATTCAGTATATTCTTAAAATAACTTCTTTACTCAAAACTTTTTAACTATCGCTAAAACGTTTTTTAATTTAAATTGTTTAATTTTTTAATATTGATATTTTGAGGAATCTCCACGATATGGACCTCGAGTCTGAAAAAAACCATATCGTTTAAGAATCGTGTCTGTATGCCTTTGTCTATGCCAACTTGGGTAAGTAAAAACACATTGGGAGTTAGAAGATTAAATTCTGGTATCTGGTCTCTACTCTAAAATTTTAATTTTCATCAGATTTGATAAAATTTGTCAAAAAAAAAAAGATTATCACTTTGTTTGCGGAAAAAATGTAATTTCTATTAAATACACACATTTGATTGGGAATTCAACTGATTTTCAAAAGTTATACCAACTTTTTTTTTTCATTTTTATCTGAAATTAGTGAAGGCATCAAAAAATAAAAGAAGAAAAATCACGCATTTCTAAAAAATAACATTTTCTCCGAAGGAAAGAAGGATCGCTGCATCCCCAACAAAAGTAGACACACAAGCATTTATTGATAAGACTAGAGGGTGTGGTCACCCGGAAACTTTCCCGCCTACCCTCTAATACAGGTGTTGTCATTTTCCCATAAAATTGCGAACCTTGAGTGTGACTATGAATACCACAGGCGCACAGATTTTATTTTCAGTGCCCCGCAAATAAGCACTTTGTACTACCTAGTGTACTAAAGGAAATCGAATTTGCATTTTAAAATATCTTTTTTCGACCGACTAAAATCAAAATTTGACACGAGACTACGGGTGTCGTATCTAGATCCCACGCCAGTTATTTGAATTATAGTGCTTTTATTTTCTCGTATGCGAAATATACAAAGAGAAAATATTTTAATTGTTTAAAAATTCGAACTTGAAATTTAGATGAATCTCCATCCTTCCTGGAAAAACACAATTCCTTTCCTGAGTTTGAAAAGCACAGTTTTGTAATCTGTGCTTTTCAGACTGTCTGCTTGTCTTCACAGTCTGTCTACCCGTAAACACGATAACTAAAAAATGGATAACTATCTAGATAACTAGATAGATGAAATTTGGTATGCACACTTCACTCCAAATTTGCATTAAATGTTTAACGAAATCCATTCAGACAAAAAATATCTGCTCGGTTTTCCAAATGAAGTCAATATCTGCAAAACCTAAAGAACTAAATAATAAAATTATGTAAGAAAATTAGGCATCAAATTGTAGATTTTTATCAAATTATGAACCAAATCTGTCAAAGAGTATCTATTGATCTGTATTTTCTCATTCATGTAAACACAAACAAAGAGGCATTGACCATATTAACTTTTTGCATTCGAAGACGATGCATCATTTTGACGTTTTATTAATTTATTATTGAAATTTGATTGTTAAAAACTCCTATAGAATGGTAAAAAGATGAAGATTAATTTTTCAGGGAAATTCAACTTAAAACAATTATATATATTTATTTTTCTGAACAATATACACGCCCTTGTATTAAGTGAATAATTATGCATCGGATTATTTTTCTGAGTGTAAAGAGAATTTGGCCTGCGATCGTGTGATTACAATTGTAATTTTACATCAAATTTTAGTTTTAAACTGAACTATTCTACAGATAAATTCGATTTAGGATAATTGTGTATTTAACCATACGCCAAGGATTAATAACCAAAAGGAATTTTCGAAGATCACTGGATAGATTCAGCGAAACTTCCAGATTCACGCCAAAAAACAATATTTTGTAACTATTGTTCGCCAATTCTATGGAAGACATTCGCTGCCTTACTCAATGTCAACAATTTAATGCACGAAGAAGGGGATAACACCTTTATTATAAAAAGATTTGGGGGGGGGGAACTTCCCCTGCTGGGTGAGTTATCGCATTGACATATTGACATGCATGTGAAAATGTTCAACTCTACAAAAGGATAATCTCTTGATAAATTTGATTCAAAGTTAGGTAAAAAAAAATCTATAAATTACATTCTAAAACTATGCACCAAATTTTCTTTATCTGTTGAGTTTTTATCGTTTTCATATACAAGCAAAATAGAGACTGACAAACTGTCGATCCATTGACATATTTCCAAATTTAGTACGGATCTATATTTTAGATGTTAAACTTCAGTTCGAAATTTTATCTATTAAGTACTTTAAATTCTGTACTTATTATGTTCTCTTGTACTCGGTTTTGTTTTAGATATATTAACGCCCCTTTTTAAAGAAACACTAGAGCTATTTTGGAACCGCCCTCGTAATTTTGAACCACGGCCAGATGACGAGGACGATACTTGGGCTGGCACCCCTTCTCCAAATTTCTGCATCACACCAGAGGGAGGACATTTGGTCCAACGTATGTAGCGTGTACTTTCGACGTTCCACCGATGAACCGCCCTTCTTTTGAAATAAAAAATGGAGGGATTTGGGTCGAACCCAGAGAGAAAATTATGTAATTGTCGAAAAATTCGAACTCGAGATTTTGATTGAATCCCAACGTTTCAACCTTCCTGGACGAATGAATTAGACTGAGGAAATACGATATATAGTATTAACCCCAAATTTATAGACTTCTGTCAAAGTTTGAACAAAATCCATTCATATGAAATCTGTCAGTCTGTCTGTCCTAGTATAAGTGAGCTAATAACTACAAAAAATGAGATATATTCAATCTGGTATACAGACATAGTACCTGAATTATATATCCATATCAAAATCTGAGCCAAATTCATCAAGGAGTTGACCATCTGTCGACTGCATTTTCACATGCAGTCAAATGCAGTAACTCAAAAATGCAACATCTCAGATAAATAAAATTCTATATGTGATTTTTTTTATTAAAATTGTAATTGTATACCAAATTTTTGTTTCATTTTGTTGGGAAAAAAACGCTTCCAAAATGCATGATCTATTTTCTTTACTATGCTGCGAAGCACAAAACGCTCATGTGCGAAAATTAAAATTTAGGCTCTAATGGCATTCGTGACCTTATCTAAGGTTTAAAATTTTCTGAGGGAGGATTAAGTTCCTTCGATCATTCTATTTATTTTAAATACTAGAATGGGATAAAATACATCTTTACTTATTATGTAGCATTCTTCATTACAAGCTATTTTTATTGTTCAAAGTTCCTTCCTTCATTGCTTTTAATAAAAGTTCTATATTTTCTAAATTTAAAAAAAATTATTAAACGATGCAACTATCGAAAATGTTATAATAAATGCTAGTGTAAAGTATAATCATGATAAAAGAAGATCATTGAATCCAACCTTGACCTCAAACCACTCACAGATTTTTTTCCTTACTAATATCTCTTATATTTCCAAATAATCTTGTAAATATAAAAAAGGAGTTTTCTTTTCACACTCACAGATTTCTCAGTTTTGACGAAGTGTCATGTCCGCATACACGTAATTATAAAAAAAAAAAGGAAACAAAAACAAGCCTTTCAGATAAAAATAATTTGGCATAAAAACTGAGAAATATGTGAGTGTGAAAAGAAAGCCCCTTTTTTATATTTACAAAGACCCTAATGCTAAGGCGGTGGTAACCTTTCCGGATACATGAATAGAAAAATAGATTTTTCAATCATTGAATCATGTTGAAAATTGATTAAATTTATACAATTATGTCGAATGGAAATACATGATAAATTTCATTTGTGTAGCTCATTCGTTTCTATGGTATATTTATGCAGAGTTGTTCAATTAAAGTATCTCTGTTTACGACGCTTAGGCTAAGGACTCAGCAGATATAATTTTCCCATAACAAATGAAAGTATGTTGTGATTTATGGCACTTTACAAGCCCGCTGACAGTTACTTGTCAGCGATTTAAGCCGAATGAGCGTCTACAGTACTTTCAGTTGGCGCTACTGTAATGTACAACAATACATTAAAATTGCGCCAACTACGGCAAAGAGTACGACTTCACTACTCACGCGTCACAACTCTTTTTACGGGGCGAACTTCATTCATGCATTTCATTCACATATCATAATTTAGAACTGAATCAGAGAACGATCAACTCTGAACCAGTACCCCCATTGGTATTACTCTGAACATGAAAGACTTTGTGACCACGACAGATTTATACGTGCGTCAGCCACCACACACACGGAGAGTCTTAGGCCGGAGTGGTTCGAACTCGCAACCTAAGGGATGCGAGTTCAACACCCTACCAACCAGGCTATCCCGTTCCCAATGAAAGTATGCATATTATATTGCGGGAAATGGATTGGTGCAAACAGTTCAGACAGAAGACGATAGGGAAAATATGAGATGTAACGATAGTATTCAGATAAAGAAATTCTAATCATATTTTAAATATTACACAATATATCTATACAAACATACAATGTTGCGGATTGTGCACAGATGGCGCTTACGCCTCATGTTTACATAAAGTTTGTCAACAACCACCCCCGAGAACGGGGACTTGCGTGGCAAGCATGGAACCCAACGGATGGAATTTGGACGGAATGCCATGAACGTTAATAACGTTGTCATAGTTAATAGTTGAATGTTAATAATGCCATGAACTTTTTTGTAAATAGTTTAGTTAGTATCTATATATCCATGTTATCGTTAATAAATATGAAAAAGGCACCGAGTTTGGAATTCATTAAGCACCTCTACTAATGACAGATGCAATAACAGATAAGGCATACTCTTGACGTATATGATCCAAAATTCAATGCAATTCTCTACTTTTTGTGAAAAATTCATTTTTCAATTCATCCTGTTTTAGTGTAATCGTATTCAAAGACAGACATAATGAAGTTGTTGTTGTCTTTTTACAAGTTTAGTACTTTGTATCACAGGAAGAAAAAGATTGATTGAAGAAACAAGGATAAAATTTAAGTAAAGTGTTAATTTTTCCGGGATTAGATGCCAACATGGTGTAGATACATATTAATAGTGAAGGAATAATTATAATTAAGAAGATAATTGTTTTCGATGAATGAACAATTTTGTTGTTAGAATATTTTTTTTATTTTTTTACTGAATAATAATAATTTACATTTAAAAAAATAACGTAACTACATTTTTAGGATAACATGTTATCGGTAAACTAATCGATAACAAAATAGAACTGTGCAAAAAAAAAAAAAGCAACAGACATATGTTTCTTTTCTCAAAGTTTCGAAATGTAAAAATCATTTCGCACAAAATGTAATGATGAATGTTAATATGGATGAATCAATATTAACACATAATCGTGTTACGATATTTTGGAGTAGTGGTTTGAATTTCTTCGTTATAATGAAAACAAAAATTACTTTCGTTTCTAAAGTTGCACTGTCTATTTATCTTACTTTTTAATAATGGATTGACACAATATATATTATTACGATTGAATTGGGAAAAAATCATGCATCATTTCAAAAGTATTTTTCAACACACTTGATAAAAAAATATGAGCAGAAAATTTTAGAATTCGCTGATTTATTCCTTTGCTTTTAACAGTTTTTTTTCATCTGTTATTTATTTCAAACAGATAGCTAGTTTGAATTTTTAAAAATAAATCAATATTTACCAATAACTATGATAAAACAAAAAACAAAAAAAAAAAATTTAAAATATTCAAGAAATCTGAAAATGTGATTAGGCAAAGAAGAAAGCAGAAGGCGTCAGACAATGATCAGTTTTAAAAAGAATAATTTGGCTATTGATTCATAAGAATGTTTATCATGTATGCTTGACAAAAGAATTGCAACTTGTTTAAACTGCACGTTTGTCGCTGCAGCTGTTATGCCATATGTGTTAAATTTTTCTTTTTGTTATAATTTAAGTCGTTTCTCTGTTTCTGAATTACAATCTTCATTGAGACTTTATGTAGCTTTCAAAAACTGTCATTCATCTAAAATAAAAATAATTCAGATTTTCTTTATAATATATAATTTGTTATTAAGTTATTCGTCATATTATAAAACGCAGAGAGAAAAATATATAAGTCCATTGCACTAGAAAACATTTAATTGAAGAATTATCATCAAAATTTCGAAATTTCAGTCTTTCTCCTAAATATCATTACTTTGCTCAATGTAATCCACTTATAAGCTCTTCATAATTTTAAAATAATACTTGCTAAATAAAGCTTGAAATTTGTTGCGTATTGTTCATTTGCTACTCTTAATGTTAAGAAATTTTTTTTTATTATTTCAGATAATTATTTTTAAAATTGCACCTTAAATCTGTCGGGGCCAAACGTCCTCTTGTTGGTATGGTGTGGAAGTTTCGAGTGGGGGTTCCAATTCAGGTGTTGTCATCGTCATCTGACAGTGCTCAAACTTAGGATATCCATCCCAAAATAGTCAGTGTTGCTTCAAAATTGAACTTTAATATAACTAAACTAAACTTATTTTTGGAATAAAATTTTCTTTGATAGAATAATTCTAAAATAAAGTACCCAAACATTCCAAAATAAAGCAGTCATCCCTTTTAAGCTTATAAAAAGTCACTGTCTATCATTACGTGTTTATGGGAGATTCATGAAATCTCATATACAATATTCAATATTGTTCCTAGATTGGAATTACGTATATTCTTGTATAAAGTTGAAAATAAGAACCTTTTTATCTTTATAAATCATGCCAAGTCTGCAATAAAAGACAAGTAATTCTAATCAAAGTATTTAAAATATTTTTTGGTCTTTTTCAAAAATATCAGCCACATAATTGCATTTTCGTTATATTTATGAGCTTCTAATATGATGATTATTAGTTATACGATTAATTTCAAACATCTGAATTATTGGATTCATTAAATGATAAAAATCTCATAATCTATATAAATGAACAATTTATCTAATGTTACTTTGCCTGAAAAACATATCAACTAAATCTACCTGGCGACACATTTTCCGCTGCCATATTGGCTCTTCCAAATTTCATCACTTGATTAACACTAGAACTACAAAGACCGTCGTTTTGATTGTTTTCAAATTTCATGCTTAAGAATTATGATATAATTTGTGTATTGTTCTAAAACTTTATGACGACTTTTAATGAAATATGGGAATAGTTGCATATTCCTATTCAATTTCTTTTCAGCCATTTTAACTTAATGGCCTATATCTATTTATACCAAGACCATTCAAAATGACGGCTTTAGCAGTTTCAAAGTTTATATTATTTTTTGGATCAACTATGCAATGATGGGCATCAATACATATGTACATTCATTTATACATGGTTTTCAGACATTTTCTTGGAAATTTTGAATTACGTTTCTTATATATTATCTGAAGAGCTCTCTAGTGAATATAGTTGTTGCAGAAAAGAAGCATCCTCCCAAAATAAAGAAGGGAAAGCAGTGGATTGTACACCAGAAAACTAAAAAAAAAAGTCTTTGTGAACGCAAATCTTGCCAAATTCGATTGTGCAACAAAAACGGGGCGATTTATACCAGCAATATGCTTGTGGCAGGTGCTCATCTAAGATAATATGCACTTGTAAAATATTTACAACAAAGTTAGGTCATTCAATATCAAATGTGATATCCTATAAATGCAAGTATAAATTGTTTTTCTTGGGGGTTTTTTTTATTAATAGTTCATGAATTGTTATATTAAATGTTGTTTTCATTCAATTAGATTCTTTTATATATATAAACTAAGTAAAAAGTTACAATGAAATCCATAATGATCAAAAACCCGTCAATTTGACGGGTGTGGTAAAACTAGGTATATATTTATCATCGGTAATTCTAGGGTCAAATGCAATATGCAGATTTCTTAAATCAAATAAATATATCATTTTTTTGCGCATTCATTGTACTTATTTTGTACGTTGAAGAGAATTTAGCGACATCCTGTCTTTGTATTTAAATATAAGTTTGATATTTGCATGAATTAAAATTGTAGAGGTTTAGGACACATTTACTTTAATTCTCAGATATTAGCATAACGTAAAAGGTACTGTCATAAATTTGGAGACAAAAATTTGGCTAAAATTCATTTTAGCAGGAATGGCGATCTTCTTGATCCAAATTTTTTGTAGTTATTCAATTAAACTTTCCTAATGATCTTGATTTTAAACCAAACTTTTTTAGAAAGTGATTTCCAACATTGTAATTTCAACACATTCATTTATAAAAGTTGATTGCATTTCTTTCGTAAATATTTATTGGAATCGCATGACTTTTCATGAAATATAATATAACTGTTTTATATTTAATCATTTCAGCTATTTAAATTATTAAAAAGAATTGTGATCATGTCACAATTTTTTTCGTTTGTGAAGGGAACTCGTTTCTCAATTCTCAAAATTTCTACTTTATTATTGCTTTCTTCAGAAGATGTCTCTATTTTATCTGTTATTTTTGTTCTGTTTTCAACAGGATCATTAAAATTCAGGATCGAAACAGAAACAGTGATATAATGGTCTTAGTTTATTGCATTTCAATGCTTGCGTGTACTGTTGGTGCAAAGGAAATGTCATTTGTCGGAGAATTTAATAGCATAAGTTTTTCGGTGAACACAAAACTATCCCATTATTCATTGGATTTCAAGTATTTGATAGCTTTTCCTGTGATTATCTAAGCTCTAGTGGAAAAGAAGGAATTTTTAAACATTTGGAACAATATCAGAAAAGAAAATTTCAGAGAATAATTGTATACTTTATTTTCAGTCCCATTATCTTGTTGTTTACCTATCAATACAAATAATACTATATTTTTCGTGATCTATAACACCATTTTTTTCTAACCTAAGTTTTAGTTTGTTTTTTTATCGCAATTTTAAAATTCACTCATTATTTCAAACTTATAGTAATACAGATTTTAAATTTATCATTATAAAAAACGTTCCCGAGATTAATTATTATTCAACAACACATTTTATTTATTATTACAGTTTGCGCAGGACCGCGTAGCCTGATGACAATGTCTCGGCTTCGAAACCGGAGGGTTTCATGTTCGATATCCAATTCCACAAAAGAAACGTCGTGTAAACGAGTCAAGTTAAATCCGTCAAGGCCAAATGTCCTCCCGCTGGTGTGGTATAGAAGTTTGTAGAGCTGTGTCAGCTCAGGTATTGTCCTCGTCCTCTGACAGCGGTTCCAAATTACTAGGTCCGTCCCAAAGTAGCCCTAATGCTGCTTTTAAAACGAGATGTTAATATAACTAAGCTTAACAAAAAAGCTACATTCTGTTTAGTCATACCTCCTTCAACTCATACCTTTTCTGATTTGTTTGATTATTATTTAGTTTTAGAAAACATGAGAGTTATTTTATGACTTTTGAACCATGAACCATGCTCCAGATCCAAAATTAAGCAAAACACTCTTCAAACTTTCATACTCCCCACCACCAGTGTCAGGACACTAGGACCTATTTGGTAGAATCGGAAACCTTTTGATTTTTTTTCTTTTAAATTGCGCCAGAAAAATTGACCACACTTAATACTGCAGTAGATGCTGGATTTGACTTTCATTGGAAAGTTCCCACAGAATTTCCTCCAGAAATATTGAACGGTTTCTCGCATGGCAGTTATAGTAAAAAATAAGAATCTACAATTTAAGTACTAAAGCTCTGGTTTAAATGTATTTATAAAGCCTCTTACATTTTGCAGCTAGGTTATTCTCTTATATACGGACAGTCAGGATTTCTTTGAATGTTTTTCTTTCAAAATTTAATTGAAAGCAACAAATTTTAAGTAAGCATCAGATACTAAATTTCCCCCTTCTAATTGAAAGCTTTTGAGAGTTATTTTGTTCAGAGATAGACAGACAGCACTCAAAAACGTATTATTGGGACTTAAGAAGGTCTGAAATGAAGATACTTCAAAATATCGAATTCGGATTTTTTTGACGACTACTATATTTTCTATTTGTGTATTTTGTATACAAGATAATAAAAATTATTTTTGCTTTTTTTATTACTGCCAACATGCACATGAGGTTAAAATATTTAATAACATAACAGTAATAATTTATTTTATATAGTTCAACCATTTTTAGCCTTCGCATGAATGATAAATAAATAAATATATTATCGAAGATTTATTAATTTATCAATTATTATAATATGGTATGAATATATAAAACACAAACGTCTTTCTACTGTCCTCGCAATAATAATTCAGGCCTTCAAAAAATATAATTAAGGAAATGCCAATATTTATATTCCAATACAAACAACTTCTAGACGATTGATGGTTAAACACATTTCTCGTTTTCTTAAATACATAAATTCATGTATTCTTAATTCATGTATTTGAGTCATGCCAATATTTGCGTACTTATGTCAATATTTGCGCAGTACTATCAAAACATTTATGAACATGATTTATTTTTTTTATTTCTGCTTAAGAAAAGTGAATTTTTTTAGCATCGTCAATTTTAAAACAAATTCGATCGATCGTACTAAAAACAAATATAAATATATACTCGAACCGTTATATATTAAACTTGAAGACTGATGAGGAAAAAAATCCGATATTGTAATATAAAAAAGCATATTGCAAATTTTCTTCATTCCTTTTTATTAAAAACGTTTACGCAGAGTTAATTTTTAAGACTTTGTGAAGTTTAAGCGAATTAAATTATCAAAGATATTTATTTCTAAAATCAGTTTCCAAATTTATTGAGCTTATATTCATCGAAATTTCTTATTTTTTGGTACATATTTATTTTTTCCATCATTTCCTACATCCTTTTTACAGAGATGAACTGTTTTCTTTTTTTTTCCTTCTGTTTTCTTTTTTCCCTTTAAGAAATCTAAATTCTAAATAGATTCAAGGGAAAAAATCACGACTCCACGTTAAAAAAGGGAATTTTGGAACAGAAGCTGACGGTTCAAGAATATGAATTAAGAATGGCTATATTTATTACTTTTTCTTCAACTATTCCCGTCATTTAAATTTCTACTGCGGAAAAAAAAAAGGAAACTTTTTTTTTATTTAACTTATAAAGGGTGTCCCAAAATTAACGCAAGATTTTAATTTGTAGTAAAGTATTGGCAACCATATTAAAAGAAACATTTGACAGTTGATAGTTTAGCGTAAGTAAAAATGGAACGTTACAAGATAGAACATCGTGTTTTCATTGTTGAACAATATTTTAAAAGTAATGAATGTCTGGCGGCCACAGTACGAAAATTTCGAAATTGGCCCCCTAGATAGTGTGATTTAACACCATTTGATTTCTTTTTATGGAGTTATTTAAAGTCAAAGGATTGTACCAACAAGCCCGCAAGAACGTGTGCATTGAAGGAGAAAATTCAATGCTGTATCAACGAAATTCAGGTCCATTTATGCAAAATGGTCATGGAAAATTTTGACAAACGAGTACGTACGTACCAGCAAAGCCGTGGAGTCCATTCTGTGTTATTCCATATATAACCCTATTCTGTGTACTTTACAATTCAATAAAAATATAAATATTGAAAGGGAATAATAACCTGTGTTTTTTATTTCATTCAAATCTTGCGTTAACACATTGTTCCATCGTGTAGCGCTCCATTTTTACTAACCCTTAACTATCAGCTGTCATAATAGGGATGTCAACACTTTACTGCACGAATGGTGGCAAATTCAAATCTTGCGTAAATTTTCTGATACCCTTTATTTTTTAGTGTGAATTAATCAAAGTACATTTCGAAACAACTATAACAACTATGCATATGCGAAACAACTATGCTTAGTTTTCTTATATGATTTTTTTTTCCGTCTATAGAAATTTTATTTGAAATATTGAATCTGTTTTTCTTCTGAAGTTCAAGATACCTGAACAAAATCCGATATTTAGAGATTTTTTTTATATATCGGGATAGACTCTTATGTAAAATTGTATGCTATTATTAAACAGTTACGAGAAAAATAATTTTAGAGTTTAAATATATTGTTACTGAATGACGAAATGGACATATAAAAACATTAAATTTTGGTTTGCGTTAACTAAACCTAAAATAAAATTTTTTAATTGTTTCTATTGATTCATTTTATAATTCGAGTAATCAAAAATTTCTAATTGGAATTTTAATTAAAAATTAAGCGTAATTTCGGCGTTTTGTCGCTTTACAGCACATAATCGATTTTTGCATCAAATTAAAGCTTTTTTTTAAATTAAAGCTTAAAATTTAATTTATAAATTATGCTTAGATTAAATTATGCTAAACTTTAATTTGCACCAGCACTTCAAATTTAAAAAAAAATAGCTTTTATCAACGTGTTGCCATCACATTGATAGAAGTTTAAATTTAAAAAAAATCAATTATTATTACAAATTTAATAACCAAAATTGTAATTTTCGGTAGGTGTTTGTATAAAATGAAAAAAAAAATGAAATAAGATATTTTCTGAAAAGTAAAAGGAAGAAAAGTTTTCTATGAGCTTTGACAATACCTATATTATTAATTCAATAAAACAATTTAATTTAAGGCAAACATAGTTCAATATACTTAGGATAATCATTCTAATCAGCGACCGTCAGCTAATTTGGGGCATACATTTGCTAACCAAATGGTCTAAAGGAACTAAATAATTATATTTAATATAACTTTAGTCAATAAGTGCTCCGATGAATAGGAATTTTAAATTTTTACATAGGTCCTCTGCCCTTTGAATTATATTTAACAAAATATTCTTGAGACACCAATATTTTTAATAAAAACTGTTGAACTCCAACTAACTAAATCAATCACTAAAACTGACTGATTTATGAAATTTCAATATCGCTCTTCTATAAAAACTGGCGATTTTAGACTACTTCACCGACTGTCTCAATGAAGATACGCTAATCCTCTGCAGGGTTTCTCGACATTGATTGACCTATGATTATAAAAATGTTGATTGTTAAACTGATGCATAAAAACTTCATAAATCGGTCAGATTCATCGCAGAAGATAAGGACTTTTATTTATTTATTTAAAAGTTGGTGTCAAGAGTATTTCGCAGAATATGATTCCTTGGGACAAAAAGGATTGTGTAAAATTTAAAATTCGTAATTTTTTCATAAGTTCATTTATTGACTGAAATAAAATAAAATATTTTTATTTTCATCGTCCTTTTGAAAGTAAAAAATTAATTTTACGATGAATCAGAGAAATTTTTGTTGAATAATTCTTTAAGATATTATATAAATTATTCTGCACTGCACATATAATTTCACTGCCGAACGACTCTGATTTCAATTTTTATATTTAAAAAAGACATGGTTAGCTTAAATATAAAAAGCTTTTATATTGATTGCAGTTTAACTTTTCCACTTTAATTTAAAGTAGAAATTTATGGATACTGACAGAACATTAGAGAAAGTAGTACAATGAAACAGAACTGTTTAAGGCCTACATAAAAGTACGACTGAATCATATAACTACCAAAATATGAAGCTCAAAAATATTTTGCAGAAAAAGCTAAGAGAACAAGTTACATTAATTGAAAATTTTAGCGATCATTCTGGTGAACCGGCTGGTCACCAAAGGCGACTAGTTGTAAATAAATATAATGACATTCATGTATAAAATATAAATAAGGACATGTTGTAGGGGAAATTCGACATATGGCGCCAACAAAGAAATGTCTTTAAATGATATTAAGAACAAAACTATTTGTCCTTCATATTTGTTTTAATTAACCCTTATTTTTGCTATTTACCTTTGCAAAAAATTTCATATTTTTTGAAGCGATATTTCGGGAGACAATGTGATCTGGGATCTTTAATATTAGGTCCATGTAGCAGAAAAAGACTAAGGATCATCCTTAAAGGTAATTGAAAACTGAATACTCAATTTGCCTTTGTATTCATACACGATACGCAAAGCCTTTGCTAAAGATATAATTCGTTCATTTTGAAGGCCGCAAATCTAATATTCACGCTATCATGTTGTTGCAGTATATACGTTCACTGAATTATTTCTATTATGGCTTTAATATGAGAACAGAATAACACGAGATCATATTTTTATATATTACAAGCTTATTTTTAACTCAGAGGAGTCACTTATATTTGAACTCGTTTCTGAAACAATTGTACTTAAAAAACAAACAGTACACAGAAGTACTCATTTTTAAATACTTCATTTTAACAGGGTGTTAAACAATCCGCTCTTGATTCCTTTCTTCCTACTTTGGCCGATCGTCCCAAGCCATTTCGCGAATTGGCCGGCAAATCCCGAAATCAAGAAAAGATCGGACATTGGCCGGTAAGTTTACAGCAACGTTGGCCAGATCGTGAATTGGCAGATTTCAGGCTTTGGCCGTAACATATATATATTTGATTGTGATTCTTATAATCTCGTTTTGATCTTTTTTTCTTTAATTTTTGCGATACAGGACCATTTCTCTACTTTGTACTTAGGATGAAGTAAAATTTTCAAATATGAATCGATCGGACACATACTCAACATCGATCATGAATTAACTCGTAAATCACGATCGATTAACTTTTATTTCACGTCAGAGTAGTTAGGTTATTACGTTCTGGAAGAGGATAGTGTTACGGAAAAATCAAAAATCCAATTGATACGTGTGCGGTGAAAAGTCTAGCAGGTTCAGTAAAGGTTAACGATGCTTTATTTCACACAAAAGCATATAAGATGCATACGTAAATTGCATTTGTAGTAAGTAGAAGCACACGAACAGCAAATCAGTAATAAATAACATTAACAGCACAAAATTTTCAGATAACTCGCAGGAGACAAGCATTCCATAGAGAGAATTCACTTGACTACTCGTTTGAACTCAACTCAATTACTACTGATTATTCGACACGACTGTAATTCTAATGAATGCAGTAAGTACGAGATTCTTCGTGTTGTATTTTTACAATTGGTCTTTATCATGATCTATCCTTCAGGTTTTACTGGATCACGTTTTAGAAAAAGTAATCACTGGTTAAAAGAAACCCAACTAGAAGGAGTAGAATATGCTCTTCAAAAGGAAAATTCATTGAAATGAGATAGATTTGCAAAACCTGTCATGCGCCATATACGTAGGTGATTGTTACACCTTTTATTAATATTAGCAAAAAGAAATATTTAAAATATTAAATAAAATTTATTAATAATAAATTATGATAAAAAAAATTATATTGTTTCACATCCATTACGAAATAATAACCGATGGCATGAGATAAAATTATGAGAAAATTGACCGTCAATAATGTGATAAGCGGGAATTAATCGTTATCTTCATACGGTTTGGAAAGTCTTTATTCCACATAAATACTAGCAGTAAATGTTTCATTCAGCAATATCTACAATATCTAAATAGACCGTAATTCATGCTGGAACATCTGAACCGAATGAGTGACTTCATTTCTCTAGTGGAAGTGTTGCGAAAACAATTGGATGAATACAAAGCCAGTCACTAGTTTTTGTTGATGAATTTCCTTGTCTTGTACTTAATCTGAAGTCACCAAAAACCTTCCCGTACGTAATTTCAGGAAACAGTGATAAGGATTTTGACATCCGTTTTCATAGCTTATATAGTCATTCTAAGATACGCTGAGAATATTTAAGAATGTTTGAGCTTTGTTAAAAATAGATGAACAATTCCATGATTATTGGAAAATTCCCAGGTATTTCTTAAATAAGGCCAGAAACCATGGTACCACAAAGCTGAGTAATATTAACAAATGCAAATAGACAGTAGATGAAAAAAGTACAATAATGTTCAATATTCGATTCAGAGTAGCATTTTTCTTTCCAATTTTTTTTCAATCATTAAACATTTGGATTGTAAAAATTCAAAATGAAGTTTTTAAGCTTAATGCAAAATGAAGTTTGTAATGCAATATAATGTGCTGTGTTTTGGGTAAGAGATTTTCCAACTCTTATTCATATAACCAATATTTTCCAACTCTTATTCATATAACCAATATTTTCCAACTCTTATTCATATAACCAATATTTTCCAACTCATATTCATATAACCAATATTTTCCAACTCATATTTATATAACCAATATTTTCCAACTCTTATTCATATAACCAATATTTTCCATCTCATATTCATATAACCAATATCTTCCAACTCATATTCATATAATCAATATTTTTCAACTCTTTTTTATATAACCAATACTTTGCAACTCATATTTATATAACCAATATTTTCCAACTCATATTCATATAACCAATACATTGCAACTCATATTTATATAACCAATATTTTCTAACTCTTATTCATATAACCAATATTTTTCAACTCTTATTCATTCATTACTCATAGTTAAAAAGGCAAAATTTTTAATTTCTCCTATACATAGTTTAGATAAAGTATAGTAATCATCAAAAAATTCGAACTCGAGATTTTGCCGAACCTCCACGTTTTAGAACTCCCTGAGTTCGAAAAACCTATTTTTGGAAAATGGCCGTCTTTTGTATGTTCGTGACAAAGATAATTAAAAAACGCTTTGATTTAAACGGATGAAATTTGGTATACTATCTTTTTAGCAAATTTACAGATTTGCTCAAATTTTGAACAAAATCCTCTTAGAGGAAATCTGTCTACCTGGCTGCTGGAATATAATTTAAAGAGTTAACTATAAAACGAAGTAAGCTAGATTGATAAAATTCGATAAACAGAATTAACATCTATACCCTAAACATCTGCCGAATTTTGAGCCAAATCCAACGAAAGATTGGCCATCTGTCGGCCTGCACTTTTGAAAATATGCAAACGCGATAACTTAACGAAGTACTGAGTTAAACATGTCAAATTTGGTATGTGATTTTGTAACTTTAAGTTAGTTTTTTTGTCATTTTTTTTTGGTTTCAGTCGGTTGGGGAAAACGCGTCTAAGACACAAATTTGATTTTCGGATACTATTAACATCATACCACCAGGAATTAATCGTCATAGCACTTATCAAGGATCACACGATGGACTAAGTAAAAATGCTAAAATCACGACAAAGATTAATATTTCGTAATTATTGTACGCCAATGCCATGCAAAGCGCTTTATTAGAGTGTATAAGAGAATGTTTTTGGAAAACATTCCTTTTTAAAAAAAATTTTTATTGTATATAAATGAAGGGGAAGTCCATTTTAATCGTAATCCAAAATCTAATTTCTATGCCTCTAGAAATTTTCCATTCGAGAAGCGCTTTTAATAATGGGAAGAATTATAATTTATGTTGTTTGGGTTTAATAGATGTATAGAAGTTAATATATATATTGACTAAATTATGAAGCCGGTAATTTCATTCATTTTTGGTCAATCAATGGATGATTCGAGAAAACACTTTCCATTGATTGGCATATCTCTCACTGAAATGATCTAAAGACTATTGTAATGTTTTCAGCAGAATATTTATTCACTCGAACAAAATAAAATGTTATTATTTACATCATTTCAATAATTTCTCTATCCGAAATTATCGGTTTCTTTATAAATAGTTTGAAATTAGCAACTGGGCAGAATTTCAATATATGAATCTTACATATAAGCTCGCTAACCCTTCTTCTTCGTTGAAAAGCACATCTTTGAATCTTAAAATGATTTGAAGATTTTATACGGCACTGAAGTTATTATTGTAATTTTCAATTAATTTTTAGTTAAAAATATAATTAAAGTTTTGAAGAGTATCTTTTCCCTTGTAAGCACCATTTGTCCAAGAAGTAACTGCATAGCATTAATAACCCCATCCCGGCCAAAGGCCATTACAATAGAATCTCACCTGTACGAAGTCACAATCGACTCTAGGATGGGGGAAATCTGACATGCATCTCTTTCAATAAATTTCCTAATCTTTGAAATGTTAATCTATTAAAAAATGTTTAATCTGTAAACTTTAAAACCTTTAAATCAAACGAGACCTTTAAATTTTGGACTTTAGATTCTATTATGGTTGAATTTAGAAACAGAAAATTTCTTTGAGAATTTAAATATGTATTGCATATTGTTTTATAATTCATTATGTTTGTAAATAATTATTGCATATTCTTTGAAAGATTACTTATTACAGAGTTAAAACCCTCCTATCTCCAATCAAGGGTATCCTCAAGGGTATGTTCTAAGGCTATCCTACCCTTGGTTGTTCCTGCCAAAGATGGCTGATTTTTTTGTCTTCCTTTTATTTTGGATTTTGTTTCAATATAATTACATTGATTATTTGCATTGTTTAGAGCAGCTTTCAACAAGAAACTGCTCTTTCGTCTCCATATTCTCCTGGATATGCTTTTATTCAAAATAATTTTATATTTTCCTTCATTTTATTAATTTTCTATTTTGTTAATAACAATTATTCCCTAGTTTCTTTTAATGATTCCAGAGTCATCAAAAAAGGGGCTTTGAATTTGTAATTGTTTTGTCGAAAGGGTCCCATTTTGTTCGATAAAATCGATGACCAATTCGACTACTTTGATTCTGTCATAAAAATAGAACTACGTCTTTTTTTTTTTTTTTTTTGCTCTATTCCATTGCAGAAATACACAAAAGCACAACCCACTTTCTTATACATTTTGAAACCTTTTCTATATATACAACTTTCAATTTCTTCTTATACAGAGAAATAGCTCCATGTTATGAGGATTGTTTTCCAGGTAGGGATAATTATTTTTCCATATTTGAAATGTATTACATTATTTATGCTTTCTATATCTTGCTTTCTTCTATTTCTTTTGTCATTTCTTTTTCTATTTTTAATTTTATATCAAGCATAGGACAACAGATCAACAATTGAAAAACAACTGTCGATACAATTCTTTAGGGTCTTAGTTACTGCTAACAGATGCAAATTCTGGATTTTTAAAAGTTTTAAATTTTGTTCAAAGAAGTCATTCTATCATATCCTCGAATCATATGACATATTTCTATATATACCTATAATATAAATTCATCGGAATTGGGAACAATCCCCAGTTTGCCTTAGCGGTTTTTTCTACCATTTTAATTATTTTAGAAGTCCACTGTCGAATTGTATCCAAATGCGGAATGAATGTCGAATTTGGATCGAAATTTATTTCCGAATACTTCCGATACTTAATATATTTTAGTTTCTCATTGTTTGATTTAATTTCCGAAATATAATTAATATTAGTTCTGCTTTTAAGCATTATAAAATGATATTTATTCAGACTTAAGTTGTACTTCTATAACTACTAAGTTTCACTTAAAAGTTAAGTTGTAATACTAAGTTGCACTTTTCCAGGAACTTAATTAGTTTCTGAGAGATAATAAGTAATTACATGACAAATTTTGTATCTCTGGATTCTACGGTCTATCTTTTAGAGCGGTTTGAATAAAATTTTTCATTATAAATATTGTATGATGCAACTTACAAGTAATACTTCAACCAATAAGTATTATCATGCTAAAAGCCATAGCTACAAATGACCTAAATCGATTTGAGCAAAAATTGATAAATGGTTGTCGGTTGATAGAAATTAAGGACTAGAGAAAGCATTTTCTCTTCGGCAGTGATACAACTAGTTAAGTGGACTCTGAAACATGGTACATTTTCACCCGATCATGGTAGTTCTCTTTAAAAAAATAACGCAAACACAAAAATGTTTTGCCCACCAAGTGCCCCCTATGACTGGCCCCTGTGTATCTATACCGTGCTTCGCCTTGTTTTGCTAAGTCGCTAGTCCTAAGGGCAATGAGAATTGCACACAAGCACATGAAAATCAAAAATTAACTATAGGCAGTGAATACTGAAGAACTGAGAGCACGCATTTGTCATAAATGACACATTTTGTTTACGGTCTAGTCACAAATGACTGGATTGTAAACGAAAGACTAGATGGATGAATAATCTTTGATCTAAACTAGTGAAATAGTGCGGACCTGTGACTTCACAAGCAAATAAAATCTACTGAGAGAGAAGTAGATACTATGATATGCAAAGTATTATCTGCTTCTGACATCATGCAGCTTCGCAACTTCGTTCACTGTGATTTAAAATATCTCAGGTATCTTGTTTTGATTTAAAGTCTGGTGAATAAGGCCTAGATATCCGAATAGTTTTTGATCTGAACCATTGAGATTGTGCGGGCCAGTGATGTCACAGGCAAATAAAATCTATATA
>JAPMOR010087676.1:421329-466122 GCA_026543865.1 Argiope aurantia
AGCTGCGCAACCTAGTTGATTGTAATTTAAAATACCTCAGGTATCTTGGTTTGATTTAGTCTGATGAATAAGCCACATATTTTCATAAAACAGTCAGAAAATGAAATGTAGATGAATTTTTCTTCCCTAGTATTACAGATAATATATTTTCTATAGCGCTGTACTTTTTATCAAATGTACCCACATATTTCAAATTATTTTAGTAAGTATAGATATAAAATTCTTTTTTTTTCCTTTTATGCTATAACCAAACGTAGAATTATATTATGTTCGTTAGTTATTATGAACACTGAAGCACTACATATCAAGATTACAATTCAATAAGCTTTCATTTGCAAATACAAGACTATTCTCATTAAAATACATTGTGTTATTATCTATTTTCTCTCTTTTAGATACTAGGTCTTGCATTTTCAGACTGAGGATTAAATAAATACATTTTTTCATGAATAGTTATATTTTGTGAACTTCAATCAAATTAAACAAAGAATTCCAATTTTCAAAAATATTCAAATGATTCAAATATTACAATAAAGAAAATAATAATATACAGATTATATATTAGTATTGTTATAGTAACAATACTAATATATAATCTTTGTATATATATATATATAACATGTATTAATAAAGTGCTACAAAAAAGACATTTTTGTTGGTACATGTTTTTAAGCATATTTGTTTGCTACAGTTAAAAAGAAAATTAATGGGTTAATAGTATCAGTAACATTCTATTTTCCATCTCCGACGCTTGCTAATCAATAAAATCAATATCTCTAAAAGAAACAGCAAAAATTTGGTATATAATTATGTGACAAGCAAAAATGAAAAAGGGTGAACACAATTTCTGCAAGCCGTATTTACTGAATGAAAAACTCATTACGCATTTTTTTTGAAGTGACATTTCAATAGATAGCAAGTAAAAATCTGTCATAATAAATTTCAACAAACAATTTTGGAAACTTTAGTCTGGGTAAAATGTTTTTAACTATTCTGTTTTAATTTTTTTTTCATAAATAAGAACATTTTTTTTCTTATTTTATTCCTAATTCATGACTAAATTCAGTAAGGAACTATTTTTGAGCTTCTTTTTCGCTCTTGTGTTCTCAATTTCAAACCTCCGTATTAAAATTTAACTGAATATACTTCAATAAAAAAGATATCCAAAAATAAAACTGCTACTGTAAAATTTCTACTTTCTCTTACACTAAATACAATGTCTTTCCTTTTAATTGTTTTTGATACTTGTTGGTATATGAGATAGATTTTTCTTCAACAATAACCATTAATGAAAGATTTTTCCCCTTTTTGGTGTAATCGAAGGAAGAAACTTTTAATCGAAATTAAGTGTTCATCAAAATTCGAAATGACACATAGCAATCTGCTTCTATCTTAACTTCTGCTAGTTTCGATAAAACGTTCTTACTACTTTTTCAAAACTTCTCTTCTACAATTTTAATTATTCGTTTATATACTTTATCATACTTTTTCTATAAATAAGCTTGAAAATTTCTGTTAAATTTTTCTTCTAACAAGAATTAAGGTGAATAACTGCTTGAATCTTCATTGCCATCTGTTTCATTCTAAATACCAAAGGTGGAAATTCTATGACGTAAAAAAAAAAGCAAATGATAAATTTCCAAGAATATCGCGTGTTCCACTGATCGTATTTTTCCGATAACGCAAGGAATGTTCAATACTGAATACAAAAAGCATTTCTAGACATAATATATAGGTATATAAGTTTCATGCGACTGAGTTTGAAAAAGTCTGTAATGAAAATATTTGTTGATATTGATCTATATTGGAGAACGTTAACATTTAGAATATTCTAGTATTTTAAATAAGTATTTTTAAATGTGCTGTTGAGTAATTTTCTTTGATACATCAAACTTGAAAACATTATAAGTCTGGAAAGAAGTGAAGGAAATGATTTATTTAAAAGAAAAGGTGTGTTCTTGAAACCCTTAATAAGTATTTCGTTTCCTCATTTTAAAATTTAAAAAATGGCAAGAAAATAACAGTAACTATTCAAATATTCGTCTCAAAATTTTGATATTTCAACATTTTTTTTACTTGTCTTATTTTTTTAAAGTTTATAAATGTTTTTTAAATCGATGTTTTATTCATTTTCTTATGTAACAGAATTTTAAAATTTTAGAGAATTTTGTCTCTCGATTTCAATACAACATTTATTATTTATAGAATTTAATACTCAATTAACCTAAGAATTTTAAATCTCATTATCCATTCCTGGAGATATCTGGTGGTGAGTTCAGGACAAAGTGTTTTTAGTATTTCATAATATTTATATATACATAATACATATTTATAATAATTAATCAAGAAATATATTGAAATTAAGAAGTAAAAATAATCATAACAAATAAAAAAGCATAAGTTATTAACGCATTAAAAAGTAAATATAATTATTTCATAAGAATTTTGGGTACCAAAAGAATATTATAAAAACATGAAAGCACTGAAAACAATACAATAAAAACATTAAACTGCAATGAATTCATACAAAAAATTCTTAAATTTTTATCAAAAATTAAAATATAAAATAAATTGATTTAGCTTTTCTTTTGATATCCATTTATTTGATTTAAATAATTATAAGCTATTTTTAACACACTAATAATACTATTTTATAAAAAAAATTATATAAAACTTTTTTTCCGTCTGCCTATCTCTATAAGTATTTACAAAGTTTAGTGAAGGAAATATCGAAAACTGGAGAGAAAAATGCTCAAAAACAACTTCTTAAGAAGAAGCGCTCATGAACCTTTTCACGAAATAACAGTAGTCTTATAGTTTATGAATCATTCTCATCAGCTTTTCAGTAATAAATAAACTCATAAATTTTGAAAAATTTCTATTCATAAAAATTATTTTCTTCCTTATATTGTTTTCTGTAGATTTGTTATACATATTTTTTTATTCATTACTTTATTTCAATTTATTTGTCTACTTTTTCTCATGAAACAATAAAAGGAATACTTCTAAGTCTTGCTGAGTAAGAAAACCTTGGCAAAGTTTTAAAAAGATACTCAAGACTATGTTCAAAGCTTCATAGACCATGTGCAATTGTGCGCTTGAATAAACAACTGTATGATAGGATGAAAATCCAGTTGAAGCAACACTAAGAAGGTGAACCAGGTATGTTCATGGGTTTTGATACCTTTTGCTTATATTCCTCTTTCCATGTAGAGACTCTCAACAATGGGAGTTCCGAGAGCCTTCCTATATTTCTATTGATTATATATAATCAATAAAAAATATTGACTATATATTTTTTATTGATTTTAATTTTTTATGTTTATATTTCTTTAACCCTTTATAGTTTTTTGGTATATACAGGGTGTCCCCGGATTATTGGGACAAACTTTAAAGGGAAGTATGGGGCATCACAAGGATTCAGATTTGCATAGCAACCCATTATCGGAAACGTCTTCGTTCGGCGCTAAGTAGCGTTGTTCACAAGAGCATTGAATGAAACAGACCCGGCATTTAAGCTGTCAACGTCCGCAAAGAAGTATCAAATGCTTTACTAACACCGAGCTGGCAGATATGCAACTAATTTACGGATTTACAGAAGGACATGCACGAGCAGCAGAGAGATTATAACGCTAAAAGTACCCACATGAGGTGCACATTTATGGGCTGGCGAGAATCCCCATTGTATAAGACCACATGTTGCCCAACATCGCTTTTCAGTGCATGCTTGGGCTGATGTAATTGGCGACCTCTTTGGACGAGCCTTACTTTTTTCCAGAATCTCTAATATCTGCAGATTATCTCATCCTTTTGCACGAGAGGCTATCATGTTCACTTGACCTTGTGCCACAACATGTCAGGCGCCATACATGCTTTCAACATGATGAGCCACTTCCCCCTTATGTCAGATGTGTTCGTGAACATTTGAATCAGAGGTTTAATCACCAATGGATTGGGCGTGGTGGGCCTGTTCCATGGCTACTACGCTCTCATAATTTAAGCAGCATGGGTTTTTTTTCTTTGGGGTGCAATGAAAAGTGCTGAGTACGCAACACCTGTGGATTTCGAAATGGGTATAGTTGAAAGAATCGTTTGTGCTTTTGAGGATATCCAACAAAATCCAAGTGTATTTGATCGAGTCCGCTACTCCTTGATCCGACGGTGTAACGCATGATCTCAGTCTTCTGTCTGTTCTTTTCCTGTACCTGTCATACTACTTTCCCATGACGTTTCCGACCATGGGTTTCTATGCAAATCTTAATCCTTGTAATGTCCCTATCTCTCCACAAAGCTTGTCCCAATAATCCTAGGTGACCTTGTACATATTTACACCTACAAAAAAGTTTTAATGAGTCCTCAAAAAAGTATTTTAAATTGATAAATGAGATGCTCTAATACTCTATTAAGCTACCTTAATAGCTCAGAAATACATTAATTTAAATATCATTTAAATTCAAAAGTGGTAAGTATGCTTACCACTCTCTGTTCACGGTACGATAGTTTTCCTAACGACTTTAGGTTCCAGCTTTTGTCATTAAATTTTAACTCCCAGAAAAGTTTTCAGAAATGAAACACCACTGTGTTGTGTTCCTTGTGTTTAAGATATGCTTATATTTAATTATCGGTATTTGTTAATGAATTTATTTAATTTAAATTCAACACTTATTTATAAGAATGAACTGTTGCTGTAATTGGAATTTCTTAACATGCGGAATCTTCCTGTTACTGATTTTATGCATATTTTAACTTGATTTTTTGCTGGGTTCATTATTTGAATACCGTAATTTATAATGCATTGGTTTAGTTCTTAATGCCAAACGTCGTTAAGATTGTCATTAATATAATTTTATCTGACTACAACAGTTTCTAGTGATCTGCATAGCAGTCATATCCAATGTAAAATGAACTTCAAACTTTAATACAAGACATCCATGAATTCTAACTAAAAAAATTAAATTAAATTGTTTTATATTACCTACAACTAAATGGTAAGTATATTTACCAGTGGACATTCGATGATATTTTTACCCTTAGATTCGGTGGTAAATATGCTTACCACTTTCAGTTTTCCCTGAACAATCTCTGGTAAGTATACTTACTACCCTTAATTTCATAAATTAAACGTCAAATCAATGAAATTTGATGTTTTATTATTTACATCCTCAGTTTATAATGACATAACCTCAAAAAAATTTATTTTTCATTACTTGGAGTTATGCCCTATAAAGGATTAAGTAACAAACATGTAAGCTACAATTACAAAAAAAAAAGTAGTTAAAAAGAAAGCTAGTTGCATTTTCTTGCAATCAATATTTAAAATTTAAATTTAAATTTACAGCTTTAAATAACATTGTAGGAGATTTACAAAACTTTTTTGTAAAATGTAAACATTCTAATACAAAATTTGACAAAGCTATTAACTTAAGTGTCAATTAGTCACTAAAAAAGATTATACTGATATGCAAAAGAATATGAAAATACGAAAAAGAAATATATGTGAAAAAGTAGAGTTCTAAAACTTAAATGAAGTGTGATTTAATTTGTATAAATTTGATTACACATCCCTTGTAAATTAAATAGAAACAAGAAAATTAAATTGCTTGGAAATTTAACTAAAACTTCTTGATGACAACAAGCTGGACTCTTAAGTTGTCTACTACTTTTCCTTTGTGATAATCTTGCTCGATTCCACTTGGGGTACAAGTTGTTCTTCTTTTCATACTTGCCTATCTGAAACTAATAAGGATCTCGGGCACAAGGACAAAGATGTTTTCGTACAAGTAAGCAAGATAACTCAGTGTAGGATGAAAATATCTAACCCTTTTAAAACATTTTCAATATTTAGTATGTACTAGCAGTACCCGCACAACATTGCCCTTGACATCTAAGAGGAAAAATTAGCTTTAGATTTAAGACTAGCCTCCACCCGATATGATATAGGAATGTCATGCGGGATCAAAAAGATATTTAGAAATCATCAAAAATAACTACAAAATAATTTTCTATAGCACATATTCAAAAATATTCAGGGATAAGCTTTGATATACAGTCATTTGGCGCCTTGCAAGGTAGGTAATTTTTCGGTGGCGCTTTGTTTGGGGTTACATGGTCGCCATTTTTTTTATGTTACTGTATGCTACTATATTTCGAACTTTCCTGTTCATTTCCTTTGATTTTTTTACCTGATACACATACTTCTTCTAATAACTTTCACTATTTTTGATTAAATTTTTTGCATGCATTTCATTTTACTGCATTTATTGACTTTTTTTTTAATATTTCCGTTAATTTGTTGCAGCCTTTCTCGGAACCTTTAGATTGGAAATGCTATTGCTGCGGTTCGCGCCACATTCAGCCATTTCTAAAATTTAGCTAGAAACTTTATGGGTGAAAATGACTGTATATCAATGCTGTTCCTTATTTAGACTGGTAAAAGGGTTTAAATTTTCCTTTGTAAACAACACATGCCTTTTTATTCATCTTTCGGATTAAGTAAAGATTAGTGTCCAGCCGAGTTTGTCGCCAATATAAATCCGTTCGTACAACATCCTTCATTCTTTCTTTTCAATTGATTATGTACAGTTCATGTTATCCACACAGTCCTTATGTTCAATGTGCTAGCGAAGCTACTAGGTTCCCGCTCCCGCTGCTAGCGAAGCCGTAGGATGTTTTTTTAAGTTAAAAATTTCTGCCCGGTGCCTTCCACAAATGCCGAAGGCATCTGTAGAAAGGACCGGGCAGTATGGAAAAAAAAACAATACTTATCAGTCAAAAGTCCTAATTATATGGCGGGAAATGGTAACCGTAACTGTTCCGCGGAAGTATTCGTTTATTTTGTCCGCCATTTTTATTGGCGACTTGGCATTGTTGGCGTAGCTGGGTGCACACTAAAAGTCACTTTTACTCATCTTTCCATTTTAAAGCTGGGCTAAGCTTTGATATTCTGTCATTTTGCGCCTTGCGAGGTTGGTACTTCTTCGGTGACGTTTTTGCTATCATTACCCTATTGCTGCCGTTCTTGCCACATTCGGCCATTTCGCTAAAATTTGGCGATAAATTATTTTTTCGCTAAAATGACTGTATATCAAAGCTGTTGCTAAAGCTGAACAATATGGATAAACTATAGACATTGTTTCTATTGAAACCGAGGCATCATTTCTATATCACACATGGATCGAAATTCTGAGCGGTGTACTCCTTTTCGGACCAGTTATCAGGAACGTTTGTTCTTTCACTTTTTCTCCTGTGTCTCAAATTTAAATGTCTTTCTCTGTCAACAGACAGGCGAGATTCATTCTGTCTCTGTAATTCATCTGCAGTGCGATTTAAAGAGAGACGGTTACTTCGCTCAGTAGAAGACTCGGGTGGATCTTAGCACAGCCCACCTCTTGGCGTCTTATTGAATTCTCGCCAAACGAGTGGTGATAACGTCACTAATGTAGTAACCTTGACGGGGTTTTTATCTTATTTTTTATTAGATTTATTTTTTTATTTTTATTTATTTACTATTTTATTTTATTATTCTTTCTTTTTTTATTTTATTATTAAATAATCAACCTAGATGGATTTTTAAAAATTTATTTTAGTTTAATTTTTATTTTTTATTATAGTTATTTTATTTATTTATTATTTTTATTTTATTATTATATTTTATTTTATAATTATTTATTTATTATATTTATTTTTTATTATATTATCATTTCTAGCCTTCAATTATCGTTTTTTAATTGAAAAATAATAACAAATGTTCAATTAGTAGTCAACTTGGCGAGATTTCAAATAAGTCGCCAAGAGGTGGGCCCATCTAGGATTTTCTTCTTTGAAGAAAGTGTGGACATTCTTTCTCTGATATTCGCTAACCTAACGTTTCTTTCCTCTACATTTTCGTTATCGCGCAACAAACAAAGTGTTTTGGCAATTAATGTGCCAAGGCCAAGGTTGAATTTCCTTCTTTTGGGGATAATGAGATTTGAATCGCTGTTTAAAATCAGACATTAACAAAGAAATGTATCGCATATGAATACCACAGCTCTTGCTATTTGCACATGCGAAATTTGAGATTTCCGCTCACGCGTGGATAAGTGCAACGCACAGATAATGTTGCTTTATGCATGCGCGATCGTAGTAGGAAAATAATTAAAATAGCAATTATAAAACTCTTTTTTTATTTTGATATGACTTCAATATACTAAAACCTTCCCCAATAAATGCCCTACAAAATGATACAAATATCTCCAAAATTAGTTATTTCTCGATTTTTTTAGGGTTTCAACATACAGACGCTTTTAGGAGACATTATTTTATACTATGTGTAGATTATTTTCATTATTTGCTTTGACATATTATATCTGGGGGCACGGAAGTGCCCCGCCAAGTCGAGCAAAAACAAGCGGCACGACCGTACCATCCTTTTCCCGAAGCAGTTCAGGCCATTTTCGACCCCCTATAACTTCATTGTGGATAAAACTAGACACCTAAATTTTCAGCACCCAAGCAGGCATTATATACGCACGGTATATTTCAAATTTCATTAAATTTGAACCAGTAGTTTAAGAATTATATTTAGTCAAAGTTTCTGAATATTGTCACTGACTGAATGACTGACTGACTGATGATCAAAACTCTAAGGCACTTCTAGCAGACATAAAAGCTTCAAATTTAGAATACAATTAGTATTTAGTGTATAAATCAAAGAAAAACTAAAATATGCGTGTAATAATGGACGGATCGATAAATTTCTCGAAGTTTCGAGCATTATCCATTTTGTCGCCAAACGGTCTCCAAGTTTGTCACCAAGCTCTGGGGTCACTGCCTCGGCATCCGACAGCATCTAATACAGATTACTGTAAAACGGTCTTTCTTATGATGACACTATTCGCGTGGGAAGCAAAATTACAGGTTTGTAACAATATCTATTTTGAAATAATTCAATTTGAAGCTGTGGAAGCTGCAAACGCAATGGGTGACTTTCAGAGAATCAATCTAGTAGAAGAAGAGCAAACTGATATTCAAAGTATGATCGCAAAGCTTAATACGGATCAAAAAAGAGTCTTCGATATGATCACAAATAAAATGGACACAACTGATAATAACGCTGACGTTTTACGCTGTTTTGTGAGTGGAACTGGTGGCACTGGAAGAACTTTTTAATAAAAACTCTGAAAGTTTGGGTTAAGACGTATTTAAAAAAAAAGTAGCATTTAGTGCTCCAACAGGAATAGCTGCATTCAATGTGAGTGGATTCACTATACATAGACTACTGCAGCTGCCTGTAGAACACAAGCAAACACCGAAGTACAAGCCACTTTCTGATGAAGTGCTCCAGTTCTGAGATCAGATTTGAAAGAAGTAGTGTTGTTTATCATAGACGAAGTGTCGAAGATATCCAATGTTACTTTAACATATATTCCTTTACGATTTTCTGAAATATTTGACATAAGCGACGATCAGAATGGGTGGTTTGGGAAAAAAACCTTTTGTAGTTTCCGGAGATCTCTTACAGCTTCCGCCGGTAAGAGAAAACTCACCTTTTGAAAAACTATCAACTGCTGAAACTAACAAGTTGTTAGGTTCTCTCAGTATACCGAATCTGTGGAAATAACTGTTCATATACGATGAACTGAAAATTGCCATGCGACAGCTCAATGATTCTGACTTTGTTGAAAGGCTAAATAGAATAAGATTAGGTGTCACTACACAAAAAGACTACGAATTACTCTCGACTAGATTAAAAACTCTCAATTCCAATTCAAATGAAAAGAGACTAACTGAAATAATTGAACACCTCTCGAAACTTCCTTATAATAACGTTTACTTATTACCTACAAAAAAACATTTGTCAACAATTATATACTACAATGCTTAAATCTCTTCCACATTCCGAAATAAAACTTACAGCTAAGGATAGCATAGTTTGTCCCAGATACCTAACAAAAAGAGCTCGTGGATGCATAAAAAAATATGAAGACGATGCTTCTTTGACTGCAGGCCTGGAAGAGGACATAATTATAAAAATAGGAGCAAAAGTCATGTTAAGGCGAAATATTGTCATGAGTCTTGGTTTAGTTAATAGTTAGTTAAGGTTGTCCCGGAAAATACAAAAATAATTAAGTAAATATGTATTACATTTAATAAAGAACATGTTTACGAGCTCAATCCGGTCAAAAATAAATTTGAAATTATTAATAGAGCTTATGTTCATCGCGAGCAGTTTCCCATATGTATAGCATATGCTATAACTATACACAAAAGTCAGGGCCTAGGTTTAAATAATGCACTGATGGATATCGGTTCTGCAGTATTCACATCCAGTCAAGCTTACGTGGCACTTTCGAGAGTTACGTATGGACGGCTTATATCTAATTAATGTCGACTTTGGAAGTATTAAAGAGCAGGAATCCTCAATTTGTGAATACAACAGACTAAGAAGCATTTACCGTCCAGACTTGTCAAAAATTGTAACATAAAAGATTACGAGAAAAACCCATAGAGACAGGGAGTGGGCTTTGAGGAAAACTGTAGCTGAAGCTCAAGAAGTAGTACCGGAAAAGAAAAAGAGGAAGTCTACATACAAAAATAAGAAAAGGATTATCTACAAAAGGAAATGAGATACCATCAAAAACATAACGTAAAAAAAACCAAGTCTCGCAACTCAGTTCTTCTATGGTAAAAAGTTGTGGGATCCATGTAATACCAAGTCGGTCAATTTATTCAGTCTCTACTTAAGGGTCCGTCTGTCTTAAGTTATTACGTAATTAGCTAACCTAACAACATCTTATAGTGACCATATCAATATTAAAAATCTTTTATGGTTTAAATAAATAGATTAACTTGGTAATCGCACTAAACAATCTAATATAATATGTTAATGTTATCTAATTTAATGTAAAGATACATTGTGTTTTCATACGATAGCCAAGTCAATCTATTTATTTAAACCATAAAAGATTTTTAATATTGATATGGTCACTATAAGATGTTGTTAGGTTAGCTAATTACGTAATAACTTAAGACAGACGGACCCTTAAGTAGGGACTGAATAAATTGACCGACTTGGTATTACATGAATCTCACAACTTTTTACCATAGAAGAACTGAGTTGAGAGACTTGGTTTTTTTTACAAGTTATGTTTTAGATCTCATCTTTTTTAACAGAAGCTAATCACATGACATTATAGCACTATTGCAAATGTAACTGTCTGGTTTAACTATACATTCTTTAGTATGTATTTAGTATGTTTTAGTTGCATGCATTTCCTGCCGCGTGCAGTTAAAATATTAAATATATTTATTTGCATACTAAATGATTGAGTCTGAAATTGATGAAATACTTTTAAAAAATTGTAACGAAAAATTAAATGGATAAATTAAAAGAATTAGTTTTGTGAATTTAATATTCATTTTCCTCAAGTAACAATCGGGAAATTTTCAGTTGGTTAAGGAGAAATCAAAAAAGGGTGGTGACCATCAAAGGATAAATTAATCTTGGATATTTTTAGATGTTTATAGATACACCGATAACATTTTATAGTTATTTATAGTTACACCGATAACATTTAGTTGCATAATGCAGTGAATTTTCATCTAATGATTTTCATCACATATATAATTCCAATAATCATTTTCCTTACATATAGTATTATACATGATACGATTATGCAAATATATTGTATGTATGAAATAATAATTTGATGTATATTATAGTATTATGAAATAATAATACGTAACGTATGTATTGAAATAATGAATAGAATGGTGTGTGATGACGGCCCATTTTCATTGTCTTTCTTACAGAGGAGAAAAATGTAATCTGCCCGACAAATAAATAACTATGAGCACTGGAGATGCATTTGACATTTCTTCGGAAGTAAGTCATTTTACTTTATTACAAACAACTCGCCTCAGACGGACAGTTGGTTCGCTGGGAGTTTCCGTTATATTTGATTTCAGATAAGTCATTTGTTATTTATCTTCATGATTCCGTCAAACTGTCTGCCATTGAAGCAGTGTTATTTTAATTATTATAGTTAAGCTTTGCTTATCATGTGCATGAACCTTTCTCATGGATATAGTCTCATAACATCAAAGCGTTATTAAAAAGTAAATTTTCAGTTTATCTATCTTCTAAATTTCACGATATTGTAAACTCACTTTTTGATAGGTTTCGTAAATTACATAGATACTGAACAAAATCTCACTACTTTAACTTTTAACAATGGAAGAAAATCACTTGATGAAATAATTGAAGCTATGAAAACATTTGAATTTCAGAGCTATAATGTGATCTATTGTTGGAAATTAAAAATTTTTTTAAATTACCAAGTTGAGCAAAATTTTTTCTGATTTATTAAATTGGTATCATTAAAAAAAAGGTTTAAATTTTGAAAATGTAAAATTAATTTTGTGGCTTAAGATTTTTGTTAATTATTATGGGAAAATGCCAAAATTAAGCATTTTTAATTGATTAAAATTTCAAAAAAATATCGTTCGGACATGCGCATTTTTACCCTCCGGGGTATATACGTACCAAATTTGATACCTATATACAAACACATACTGTAGGTCAAATGGTTTGGCTTGTAGAACCCAATGCACACGCACACATGCACATTCATCTGTTTCATAATCTATTATATTATATACACATATAATATAATACATGTATATACACATCTTATTAGATGAATGACCGCTGTAAACATGTAATACAGATGCAGGTATACGCATATACATTCATCAGTATTACATATATATATACAAATACACTCATCTGCTTTATTAAATAGATATAAAATACAAATTCTAACTAGCTTGGTACATTTGAGAATATTTGTCGAAATTCCGTCTACATCTATGCATGATTTCTATATTTCCAAATATTTAAATTATGTGCTTTACAGAAATTATTTAACCATCATCATCCCTCAAGAAGAGAAGAATTTTCAATATCAATTTTAAAACATCTCGCATGAAATGAAAAAATAAAAAAAAAAGAATATCATTTCTTATGCGATGACAAGATTTAGCAATTCACTTCCAGGAATGAAACTTTATTTCAAAAAGCATGATAAATATCAGAATTATTCTATCGAAATTATACATTATAAAATAAATTCTTTATGTTCCTTGAAATTTACATATGATTGCTCTTACTGCTATTTAAATATCGATTAATATATGCGAGTAGAATGGGATAAAATAGTGAAGTACAAATTTGTTATCAAAAATTGTGTAATTATATATGTTGAACAATAACTTAAGTTTTCTGAAGTTACTTTCAGAACTGATATAACACCGGTCATTTCATTACCCATAAGATAAATCCAAAATAGGTTGTCACCGTGTTATGTAAAATAGAACTTATTTTGGTATGTGCAAAATAGGTTTTTCTAAAGCACATCCCATATGACAAAGTTTTCTATTACAGATACAATTTGTCATTGAGAAAAGGGCTTTAACTATTCTTTTACCACAGCTTATGGTGTCCTTGAAACAAGCACCCGATTTCTTAGGGATCAGTTTTTCGTTCTAGTACTCTAATATGATCAGCATACGCTAACAGCATAAAATAGACTGATGCAAAAAATGCGCAGTGTTATTTTAAATTTGATATCTGAATTAATAGTGTGCCCAAATTACACTTTGGCTATCGTACTCAGAATTCACAAACAAGGACAGTACTTTCTTAAGATTTACCAGACAAATTTGTGAGACGATCAAAAGTTGACTTTCAAAACTATCACGGCGGTATAAGAAAACCTGAACTTATCCATATTATTATTCATTGTAATATTTCTTTCGATACAGTTCATGCATACTAATATCAAATATTAATTTCTCGTGTCAGTGTCAGTTCCCTAGGGTCTTAAGAGAGATAAAGCAATAAAAATGAATGCTATTTTAAATTTTCAGGTGTCAAATCGAGAAGAATTAGTCGGTGACGAAGTGCCTTTGCTTGTCTTCCGTGTTATTGGTTGTACAGTTGTCACATTGTTGGTTGGTTTTACCATAATCATTTATGTTACCTCTGGGTAAGCATGAAAATTGAGTCATATATTTCTTTAAATTTTTTCCAATATTTTTCTTCATTTTAAATTGCTTTCTTTCACAAAATATTTCTTTCTTTTTTTCAACTCGCACTTATCAATAGATAGCATTCGAAAATTTTAATGAACTGCAAATTAATGAAATGCGTGTATGAAGGGGTTATCCCATCGTCGCATTACTAGAAACAAAACGTTAAAGTATTTCTCGGTGGTTGAATGTTCAAAAGCTTTTGATAATATTGAATAACTTTATCACGAGATTAACCTATTACAAACACGTAGTGGCTACTTGAGTTTGGTAAACAGAGCATTTCAAAAATTACTGCAACAAGTTTTAAGATATTTTTAAGTTATCTTTCATGACAGATACAGTATAGAAGTTTACATCTGATGAAAGATCGAATTTTTTTTCACATAAACTCTTTAGTCAGAGGAATGGTACAATGGGAATTAATTGAACCATAATCTATGATGCAAACTCGGAGAATATCAGAGAGGTTCTTTATATGGAATTTGGCATTGATAAAAAATTGCAACGTATAATGAACATTACAAATGCCTTTATTTACGATTTACCTGGACTCTGCAAACTGAACTTTAAGTTATTGAAGAATGTTTGGTTGAATATTGATTCAAAGAGTAATGCTTTAGATGTTGTGAATTGATGGTAAGTTCAAATTTAGTGGTAATTTCATGAACTTATGGATCTGATTTATCAACAAAAATTAAGAGAGTTGATAGTATTTATATAATGATTGCAAGAATGTTTATGCGGCATGGAATGAATCCTTAAGTGAAATTAAATAAGTTATTGTCGAAAAATGGCTAAACTCAATAATTTGTGAACAAATTGCTGCAATATATTGATTTCACGTCATTAAGTGATAATTAGGAGATTGACTGGTTGATTTCATGTAATAACTAAGGAGGTTGACTGGTTGAATATCTCTCTAGTGTGTACAAAAAATTATACTTCAACAATCAAATGCCTTTCAATGAGCTCTAAGAAATTCTTCATAATATTGGTGCAGCATTCCAAAGTTTTTCGAACTTCGTTATGTATTCATTATAATAATGTAAGAATAACACATTTATTTTCATTTCTAAGTACATAAGAAAAATTTGTACCATATACTATCTCTTTCTTTTTATTTAAATCTTCTTGTCTCTGTACTCTATCACTAAATTTACAACGATTAATCACGCAGTAAAAATGCTAATAATATGTTAAAAAATAACTTTATAAGGTGTAAAAAAATTAACTTTCTCGTAATTCCTTTATATTTAGTTAGTAAATTTATCTGTAGTCTTCGGAACAATATTAAAATTTGTTCTTATTAAATTGCTCTTAGAAATCTTTAAGTGTCCCAATTCCATTGTACATCTTTCAGGGGAAGAAAGTGTGTCAGATCACATTATAAAATATGACAGAATTAAATTGCATGCACAATTAAATTTAACATTATGACATCTTACGAACAGATTCCATGAGAATTTATTGCGGTATCATTCCTTGCTAGAAATATGTCAATCGTATTTTTTTATATATATATTGGGTTGTTCGGAAAGTAATTTCGTTTTTTCCCGACAGAGGATTTAATTGTATTTTTTTGCACCCAACTTCACATTTAAGCCGTATAATTTTTATATGCTTTGAGAGCTCATATAGCAAGGCTTGCGTGTGAAAAATTCCAATTAATTCTACGCGGTAGTTTTTGGTTGGTGCCCTTTTAAATATGGAGAGCGATAAGCAGCATTTTCGACATATCTTACTGTTTTACTACAGAAAAGGTAAAAATGCTGTTCAAGCCAGAAAGAAATTGACTGATGTGTATGGAGAAGGCATGTTGACAGTACGCCAGTGCCAGAACTGGTTCGCTAAATTTTTTAGACGATAAAACCTTCACCTCAAATGAGGAGGTCAAAAACCACCTCGATCAATTTTTTGGCAGCAAAGACCAAAAATTTTATGAGCGTGGAATTATACTACTACCAGAAAGATGGCAAAAGGTTTTGGACCAGAACGGCCAATATATAATTTAATAAAGTATTTGTTTATTATACGAAAACTGTCTTTCATTTCCTCAAAAAAAAAAGAAAATAATTTCCGAACAACCCAATATATATTCATTGAAAATTCTTTTCTAACGATTAAAGATTTTTTTTTTGCTTGCTGTTTTTTATATTTTTGTTGAAAAAATAATATTTAAATTAACCTCTTCTTCCTAACTTTTTAAAACTACTCCTTCATTACTAATGATTCATCTTTTTAAAGCATGAGTATGAGAAAAGAATCCCAATCTGAAAGTAGCATTTTGTTCTGTTATAGGATGTTTCATATCGACTGTCTGGCTCAAATATGCAGTGAAACATGCATATTTTGTGCGTACATGCTTATATTGCTTACAACTACAGAATCCTTTCGTATAAATGAGGTATGTACCATAACTTAGACTCATTATGAACAAAATGGGAGCATAAGGATATAGCACAATTTTAAAAGATTTAAACAAAAACAATAATTTTTTTATTACTTTTAGAGTCTATAGATGTTGAATAAATTTATTTCTAATATCATTAGTACAAAAAGATTAAAAGCGGTTTCAAACTTTTTTATGATACTTACTACAGTTTTAAAATTAGATAATTTCTTTCTTTCTTTCTGAATCTCTGAAAGGATTTAGCTGCCCATGCGAGAGATAGGAATATATTCATAGCTTGATGATATGGAGTCGGCTGCCTAGGGATCTCAAAATAAGTGTTATAGAGGAAATGGGTTTTTTTTCAACGAAGATATTATATAGTAAAAGAGTTAATACTGTAAACAGAAGGGCAGGGATTATTATCGATATTAATGTTTGATAAACAAATTTAGTTGATAAATTATTAATTTTTCCTAGAAACACTTATGAATTTAAGAATTTTAATTAGTATTCTTGTGTTATTTATTAATGAAAAAAGGAGTTTTTCATACTGAAATTAATTAGGAAATTTCAGGAAATACTGAATTTAATTAGGAAATTTCATACTAAAATTAATTAGGAAATTACTGCTTAATGTTACTCTTTTTAATCATTCATCTTCTAAAGACAACACTTTACATTTTGTTTTTGTTATGTTTAGAGAATTGAAAAAAAGTTAAAAAGGCCAATATTTCCTCATTCAAACCAAATATACAAGTTGTATCCCAGATATGATTGTAAATGCCATTCTCTGCTGGGAATCTCGCTTTATTTTTACCGTAACAGTGTAACGTTTTTTTCGCAATTTTACAGTAAAATACGGTTACAATCAGATTTCATTCTTTCATCTGATGACTCGTTATTTATTGGATATATAACGCTTTACTATATTTACACATAATAAGTTATAAAATTAAATATAAATAAATAATCAATTACTCAAGTTCTAAAAAAGATCACGCTGTTTGACTTTTGTCATCATGTCTAAAATCCCATCTGAAATGTGAATATCGTATATTATTGACTATCACTTTGAAAATTCAACTTTATCTTTAAAAAAATGGGTGCCAAATAATTATCATATGCAGTGTTTTTGCATGAATAATATTAGAGAATAAATGTGTCACCACAACATAAATTCTTCAGAAACAAAATAGGAGAAAGACATTTCCGACAAAATCCATGAAAATTTCATAGCACTTTCAATTTCAGCTTATTAGAAAAATTAATTTTCTGGATTGCAGAGAGATATAATAATCATTCTACAACAATGAGAACACAGATGGAAAATTTATTGAAATACACACACACACAAAAAAAAAATGCTCGAATTTACAGCTTAACAATAAACAATAATTCGAATTTTAATATATTTTCTATGACGTTATTTCCAATCAAACTAATCAATCATTGTGAGAAATTTGGTCCCAATATCTCAAAAGGTCCAGACGTGCATAGAGACAAGAAAAACAAACAGACAGACACAAACGAGTTCTGTTGTTGTTGTTTCTAATGGCACTTGTCATAGACAAGCCCACTGACTTTAGAAGTCAGTGATTTCAAGCCAAGGGTGCGTCTCTTGTTTTTCAGTAGCGCCATCAAGGCCAAAGAATACGACTTAGCTACACACACGTGTCAACCCTTTTTGCGGGGGGCTTCATTCATGCATTTCATTCACTCATTCACAGATCGTAATTTAGACCTGAATCAGAGAATGATCACCTCTGATCCAGTACCCCCAGTGGTATTATTCTAGACATGGTGGATTTTGTGGCCACGACAAATTTATACATGCGCCAGTCACCACACACACACACACACGACGAGTCTTCGGCCGGTGGCGTTCGAACTCGTAACACAATGGACACGAATCCAACATTCTACCAACCAGGCTAACCCGGCCTCACAATCTTAACACATAGTTCTTTAACACATATAGATAATTCAAACTCCAATATTGTATAAAAAAATATCATATTTAGACAAAAAAAAGTTTGATGTATTGTTTATTTTTCCTTTAGGGCATGTGCTTAGCTATAGCTGTATTTCTTCATTTCTTTTTCGTGGGGGCTTCATTCTTCCAGTTGTTGGAGGTTATTTGCATCTGCCAAGCTCGAGTTTCCTGGTTTCGAAGGCTGATACCACAGATGTCTACCAGAAATCTCTTCATAGCTGGCTGGGGTGAGATTCACATGTTATAATACATAAAGTAAACATTTATATAAATGTATTTATAATTTTGATTTAATCCTTCGTCAGTTTTGGACTACGAAAAGCAAAATGTCCAGCTTGAAAAATGACAACAATAATTTTGATGAAAATAAATCACTGTTTTATTAAAAAGTTTTTTTAAGTAATTGTAGAATTTAATTATCGATGTTTTCAATATTATTTAAAACAACAAACGAGCCATTCGTTTAAAATGATAAAAACGTGAATAAACTTCATATTCTTCGTCCATCATTTCTTAAGATATATTTGAGATATGATTCGGCTTTTTTTTATGATTCATTTTATTATCTTCCTCCTAATCTAAGAAACTTTTAAATTTTAGCTCAGTGATGGATTAAATGAAAATGCTATTTATCAACTCCTCCTTTATTCTACATATTGTAAATAATCTCATTGCAACATGTAAAAGATTCTAAAGTCGATATTAGCTTATATTAAAAAAAAAAACTAATAAAAATCAGCGGAATTATGCCTTGTGTGTGTACAGTGTACACGGAGTTTCAATTTCTCCTGTCTTTCAGTCAATAAAAAAGTCATAAATACTATTTAAGACAATTTAAATGACCTTAAGATAGGCCTAAAAAATAAAAAGTCGTTTCTTTTTGAAATAGAACACTGACGGAAAGCTTTTAACCTAGATTACTCTATGTAAACCAGGGGAGTAGCCTCCCAAAAACGTTCATGCATATTCTCTAATAAAAGTGTTATGACAGGAAATGCCTTGTATGGCATTGGCGTACAATAGTTACAAAATATTAACTTTTGGCGTAAATTTAGCATTTTTACTGAATCTGTCTTATGATCCTTGGCAAGATTTGGGGCAATTAATCCCTGGCATGTGGTTAAGAGTATCCAGAAATCGAATTCGTGTTTTATACGCGTTTTTCCCTACCGATTAAAACTAAAACAATTATGACAAAGAACTACACTCATAGTTGCGAAATCATATACGAAATTTGATATATTTTAGTCATTGCGCCTTTGAATTGTTGCTTTTACATATTTTTGAAAGTGCAGACCAACTGTCATTCGACCCCTTGTTGAATTTGGCTTCAAATTTTATTGGTGTCTACACTATAGATATTAAATCTGTGTACCGAATTTTATCTCTCTAGTTTTATTCTTTTTGTAGTTATCGTGTAAACTTATATTCGAAGAGCCGGACAAATAGACTTCCTCGGACCGGATTTGCACAAAATTTCACAGAAATCTACAAATTTGGTATAAAGACCATATAACAAACTTCATCCGTCTACCTCAAAGCAGTTTTGAGTTATCGTTATCACATAGACACAGACATTTTCAAAAATTGTGTTTTTTGGACTCGGGAGGGGGGGGGGGTCTAAAACGTGGAGATTCATCCAAAATCTCGAGTTTGAATTTTTTGATGATCCCTATATTTTCTCTATACTACGTATATCAGAAAGTAAATATCCTTATTCCATTTATTTTTCCCTCTTTTAAACAAAAATTAACACCAATACGTTTTATCCGCCTCTAGTATATATTTAATATCATAATCATTAGCTCTTGAATAATAATACATGAAATGGTTTTAACATACAGAGTTATTTCACACTTTTCTGTGTAATAATTTTAATTGCACTGGATTTATTTTTAAGACCTTTATGTAATAATTCTTGAATTTTAGAAATCGTGTATTAAAGCTTTATAAGGAATATAACATTATTTTTTTTCTCTTCTTTCAGTTTTTCCTGGTATTGTTACAGGAATTTCTGCTATCATCTGGTTCAATCAATATATAACAAAAAGAAAGTAAGTTGTAAAAATAAACTAATTATCAACTTTAGTTAGAAATGCAAAAACTGAAGAAACGTCAAATTATAAGACCTCCTGATTTCAAAGGCAAATGAATTATAATTTTTGTATTTTCAGTTGTTGGTTAAATACTAATCGAGCACCGTACTGGTCTTCAATTATTCCAATTGTCGGGTGCACTGGTCTTCAACTTTTTCTCATTTTCATCACTCTTTGTACATCGGATGTACCAGTGTCCTTGTCAGAAAGCCAATACAAAAGAGCAAAGTAAGCTATAGAGATAGTTATTTACATAAGTTATGTTTTGAAATAACTGGATTAATTCATACTTGCGTACCACCAGCGGAAGAATAACACCAATTTTTGAAAGCATTGTAACGTGCAATCAAATAACTAGAAGTTCCGTGTCATTGACAAGGTCAATAGTTTTTCAAATGAATTGCCTCCATTTTAACCTAAGTTGTATTGCGTCCGTGTCTAATTTTCCAGCGATGATTCTTACAAACTTCAATAAAAAACTCGTTTAAATATTTGTATTTATTTAGAATCATAGTAAAAAAACGCAACATTTAAATATTTTGTACATTTGTAGTGAATTAGTTTAGATTTAGAAATACGATTTTTCCAGATACAAGCTTGCTTATTATTTTGATACAGTAAAGGCTAATGAGCACAATGCCAAAAGCAATTATTGAGTTTATTTGAATGTGGAACTGAGAACAGTAATATTTATTTAAATTTATAATATTCTTTTTTTCCCATATTAGAAAAATTCGATTCAGTTAACTTATATTTGCAGTGATTTAAATTAATAAATAGAAAATCGATAATTGTAGATACAAATTAATTTGATACTACATTCTTTTTCAGCGTCCAGCTGGTTCAACGTGGTTAATGGTTGTTAAAAATTAAATATTTTGTGAAACTATGTTTTAATGATTTCTTCAACAAAATACTTTTACACTAATAAAGAACTAAGACAGGAAATTGATACATGTCATTCTGGGATCCATTTCTTGGTAATTGTGATATTTCAGCTATTTATTATTTTTAATTATTTCTTAAGCATTTAATTAAATAATCATAATATATGCCGAAACCTTTATACGTTTGCTCAACTTTAACTTTACTTCATCTTGAAACTTCTGCAATAATAATTGCGAAAAGTATTTTATACATCAGCTTAAAGAGTAAATACGTATCTTTTCGAATACATTAGTTTAAATATCATATAATACATCATTGATTTTTAAATCGTCCTTGTTAATATAATGCCAAGTGACTTTAGTGAATCCTTCTCTTACCTATGAGAAAGATTTAGTGAGCTATGCCGTCTAGCTGGTTCGCCTGTGATATTTGCTATATTTAATTTTAGTAAAGTCTGTAGATATAAATCATGTTTATGACTTCCTCAATTTGTCAGATACTGAAAAATATTATCTTAATTTATTCCATATGCTCTGATCATTGTGTGCATGCACGTTTCAATGGCTTTCGGACTAATCAGTTTGCAATTTCTGAAATAATTACAGCATAAGAACGTTATATATGCCAGTTCAAAGTGTAAATACTTATTTTTCAAAAGACGCTGGTTTAAATATTACAGGTATTATCATTTAATTTTCATAGTATTTAGATTTCCTTAAAAGTGCAAAGTTACGTAACATTAGTAAGTCCTTTTCTTGGCTACGAAGGAGATCTTATCTCTTCGGTAACATCTTAATATATAAGGAACATTGATTATACTTAATTTTATTTAAATCATATAACTTCATATTCATGATTCTGGAAAATTATCAAACATTAAAGTTGTATTATTTAATAATCTCTTACATATGCTTTGTTTGTTGTGTACTGGAACATTTCTAATGGAGATCAATTCCATGACATCATAGCACTATTAAAAACGTAAATTTACGGTCATTTATCTTCTAAATTTCACGGTATTTTACCTTCACTTTTTTTATCGGTCTCGTAAAGTAGACAGATATTAAACAAAATCCTTCTCCTTTAATTTTCAACACTGGAAGAAAATCTCGAGATGAGATAGTTGATAAAATAATGAAAATGGTTTGAACTGCAGGAAGATAATGTAATGCCATCAAAAACATAACTTGTAAAAAAACCAAGTCTCGCAACTCAGTTCTTCTATCGAAAAAGTTGTGAGATCCATGTAATACCAAGTCGGTAAATTTATTCAGTCCCTACTACATGAAAACACAATGTATCTTTACATTAAATTAGATTACATTAACATATTATATTAAACTAAATTGTTTAGTGCGATTGCCAAGTCAATCTATTTATTTAAACCATAAAAGATTTTTAATATTGATATGATCACTATAAGATGTTGTTAGGTTAACTAATTACGTAATAATTTAAGACAAAAGGACCCTTAAGTAGGGACTGAATAAATTAACCGACTTGGTATTACATGGATCTCACAACTTTTTACGATAGAAGAAGTGAGTTGCGAGATTTGGTTTTTTTACAAGTTTTAATTTTGATGGGATCTCATTTCTTTCTGTAGACAGTCATTTTCTTATTTTTTTATGTAGACTTCCTCTTTTTCTTTTCCGGTACTACTTCTTGAGCTTCAGCTACAGTTTTTCTCAAAGCCCACTCCTTGTCTCTATGGGTTTTTCTCGTAAGCTTTTATGTTACAATTTTTGGCAAGTCTGGACGGTAAATGCTTCTTAGTCTGTTGTATTCACAAATTGAGGATTCCTGTGCTTTAATACGTCCAAAGTCGACATTTATTCGATGTAAGCCGTCCCGACTTGTAACTCTCGAAAGTGCCAAGTAAGCTTGACCGGATGTGAAAACTGCATAACCGATATCCCTCAGTGCATTATTTAGACTTAGGCCCTGTCAGCTCTATTAATAATTTCAAATTTAGTTTTGACCGGACTGAGCTCGTAAACATGTTCTTTATTAAATGTAATATATATTTTCTTAATTATTTTTGTATTTTCCGGTACAACCTTAACTAAATATTAACTAAATCAAGACTCATGTCAATATTTCGCCTAAACATGACTTTGCTCCTATTTTTATAATTATGTTCTCTTCCAGAACCTGCAGTCATAGAAGCATCATCTTCATATTTTTTTTATGCATTCACGAGCTCTTTTTGTTAGGTATCTGGGGCAATCTATGCTATCTACAGCTGTAAGTGTTATTTCGGGATGTGGAAGAGATTTAAGCATTGCAATATTTAATTGTTGACACATGTTTTTTGTAGGTAATAAGCAAACGGTATCATCAGGAAGTTTCGAGAGATGTTCAATTATTTCAATTAATCTGTTTTCATTTGAATTGGAATTGAGAGTTATTAATCTAGTCGCGAGTAAGTCGCGGTCTTTTTGTGTAGTTACACCTAATCTTATTCTATTTAGCATTTCAACAAAGTCAGAATCATTGAGCTGTCGCATGGCAATTTTCAGTTCATCGTATATGAACAGTTCTTTCCACTGATTCGGTATACTGAGGGAACCTAACAACTTGTTAGTTTCAGCAGTTGATAGTTTTTCAAAAGGTGAGTTTTCTCTTACCGGCGGAAGCTGTAAGAGATCTCCGAAAACTACAAAAGGTTTTTTCCCCAAACCACCCATTCTGATCGTCGCTTATGTCGAATATTTCAGATAAACGTAAATGAATATATGTTAAAGTAACATTGGATATTTCGACACTTCGTCTATGATAAACAACACTACTTCTTTCAAATCTGATCTCAGAACTTGGAAGACTTCATCAGAAAGTGGCTTGTACCTCGGTGTTTGCTTGTGTTCTATAGGCTGCTGCAATAGTCTATATATAGTCAATCCATTCACATTAAATGCAGCTATTCCTGTTGGAGCACTAACTGCCACTTTTTTGTTTAAATACGTCTGAACCCAAACTTTCAAATTTTTATTAAAAAGCTCTATCCAGTGCCACCAGTTCCATTCAAAAAACAGCGTAAAACGTCAGCGTTATTTTCAGTTGTGTCCATTTTATTTGTGATCATATCGAAGACTCTTTTTTGATCCGCATTAAGTCTTGCGATCATACTTTGAAGATTAATTTGCTCTTTTTCTACTAGATTGATTCTCTGAAAGTCACCCATTGCCTTTGCAGCTTCCACAACTTCAAATTGAATTATTTCAAATTAGATATTGTTACAAACCTGTAATTTTGCTTCCCACGCGAATAGTGCCATCATAAGAAAGACCGTTTTACAGTAATCTGTATTGGATGCTGTCGGATGCCAAGCCAGTGACCCCAGAGCTTGGTGACAAACTTGGCGACCATTTGACGATTTGGCGAAGAATTTGCCGAAAAAATGGATAATACTCGAAACTTCAAGAATTTTTTTGATCCGTTCATTATTACACGCATATTTTAGTGTTTTCTTGATTAATTTACTAAACACTAATTGTATTCTAAATTTGAAGCTTCTATGTCTGCCAGAAGTGCCTTAGAGCTCTGATGATCGATCAGTCAGTCAGTCAATCAGTCAGTCAATGACAAAATTCAAAAACTTTGACTAGTTATAATTCTTAAAGTATTGGTTCAAATTTAATGAAATTTGAAATATACTAATATACTAAATAAATTTCATATAATGCCTGCTTAGTTACTGAAAATTCAGTCTTCTAGTTTTATCCACAACGGAGTTAGAGGATTTCGAAAATGACCTGAACTGCTTCGAGAAAAGGATGGTACGGCCGTGCCGCTTGTTTTTGCTCGACTTGGCGGGGGCACTGCCGTGCCCCTAGATTTATTTTTAGAAATTAGGCAAACATAAATAAAAAATAAAAATAATAAAAAATTCTCAAAATTCTCAAAAAAATTCTCACGATTATAAATTGGTATGATTAAGAAGGTATTTTTAAAAATTTTGAGACGGGGTGATATTTATTTTTGTGCGATAATATTTTTGGAAGTTATTGAGGAAAAACTCCAAAATTCAGCTTAATATTTAATTAATTAAAATTATAATTAAAAATTCAAAAAATTTCTCCGGGGTGCCCATTTCAATCTTCCAAAGTATATATGTGTCAAATTTAGTAGCTGTAAGTCAAATTATATGGCCTGTAGAGCACCAACATGTGCGCACACATTATTAGTATACAGATATTACTGTCACAAGAATATTTTGTTAAATATGATTTAGAAGACAGAGAATCTATGTAAAAGTATTAAAATTCGGAGCTCGTGTGAGCATTTATTGACCCAAGTTATAATATAAAATACAATTATTTATTTCATTTCATTTTGACTATTTTTTAGCAGATGTATGTTCTTTTACTAAGGGTTTACAAATTGAACCCTAATTTAAGTGTATATCCTGTATATATTAAACCATGTTTGCCTTGAATAAAACTAATTTCTTGAATTAATTATATAACTGTTAAAGATCATAAAAAAAACTTATTCTTGCATTTATTTTTTAGAAAGTATCGTATTTATTTCATTTCATACAGAAACCTGAGGTAAATTACACTTTTCTAAATTTAATTTGCAGTAATATTTAACTTATTTTTTAGTTTTAGTTTTTGTTAATATGGTGGCGATATATTGAAAAAAAAGTTAATATTTTTCCATGGACGCGTAACGTGGTCGTGCAGGTTAAATTTTATTTCATTTGGTGCGAAATAAAATTATTGGAAAATATTGTTTAAATATTTAAAAGTATAGCTAAAAGCATAAATTTATACGTTAAAATATTGCCGCATTGAAAAAAGACAGTCGAATCTACATGGCCGAATGGTCATGGCACGGGTCTCATGATCAAGAGACATGGGTTCGTATCCCGCTAGAGACAATGCGATTAAAAGTATATGTAAATACTTAATTCCTTGATTTTATGTTTTCCTTTATTTCATGTTCCAGAAGGTACTGGACATTTCTTTAGTTTACCAGACAAGTGTTCTGGACTTTTCTTACTGACTCCAGAAGAGTATTCTGGAACTTTCTCTGCTTGTATAAAAGCAGAAGATTTGTCAGTTACTGTATTCTCAGTTCTGAGTTCAGTTAATAAATTGGTTTAGCTCTACCTCTTGTGTGTCATTGAGTTCTATACTATAGTTCTACGTGACATTCTTTGGTGGAGTCACCGGTTACTATTCCAGTCAGCGTGGAAACGAATTTACGAAGAAGCGATCGTCTTAAAGGCCTTGAACCAGAATTTGAACTTTATTTCCCACCACCTAGAAAGACAAGGAAAATGCCTGCAGAACAGAAAACTAAACCTGTCATCCTGACATCTGCACAACCACAATACAGAAATCCATCTGTATTTAAAGGAGACGTGGGACAAGACCCAAGCAAATGGCTGAAGGAATATGACAGAGTATCAAAATTCAACAGATGGGATGACATGACTTGTCTAGCAAATGTGTTCTTTTTTCTGGATGGCACAGCAAAGCAATGGTTCGAAAATAATGAAGATAAATTTACTTCCTGGGATATTTTCAAATCAATGCTAAAAGAGACATTTGGAGAACACGGCACTATGTAAAGCAAGCAGAAGAGGAGAGAAAAATCTAAAGAGTAGAGCTCAAAAATCTGGCGAAAGCACGCAGTCGTACATCCAAAGCGTGTTAGGGTTATGCCATCAAGTCAAACCAAATATGTCAGAAGAAGAGAAAGTGTCTCATCTGATGTAAGGAGTCGCCGAAGATGTTCACCAGGCACTAATGACGAAAGAAATAACCACTACAGAGGACTTTATTAAATGGTGTAGAAAGATCGAAGAGATGCATCAAAAGAGAATCCGGAATAGGAAATTTGAAAGGCTCCCAAATGTGGTACCAATGGCAATTGACCAACAACTGGATCTGGTATCACTAGTACGTCAAATAGTACGTGAGCAGGTCCAGCGCCTTATATCTCCAGTAGTCGATCCCGGACTCCAAGACAAAAGCATTGAAGACAAAGTTCGAGAGGAAGTGGAAGATGCTTTGGCTCCTTTGTCACAGACAACACCAGAGTGGACAAAGGTCAAACGAAGACGCCAACTTGCTTATGCTGAAGTTGCCAGACGACCTATGCCCGTAGCACAGCAGCCACAGAGGAAGACGGATGTCTGGCGCACCCCTGATAGAAGATCCGTCTGTTTCTATTGTGGCCGCCCTGGCCATGTAGTTCGATACTGCCGGGATCGCAAAGCTATTTTTGAGGCATATCGGGCTAATAGAAGAGATTTCAGCCGTCCGCCGTCGAATGAGGGACGCTATGCGACGAATACAGCCGACCAGCAGCCCGAGGTGTCGCCCAGCTCATCACGAGGACGATCGCCGACAGGCCGCTATAGATCTCCGTCGCCATATAGAAGATCCAGTCAATCTCCTAGCCGAAGAAATGAGGAAAACTAAGCGGTACGACCTTCCTTGGGAGTGAGGCCGCTAGTGACAAAAATCCTCCGATGCCGCAGCATTGTGCTGCAAAGATGACCGGAAACAACATAGAAGTAATCGTCGACAATAAGCCAGTACCTGCCCTTGTGGACTCTGGAACCTCATTTTCTGTAATCTCGGAGAAGTATCGTCGCATACTGAAGAAAGTTATGTTTCCCACAACTAACAATGTTCTTTTAAAAGTCGCCGATGGAAATTACGTGAGACCAGTGGGAAAATGTACGCTTCGTCTCGAAATCAATGGCCGACCTCAAGCTTTTGAATTTATTGTTTCGCCGCAATGCAGTCACGATATCATCCTTGGTTGGGATTTTTTGGGCGCTTCTCAAGCTGTTATAGATTGTGGCCGTTCGGAGATCTTCTTTCAAGACGTCCTTCGAGAATCTCAAACTCCAGACTCCAACCGTTTATTCACTATAGAAGACTATACAGTACCTGCTCGTTCTTTGAGAGAGATTACTGTCTTAGGCCGTAAGAACCTTCGAGCTATCGACGTAATAGTAGAGGGAAATAGGATGCTCCTCTTGAACAAGGAAGTTGCAATTCCGTCTACTATAGTTACGCTCCTTAATGGAAAAACCGAACTATGGGTTGCCAACGGACAAGGAGAACCTCAGATCATCCCTAAAGGCATGTACCTCGGGTATGCCGAACCTTTACACGAAGACTGCGTGAATACCATAGATGAGGGATCGCCTTATTCCACGACCACTTCAAAGGCAAAGTTGGGTGTCATCGATTATACCACGATGATAGCTCCGGATTTGAGGATCGACCAAAAAGAAAGAATGTTTCATCTACTCCAGAGATTTTCAGAAATTTTCGATCAAGAAAGGACGTTCAAGAACGGAAACCAACTCAATGTTAAACACCGAATAAACACAGGCGACCACTTACCTATTAGTCAGAGAGCTTACAGGGTGTCCCCATCCGAACGCCGCATTATCAGTGAGGAGGTAACCAAAATGTTAGGGAAAAAACATCATTCAACCATCAGAAAGTCCATGGTCATCTCCAGTCGTCTTGGTCAGGAAAAAAGATGGAAGCTGGCGTTTTTATGTTGATTATCGCCGACTCAACAAAATTACCAAGAAATACTTGTATCCATTGCCACGTATTGACGATACCTTGGATTGTCTGAAGGGAGAAAAATATTTTTCGTGTATGGATCTCTACTCAGGTTACTGGCAAATAGAAGTCGATGAAGCCGATCGTGAGAAAACGGCTTTTATTACACCTGAGGGATTATACGAGTTTAAAGTGATGCCATTTGGCTTGTGCAATGCTCCTGCAACTTTTGAAAAGATGATGGATAATCTTCTGCGACATTTAAAATAGACAATGTGCCTTTGCTATTTAGATGACATTGTGGTGTTCTCAGAAACATTCAATGAACATCTTCAGAGGTTGAATACCGTCCTTCAGTGTATATAGATCGCCGGCCTTATCCTTAATCCAAAAAAATGTCGCTTTGGAGTACAAGAGATAAAGATCTTGGGACACCTAGTATCCAGTGATGGCGTACGACCGGACCCAGAAAAAATAAAGGCCGTGAGTGACTTTCCCGTGCCTAGGAATATCCATGACATCAGAAGCTTTCTGGGACTTTGCTCTTACTATCGCCGATTTATCAAGGACTTTTGCCATAAAGCCGAACCTCTACAGTTGTTACTGAAGCGGAACACAAAATTTTATTGGGGACCTGAAGAAAAATCTTACCTCCGATCCTGTCTTAGGCCTTTATGACGAAACTGCACCAATGGAACTTCACACCGACGCAATGGCTTATGCCCCGCGGACTTTGACGAAGGCTGAGAAAAACTATTCCACAACTGAAAGAGAATGTCTTGCGGCCATATGGTCTATAACTAAGTTTCGGGCATATCTCTTTGGAAAGGCTTTCAAGATCGTCGCGGACCATCATTCCCTGTGTTGGCTGACAGGACTGAAGGATCCCTCTGGAAGACTCGCTAGATGGGCGCTGCGACTCCAAGAATACGACGTATCAGTGGTGTACAAAAGTGGAAGGAAACACAAAGATGCTGATAGTCTGTCCAGAAACCCATTAAAAGTCGATGCTTCATGGTATGGGGACTCCATAGGTGCCATTTTATTCACTAATCTCTCAGAAGAACATATGAAAGATCCAGAATTGGCAAGAATAATAAGAGACCAACAAAGTACCGAAGCAAGCAGGCTGGGAAACTTTGAAGTAGTCGAAGGAGTCCTCTACAAGAAGAATTTTGATCCGTCCGGAAAGAAATTTCTACCAGTGATCCCGAAGCATTTACGGCTCAGTATTCTAGAATCTCTCCATGATGACCCTACCGCCGGACATCTAGGATTCACCAGGACTTATGATAGAATAAGAAAGCGATTCCATTGGCCAGGTTTGTATAGAAATGTTCGAAGATATGTGACGCACTGCCGAGAATGTCAAAGGAGAAAATCTATTCCTCAGAAGCCGCCAGGTTATCTCGTGCCTATTCCACCAGCTACCGCTCCTTTCCATCGCGTCGGAATCAACCTGCTAGGACGATTTCCAAAATCTGACGACGGCAACAAATGGATTGCAGTATGCACCGATTATTTGACACGGTACGCAGTCACCAGAGCTTTACCGACGGCGGAAGCAACACAAATTGTCAAATTCCTACTAGAGGACATAATACTGAAGCATGGAGCTCCACGAGTTATCATTACAGACCGTGGGCAAGTTTTTTAGTTCAGGCTGGTGTCCGATATTAATCGACTGTGCAATATCACTCATCGAATGACAACAGCCTATCATCCACAAACAAATGGCCTTACAGAATGATTCAACAAAACGCTAGCAGATATGCTTTCTATGTATGTTGATGTCAAACAGAAGAACTGGGACCAGATATTGCCGTTCGTCACATTCACCTACAACACTGCCAAGCAGGACACGACAGGTTTTACGCCCTTCTACCTCCTACATGAGCGAGAAGCTGAAACGCCGTTGGATACGATGTTTCCTTTCTGCCCCAATGAGTTCAGCCAAGAAGACGATTACGTTAGTCATCTGATCAATAAGGCAGAAGAATCGAGGCAATTAGCTCGTGCACGAACTCTCGAGGCTCAGCAGAAAGATTGCCGGCATTATGACTCCAAACATCGGATGGTGGCATACGAACCGGGGGATTTAGTGTGGATTTTTATTCCAGTTCGTAAAAAGGGGCTTTCCGAGAAGCTCCTCAAGAGGTACTTCGGCCCTTATCAAGTTTTGGGGCGGTTGTCCGACGTCACTTATGAAGTATCCGATTTCGATCCTAATTCTAGAAGGCGGAAACCGAAGGAAGTTGTCCACGTTTTACGCATGAATCCATACCTTGACCCAGAAGAACAAGACGACCAACATTCTTATAAAATAATGGAGGTTCCGGAAAGAGACATTTCTGAAGAGACTACTCACCGTGAAGACATTACAACTTATACTGGCCCTGTGACTCGATCAAGAGCTAGAGCCCCACAATGAAATGTTATAACATCGAGACGCTGTTCTTCTAAGGAGGGAGCAATGCCGCATTGAAGAAAGACAGTCGAATCTCCATGGCCGAATGGTCATGGCACGGTCCTTCTCATGATCAAGAGACTTGGGTTCGAATTCTCGCTAGAGACAATGCGATTAATAGTATATGTAAATACCTAATTCCTTGGTTTTATGTTTTCCTGTATTTCATGTTCCAGAAGATACTGGACATTTCTTTAGTTTACCAGACAAGTGTTCTGGACTTTTCTTACTGTCTCCAGAAGAGTATTCTGGAACTTTCTCTGCTTATATAAAAGCAGAAGATTTGTCAGTTACTGTATTCTCAGTTCTGAGTTCAGTTAATAAATTGGTTTAGCTCTACCTCTTGTGTGTGTCATTGAGTTCTATACTATAGTTCTACGTGAAAATATTAGTATCATTGAAAAGATAATTTTGTTGAACTTTAAGATGATGTGAAAACCATTTTTTGTATTATAATATTTTTGAAAGTTATTGTGGGAAAATGCCAAAATTTGCTACAAAAATTTAGAACTCAAAAAAAAAAAGATCGCTCCGAAGTACACATTTCCACCCTCCAAAGTATGTATGTCCAAGTTTGATAGCTCGATGATAAATGGTCTTTAAAGCGCCAACAGTCGCACATTCATTTTTGCTATAAATAAAAATAAAATTAAGGTGCACAATAACAAATACAATTATTATGTTCAGTTGAATGTGGAATTAAGTATTAATAATATTTAGTTCATTATATTCCTTTAAATTTAGAAAAATTCGATTGATTTGAATTGTATTTAGGGTAGTTCCAATTTGTTTCTATTTTATTTTACATGATAAAATAGTGGATATGGAATTGACGAAACCAATTAAAATTTTAGATCACGATTGATTTTATTGCAATGCACAATTTATTTAATTATTTGTCTATATGATTTAGAGTCTTGTTATTGTGCGAGGCATTTGGTTTAAAAATTAATTTACAGTTTTTGTATTTTTATGGAATTAAAATTTAAAACTTGAACTTATAAATTTAAAATGACAACATACTTTCTATCAAGCTTATATGGAGTATGTCGACTCGATTTTTTTTAACTATTAATCGGTAAGGAAAATAACTAGTTGGTATGGTCTCCAAAAAATTTTCTTGCATACTCTTTAAGAAACGTGCATAAATAAATAATACATTGCAGAATGCCTTACATTTCATTGTGGTACATTAGTTACGAAATACTAACATTTTGCGTGAGTTTGGCATTTTTACTAAATCTATCATGCAATCCTTGACTATTAATCCCTGCCATGGGTTTATTAGTATATGGAAGCAGAATTTGTCTTTTAGAAGCATTTTTCTAAGTTGATTGAAACAAAATCAATTATGACAAAGAACTACATTTGTAGTCACAAAATCACTTGCCAAATTTTATATATTTAAGTCCTTGCATTTCTGAGTTTTACGCTTTATATATTTCTGAAAGTACAGACCAACAGACGCTCAACTCCTCGCTGGATTTAAATCAAAATTGGATTGATGATAGATATTAAATATTATAGATATTAAATCTGTTTACCGAATTTTATCTCTGTAGCTCTTTTCATTTTATGGTTATCGAGTTAATTTATATTCGAAGAGCTAGATAAACAAATTTCCTCTAAACGAATTTTGCTCAAAATTAGACAGAATTCAGTGTAAAGAGAGTGTACTAGCTTTCTTCCATCTGGCTTAAAGAATCCGTCTGTCACAGACAAACAGATGAACGGACAGACAGGTATTTTTTAAAGGTATTTTTCGAATTCATTGAATCGAAAAAGTGGGGATTAGTCAAAGTCCCGAATTTTTTGGTGTTTGCAATATTTCTTCTATACTCGGTATTAAAAGTAACAAGAAAATAAAAACGTAAATTAAAATGCTTTTTCAAATATAAAGTAGTAGCGATATTATCCGACAGATGGCAGCAAGATAGATTTCAAACAGCAGAACACGATTGCATTTTTTTTATTTCGTAATTAAATTTTGGTCAATATAAAATATTCGAAACTCGCAAATTCCTGATGATAAAACCCAACAACTAAATATATGTTGTTTAAAAAAGTGTTATTATTTAGTGATATACCAAAATAAAAGCGCTAGATTGATTGTGTGGCTCAATATTTCGAACACCATAATATTTTTTTTTTATTTTGATCAATTTAAAATTGCGGTTGCTGATAATTTTTATCTTTAAATGAATTCGTGTTATGCATTAATATTTTAATTACACCCCCTGATGAAATACAGCGAATATATGAATGGAAAATTCTCAGTCTTCAAATAACTTCTGAATAGTAGTGCCATCTATCGGATATCTATCTACAATAATACATTCCTATAAAAACATTATTCCTCTTCTAATGAAAATATTTGATAAAAGAAAAAAAAATATTTTGCATTAATAAAGTTAGCAAACATTGAAAAGTCTCTGCCTTTTACTTTAAGAATAATAATTAGAGTTTATTTGATAACAATTTACTTTTAAATTTGAAGGAATAAACAGAGTTTTAATGTTTATTTCAATTAATGTGCAAACAGTGAATTTGATTTCATTGAGAATTTAAAAAAGACTTTACATATTCTAAAATCCATGATCATAATTTAGATTTTAAAAACTTAAATTCACATGAACAAATATTATACTAACTCTTCCCATGAAGTCCATTGAAATTTTATTTCTAGGATATTTTATAATGTCTGATTGCATAAAACTTACTGAGAGAAATTCAATATCAATAATATCGAATTATAAATATAAAGCTTTCTTTAGAAATAAAATATAAGCAGGGACTAGAGTATTTTTTCATCTTTCTAAAGACTTAAACATTCATTAAGAAATTTGAATCAATTAAATCTGAATTCCATTCTGAGTAAAATTCATATTTTATAACATGTCATTGTCATGGCCTCTTGTTTTAACAATTTTTGTTTTCATCTCTTGATTTTAAATTTGAAAAGTATTTTCTACTTTTCAGTGCTTTATTTAAGAGATATTTTCTTTGTCCTTATTAATATCATCTTTACATGCTTTTATAGGTCTTATCGAACTACACGATGGGCTTCGGCCATTATCACCTTTTTACTGATCCTGTCATGGTTCTTCGGGGTGACTGCGTACCATACGAGGAAAGAAAATTTTTATGGTGCCTTCACGGTGTCCAGTATTCTTCTCGGAGTCTGCATTTTCATTCTAAGGATATCCACAGATGACGAAGTAATTTATCGATCAAATTTACCATTGGAATTATTAGAACTACAAAATAGCGAATCACAGGACCATAACAATTAAAACTTAGAAAATTCGTTGCCAAAAATAATCTACTGCCATTTTTTTTCAATGATTCTTTTCCTTGTAAGTAAATGACACATTTTCTGTCATTTTCTGCAAATGATGTTAAAAACAATGGATCCATCAATTCAAATGCAGTATATTTTAGAGGAAATTTCGGAAATGTTTATTCAGTTTAATAGTTACCTTCGAAACTTATATTTTTCTCCCCATAAATCGCCAAAAAATTTAGTTAAGCGTTAAGAAAATTTCATCAGTGTTTTTGTTTGAGATAATGCTGAAAGTCCATCATCAGTGATTGAATAATGATTCTGTTCGGAAATATTTTCAAAGATCTAGAGCAAGTTTCTATTGATTTTAGCGATCGCTTTTGGAAAAAAACTATTGAATGAAAACAAACTATTTTTAATTTTATTTCTTGAATAAAAAAAAACAACTAAAAAAGGGAAAACCTATTTGAACCAACAGGAAAAAAATTGTCAATATGGGTAAAAAAAAAAATAAACAGAATTCATTTACATAAACCATTTAACTTATTTTCTCTGATTGGGAAAATATTCAATGTGAATAATACTCTAAAGAATGGCTTTACCACGCTAGGTGCCATTGTAACTTGCCTGTGATTCCCAAATCTAAATCGTTCAGATCTACAATCTAATTAGATTACCCCTTTACTTGTTAAGAAATAACAAAATGCAACTATAATCTAGATTAGATTGATGGTTCGAATCATACGTATACACCGTAGCAGCGAAGGAATTAAAGAAGCATGTATTGAAGTGATAAAAAGTGACACTGTGAATCGCAACCCTTCCCCTCCTCTGCAGAAGCATCCAGAAGAATTGAATAATGGACGCCACGATGGCAATGATCTGGAAATTATGGTGGAGTCCGATGGACATCAATGATCATGATAAAACCCCTCCCGTAAGAAGTCGGTCCCATCATCGATATAGAGGCAACTCGACCTCACATTTTACTTTATATACCAAGGAAGCAAGAACTAAACAGAAAATTGGAAATTCCTCATCTCCGATTTGTGGGCACTCCCCGAAGAGGGATTATAGAATAATACATTTATTTCCCCAAAAAAAGAGATTTTTAATCATGAGTGGACTAGCCAAACAGGAACGATTAATGTTTACAACGGAAAAGATTAGATCAATAAGATTGCTTACTGGAGAATTAAATAAACAAAAATAACACACACACAACATAGCGTTTGGAATACAGGTTTAATGAAGTATAAATTTAGCAAAACACAACAATATATTTGTTTGCATAACATCATTGCAAATAAACACTACATGGCAGACACAATGACAAATAAGTTGTAATGTAAACAACGAACCTTTAGAGTATAAATCAGTTCTCAAAATAAAGAGTTTATTAGTTTCGGTGAGATACATGTTTTACATATGGTTGCTATGTCATCGTGAATTTGTTTTCTATAAAAATTTGTGTTGTACACTTTATCTGGCTTGTCTTTTTCTTTTATTAAATTCTCTAACAAAGAACGCTTTCTATCAGTGACAGATTTAGACAGTTTCAGACCTTTGGCCCTACACCTTATGAGGCTCCTCTTTTAATAAATCATTCATAATTTAATTTCAAATTTCAATACATTTTTAAGTTCATTACCATACTAACGATTCATTTAAGTTTATTTTTTATGTTGCTATATTTGTAAGTACGTTTTTATTTATTATTGTTCATGATTGAGGGCAGCTGTTTTGTACTAATAATATTTAAGCAGACACTCGGTATAATTATTGTAATGGCCAAATCAACATAATGAAACAAAATCTTAATTTTATATCAGTACTTCATAATCTACAGAATTTGTATTTTTTAATAAAATTATTTATAGAGCAACTAGATTAATAAGTTTAATCCTCATGTGTGCTACTCTCTCTGGCCTTAAGCAGTTGCCAAGCCTATCTAGTCAGAAATCAGTCACTACCCTCTAACCCCCTGCATTTTTCATATTAAAAGTTCTTCCGTGATTTAAAAATCTCCTTTATAAGAGATGCATAAAAAAACCTGTACGTAAATGATGCTCAATTCCTGTCAGAGTTTCGCGGTATCTTATCAAGGCATATTTGTGTAAGCTATTCATAAGAATCGAAATTCAAACTCAAAATGCAGCGTTATCACATTGTGGTTCCTACATTTTTCAGAAATAAATCCTGCCCTCTCTACAAATATTATGCAGCATTCTTGTTTGGGAGGAATGCTTCTATTATCATTAGTTCAAATCACGTCTTTATCAAAACAAATTAATCTTATCAAGACATATTTGTGTATGCTATTCACAAAATTCGAAATTCAAACTCAAGCGTTATCACACCGTTGCTTCTACATTTTTCAGAAATAAATCCTTCCCTCTCTACAAATGCCATGCAATACTCTTGTTTGAGTAGGTTCCTTCTATTTCCTTTAGTTTAAATGCTTGAAAATATTATATTAATAAATTCCACTGAGACAAAAAGAAATTGATGGTCAAAATTACTTAACTCTTTGAAATCGAAATAGTAATGAATCCAATTCATTGTACAATTGTTTCTAGAATTTTAGGAGTACTATAATCGATTAAAATACAGGTGAATAAGGTAATCTTAATAAATAATAAAATAATTAACCATATAACAAAAAATAAATAACTACAAAAATATAACACAAAAATGCAAATGAAATATTACAATCAAATCTAAATATATAATACTTATACCCTGACTACGTTCTGCTAGGTTGACAAAACTAATCCAATAGTCTTAACAACAATGGTATAAACTTGCACCAAAAATAATAAGAGTCCATTCTCAGCATTGTGTATTATTTCAGATTAAGTTTCACAAATTTAAAGAATTCCTTCCAGCAAATGTATTTCTGTTTTCAGGATTTTTGAAGTTGTTTAAAGTTGTTTTAACTTTATATATTTTTTTGCAGATGAGAGAGAAGATAACAGCTAATTTGTTGTGCTGCTTGGTACCCAACAACAAGGTAACTTCAGCCACACACAAAACTGTGATGCCACAGAAAGATTACACGCAGACGATTTTGGACACGATGACAAATGGAAAATTAGTGGAGCGGCAAAACCGAACATTACATAAATAATAAATGATCAACGAAAAGAAAAAAGAAGAAACGTATGTTTTTATTAATTTATGCAATGTTGACCTAGTTGCAGAGTATTTGAAAAAAGAATGAGATTTTCAGTTTTCATTCTCTTTATTTGACGATGAGAGAAAATTAAAAAATCCTTCCTGAAATTGGCCTAGTGAGAATTTAGAATGGAGTGGTAATGGAACAAAACAAGAATATAATATAGCTTTTATACAAAATATTCTTTTGCATATAAGTTCTCCTTATTTTGTGAAATAAAACAAATATGACTTTTTTTTAAATGAAAAATTTTTATTCTTTAAATATATTTTTCAATGTTTCTTATCCCGTTTTTCTTCAAATAAGTTATTACCAACACTGATAAAATTGGAACGTTTACACAGGAGAATCTAAATATTTTCTTTTCATCTTGCTGTTCCTGGATCTTTTTTTTTTTAATTTACATTTGAATTACTCTATTTTGAGAAAACTGGAGCTCAATCGATAAAAAAAGTTAGATAAGAATAGAATTCCCCGAAAAACTGATGTAGCTCCTATCAGGCTCTGGAAACTGATGGATTCTTAGCAATGCCCTATTTGAAAGAAACTCTTCAATAATTTACAAGACATTATCATTTCCTCAACCATGTTATTTAAGTTTGGATAATCCTTTTTTTTTTTTTTTTTTTTGCTGTAAATTTTATTTTTATTATAGTTTTCATTTGCTGGGGCAAAAATACCACGAAAGTTTTAGAGGTCACGAAGTGTTTTTATCATCAATGCGAAAGTTACGAATACCATTAATTTAAATTCTTCTTATAAAGTTCTTCTATTTCTCTCAGAAAATTTTCTTCGAACACAGAGAGTAAATATCTTTATATTTCTGAAATTGTTTTCTTTTCTTCAAGCTACTAACAAAGCAAGATATGATTCAAAGTGTATTTATTTATGGTTACCGAAAGAAAATTGTAGCTTATTGTCAAGTACATTTGGCTAAAAGCAGATGTTTTGAATCACAAGATATCATGCCCTTCTAGTTAAAACTGGTACAAAAAAGAATATATGGATGAGAAAATGATGTAAATAGAATGATGGTACAAAAAAATGTATCACCAGCCATGAACGAATTCTATATGGAGATTATTATGAACATAAAACATAATTTTTTCTTGAAAGAACTAATCCAACACATGTCTGAAATGCATTTATTTCGTTTTACCAATGGCGCATAAAAAGTGCCATCTTAATACAGCGAAAATTTACGCACATCATATATTCCTTATCCATTATTCAATAGAAATCCAAAGACATAAATAAGATTGATGAAAAAAAAAACGTTTTTAACTAGCATAATAACGTCTTCATCTTTTCCTGGGATTTCTGTCATAGCTATAATTCAGAGGAAATGTAACGACATAAATATGATTAAGATATTTTGGAACTGCTTAATATGTAAATGAAGCTTCATCATCTTTTCTGTATTTCACTTTATTACTCGTTTATTTGACGAAGACTCACAATATGATTGCCAGGAAATCTGTAATTCTGAATGACAGCGTAATCAGTGTGAAGTAAATACATCAATCTATCTTGTAAATTCAGCCATTTTTCTTGGTGGGTAGAATAAAATGGGGAAGGCATCTTTATAGGACATTATAGTGTCATTAAAATTTTAAATCACTTTCTTCTGTAATATCTTATGAATGGAACATCAGATGAATGTACCTTGAGGACTTTTTCACAAGCTCAGTCGTACAGCCAAGGCATCAGAAACAAGAATTATGAGTTATTGCCTCGTTTTCTTCTTCATTATCATCAAAACCATATTTATTTCGTCTGGAGTGATATTCACATTTTAATATTAACCCATTAATCGGATTTTACAGCCTAATTATCATCTAAAAAATATATTTTATGTGTGCTAAAATTATATGTTAAAATCTGTGAGAAGAAATTTTTACAAAAATTGTTGAAGGATTTGTTGATTATATCTCTGTGATGATTTATATATGGAAATGAAATATTATCACACTTTAAGACAATATCATTATTTCATCTTCCACTTATTGATTGAATTGAAACAGATTTATTTGAGAGAATTCTTTGTACTGTAGCATATATTTAATCAAAAATTAACGTTGATTGAATTAAAACAGATTTATTTGAGAGAATTTTTTTTGTATTGTAGCATATATTTAATCAAAAATTAATGTTGGTTGAATGTGTGAAACTAAAAATCCTTTGTGAAAAATGCGTCATTTTTTTTCCCTGCAGAATTCACGTGACGTAAAATCAATAAATGTGAATTTATAAAATTAATCCACAATGAATTCAATTGCTCTCTACTATTTTATTACAATAAATACGTTTATTCTATTTCATTTTTGTTTCGTTTTCTCGGTATTTTTGGCCTTTGATTGATGAAAATAAAATGTAACCAAGAAGTTCATCCATAATAATTCATTTTAGCTTGAAAGTCATAAAGTTGCATCTTGAAAAGAAATTATTGTAACAGAATAAGAGCTTACTGGCAAACAGATAAAGAGAGTAAAAGAGTAACCATTGATACTATTTGAGCTCCTCTTTATTTATTAAAACAATAAAACTTTGAAAGCATTTTTAAAAAACTATAAAATTGAAAAATAAGTAAAAAGCAAAAAAAAAAATTATACTTCGCAGTTTTATATAAAATCATAATTTAATTATTTACTCGTTTGTTTGGTAATCAAGATCTGAAAATATTAATAATCTTAAATAGTGAACTATCATCGAAAATACATAAGTGTACGAAATTTTAAAACTCTAACCTATCAGGTGGTGAATGAATAATAGATTACAAAATTCCATCGTTATGAACATGAAACAAGTCAAACTTAAATAAACGCGTTTAAAAAGGAATAATAGTAGTCCAATCTTCAAGTTATCAATACAAAAATTTATAACTGCCATCTAAATTCCATCCATATTGCAAAATAGCAATATGGATGGACAGCTCATTGGTCACCGTCTGGGTCTTCGGCTGCTTGCCCTGGAGTTATTTAGACTTCATTATCCAAATTGTTATTAATTACTATTACTCCATTTCATCATATTAAAAAAAATCCATTTTATTTCATTAAATTTCATTGCTCCATTTTATTTCATTACATAGTTATTTAATTCAGTCTATATTTAAGTTAAGTTCTATTCTATTTTAATTAAACAAGGTATGGTTTGGATTAATCCTTTGGCTTAAATAAAAAAATAGAACTTTCCTTGCATATTATATCACTCAATAGATGGCGCTGGGAGCCTACAATTTTTACCTAAATTACCGTTAGCTTTATGTTTTTAATAAGCGGGAATCCCAATCGATAGCTTAAAATTTCCTTGACTGCTGATGGTTTGTTCTTGCCTTTTCGTTTTTTCTTTAGTGTTATTTTATGGTATTTTGGTTTTTATTGTTATTTTTGTTATTGTATTTTTACTTATTAGTGGTTTTTCTTCTAATTTGTTGTTTTGTATTTTCCTTTCTGTTAAAATGGTATATCTCTTGGGCCTAATTTCAGGGGATTTTCGGGTCACGAGGAATCATTATTAGACTTCATTGTCTGCATTTCCTTAACAGAAAAAATCCCTTCTTTTGAATCCCTGCCTGAGGGTGACCTTTGAAAAAGTCTTCAGGCCGGATTCTTTTTTTTATATTTTCTTATATTTTTTTATTTGGTTTAATTTTTATTTGTTTTTCCTATTAACTTGATTTTTATACTTTTGTGTATATATATATATATATATATATATATATATATAATATACAAAAGTATAAAAATCAAGTTAATAGGAAAAACAAATAAACCCAATAAAAAATATGAAATAAAAGAATCCGGAAGTGTAAGACATGTCCATTAGCAGATAAGGAACAGATCAATAATAAAAACTCAAAATTACAAATATTCTGTAAAAACAAAAACTTGATTTATCTTTTTAATTGTTCAGAATGTAATTTAAAATATATTGGCCAAACTAGCACCGAGCTTAATTTGAGAATTAACAATCACAGATCCGATATTAAAAACTTCATAAAAAATAAGACTACGGATTTCGAACTGGAGCATTTTCAAAACCATAACTTTAACAATATTAATATCTACATTCTAGAAGACAATGTTAACGAATTAAGCAAAAGATTGGATCTGGAAAACATTTATATTTGCAACCTGAAAACTTTATTTACCTATGGTCTCAATAGTAAATTAAATGGGGAAGGCTATGAAGATTAAAACAATAATTGCATCTATAACAAATTTAACATATTTAAAAAATTTCTAAATAAAGATAACTATTCTGAAAGATTTAAAAGAGGTAAAGGAAAAGGGGGCAATTTTCAAATTATATTTGTGGAATTTCAAAATTACTGTTATCTGGTACACAATAGTGAAAACATTCACAAAATTTGGAAATACATTTTTGGTCTTAGAAATAATAAAATTAAATGGTTATTAAATAATAAATTCGGGGAATTACAGTTTAAAAATTCGTACACAAAATGTATTGTTCTAGATCTAATTAAGTGTAAGCTTAACATTGGAAAAAACGATTTACTTTTTAATAATAAAAATAATGTTTACAAAGAATTCTGTGTGATTAAATTCTTGGATATTTACTTCGAATATCTAAAATTGCCCAAAATTTTACATAATAATAATATTTTTTTTTCCTCTATCAGATAAAACAACTGTTTCAATAGCGTTTAGTTACACTTCTACTTTAAAGAAAAAAATTTGTAATTATAATTACTATGGCAAAAATTTAGATAAAATAAATATTACAGATTGTTACTGTAACAATGAAAACTATAAAGATTTTATAGATGCTGGAAAAGGTCATATTATTACAGGTAATTTAAAAATTATTGAATCCAACTCTTTAAGAGATTTAATGGGAAGAGGAACAAAGTTTAGATTAAGAGAAAAAATAAACCATGAAAAAATCTTGATTTCTATTGGTAATGATTTGGATGTATTTATTGCCAAATTATCTAGAAAATACCATTGGCCTGCGGAAGGTTTCAGAGAATGGAAAGTGAATATTTTAAAGGAAATAAAAATAAAAATGAATATTGATTTTGACAGATCTAAAGAACGTGGGATTTATTTTAGTAAAACATTGAAAAACGAAATAAAAAATTTAAAAGAAAAATTTGTTATTACAGTAATAGATAAATCAGCAAATAATTTCTGTTTAATTTGTAAATATTATTATAAAGAACTTTTAATTAATGAATATAACTCTAACGCAACTTATATGTTAAAGAACACCGGGAAAAAGGAATTAGATAAAAGAATGCTAGCTTTTGCAAAAAAAACCAAAACTAAGACTTGCTCTCTTAACTAACCTTATTTATTCCCAACAGTTAAATTTCATAAAAATCCATTAAAATTCAGATTCGTGACCTGTAACACTGGCAGTTATAATTACTTTACGGGTAAACATTTCTTTAGATGCTTAAAAATTATCATGGACAAAATAAAAGATGAAGACCACTTTATTATTTCTAGTAACAAAGAAATTCTGGATTTTCTTAAAGATAACAACATTAATAAACTTAATACTTTTGATTTCGAAAATTTATACACTAATCTACCTCATGAAAATTTAATAAAAGTCTGCACTTTTATCTATGACGAATATTTAAATGAAAATATCATTCCTAAAAATAACTGGCTTGAGTTATGTAATTTTAATATTACTGAAAATTACGTTTTTAATGGTATTAATTTTTATAAACAAGTTAAGGGCATTCCAATGGGAACAGCTTTCTCAAGTGCTTTGGCTAATATTTTTCTACATTACTATGAGAAAAAAGTAATTAAATATAATTTAATAAACGGGTGGAGATATATTGATGACCTACTTTTGATTAACTTCGACAATATTAATATTGTAACTAATTGCTATCCAAAAGATTTAATTCTAACAGAAACGAATAAAAATCAACTTGAGGCTACCTTTCTGGATTTAAAAATCGAAATTGATAATGATAAAACAATAGTTGGTATATACGATAAAAGGGATGAATTCAACTTCAAAATAACAAAACTATGTAACTACCATTCCAATCTTAACTCTAAAATTTTCAAAAATCTAATTTTCTCACAAGTTAACAGGATAAAAAGGGTTTGCAATAATAAAAATTCCTATATTGAAGCATCAAACAACCTCATTAATAATTTAATTAAAAATGAATTTCCTAAAAATTACTGTAATGTCAATTTTTTAATTAAACAAGGTATGGTTTGGGATTAATCCTTTGGCTAAAATAAAAAATAGAACTTTCCTTGCATATTATATCACTCAATAGGTGGCGCTGGGAGCTTACAATTTTTACCTAAATTACCGTTAGCTTTGTGTTTTTAATAAGCGGGAATCACAATCGATAGCTTAAAATTTTCCTTGTCTGTTGAAGGTATGTTCTTGCCTTTTTGTTTTTTCTTTAGTGTTTTTTTCTTTAGTGTTATTTTATGGTATATTGGTTTTTATTGTTATTGTATTTTTACTTATTAGTGGTTTTTCTTCTAATTTGTCGTTTTGTGTTTTCCTTTCTGTTAAAATGGTATATCTCTTGGGCCTAATTTCAGGGGATTTTCGGGTCACGAAGGAATCATTATTAGACTTAATTGTCTGAATTTCCTTAACAGAAAAAATCCCTTTTTTTGAATCCCTGCCTGAGGGTGACGCTTGAAAAAGTCTTCAGGCCGGATTCTTTTATTTCATATTTTTTATTGGGTTTATTTGTTTTTCCTATTAACTTGATTTTTATACTTTTGTATCATTTCATCTGTGTTTTAGAAGTAGCTGCATTTGCGCTCTCTAAATACTATGAAGTTTTTACCAAAACGATTTCCGAAACTGTTTTGTTTTCGTTTTCAATTTAGTTTCGTTTTCAAACTTTTT
>JAPMOR010087681.1:11514-40971 GCA_026543865.1 Argiope aurantia
TTATCTATAACTACCATTATCTCCATTTTTTTTCAAAAATGGACTTGTCCCACTTTCAAAATAAATACATTTTTTTAGGCAAGTTCATTCAGGCAAATCCATTTAGTTATAATAAAACTTTTTTTTTCTTTAGACAGCACTGTAAACACTATTAGATTATAAACTTACATTACCTGGTACACAAAATACAAAAAATGTCTATTAATACTAACCAATATTTTAAAATTTATTAAAATGCAAACCTTTAAATATCTCTCAATAACAAAAAATGGACCTTCCCCATTTTCAAAATAAAAGGTTCATATTTGAATGATTTTTTTGTATAATGGTTTATCAGTATTAACAAATCGCAAAGTATTTCATTGTAATTTTGTTAATGCTGGTAAAAGTAGATATTCAACCTTAATTTTATTTTATAATGATGTAACAAACATTTAAATGTAATGTTGTGGAAATATTGTCGCGTAGAAAAGAATGTCACGTAGAACTATAGTATAGAACTTAATGACACACACAAGAGGTAGAGCTAAACCAATTTATTAAGTGAACACAAAACTGAGAATACAGTAACTGACAAATTTTCTGCTTTTATTCAAGCAGAGAAAGTTCCAGAATACTCTTCTGGAGACAGTAAGAAAAGTCCAAACACTTGTCTGGTAAACTAAAGAAATGTCCAGTATCTTCTGGAACATGAAATAAAGGAATTAAGTATTTTCATATACTATTAATCGCATTGTCTATAGCGGGATTCAAACCCAGGTCTCTCGATCATGAGACCAGTGCCATGACCATTCGGCCATGGAGATTCGACTATCTTTCTTCAATGCGGCAATATTCATAGAAAGCAAAAACTTGTTTCAGTAAATCACATTTCTAAAATAAATAAACATTAGCTTTATAAACTACAATTAAAAAAAACATAATTTTTTTTTCGAGAGAAAAGGAATTACTGTTCACATAACTAATAATTCTAGAATATTGTCTAATTTCTTAAATGTTAAGAATTCATTATTTTTTTAATTTTTCATTAATCTTTTTAGACTTGGATGATTTTTGTTTTAAAATGCTGTAAAGGTTTTTTAGTTAATGATTTTCTTAAATCAAACAACACACTTTATTTTCTTAGTATTTAACAATGTTTATAATTAAGCTTTCATAAGCTCCATTTTCTTTTATACATTCTTCCAAAAGAAAAGAATGATGTAAGAAAACTTCAGTCACTATAAATGAAAAATTTACTTATTTATTTAAAATATTGGGGGGAAAAATGAGAAAAAGAAGTGAACTTAAAGTTTATATAATTCAATTCATATATTTATATAACTTCAATTTACAGGTTAGTTGAAAAAACAAAAAAAATTAACTGAACCTTAATTTGTTCGAAACGTGAACGCTGACTCCTTTTTTAAATGAAACAAAAAATCGTTTGCTTACTTTATTTATTATTCTAATTAATTTATCATTTCTTATTTTATTTATTACTTCTCATTTAATTTTGTGTCCTGTTATTTATTTTCAAATTAACTTTAATTCCTCAATAATATTTTATTTTGCAGTTCAACTATTTTATTTTAAAATTATGATAAAATAAGTATAAAAAGTAACAAATCCTTCCTTTTGTAAAGAAACGCAATGTGAAATGTTGAAATAATCACTCCGAAGCTCACTTTTAGATTAGAATCTGGTATGTTTACTGAGTCTAGCAGGCTATTTTTGAATATTAATTGCTGGCAAACTCTGAATATGTAAATACTAGAAAATCGGAAATGTATCTTGGAACTTTTTTACACCCGATTAAAACCATACATAGAATCATAATTTTGTTTGTAAAATCACACATTAAATTTCATTTAAATCACTGCATGTTTGAATAATTATTTTCACATGCGTTTGCGATGTTTTCAATGAAGAATCATTCAATTTCTTCCTAATTATTAAATTAATATATTTAATTAATTAATTTAATAATAATATTAATTAACTTTTGAAATGCTTAAAATGTAATAGAGTTAGATGAATTTTAAAATACACGTAAATATAATAGGTATAGTAATTATACTAATTACAACCTAAAGCAAATATTTACAAATAACAACAAAAATGTGCAAAAAAGAATTCTGACAGTAAAAAAGTAATTACAATAAAGAGTAATCAACATTGTGATAAGGGTAAGGGAGGAATGATACAAAAGTCAAACAAAACTTATTTACAACATCAGACATTCAGGTATAAAAACATTCATGTCATAACAGTACTAAATGAAAGTACAGCAAGATTTAAAATAAAAACTGCAAGCTAAAGCGTAAGTTACAGCATATATAAATCATTTGAAGAAATATACCAACCCTCTATATTCCTGATTTTATTAATACTAACTTTTTAGGTAGTTTTTCTTATATGATAAGACGCATGTTTGCTTTTATACATAGCAATTAGATGAATGTTTTGAACATGTGCTTGCTTTTCCTATGTTGTATTCTGTAAAAAGAATAATAACTCAGAGTACGAATCCTTCTTCATTTCGCCATTTTGTACCACTTAAATGCAGGAATCGAAAGAACACGATTCCAATTACTCATCTCATAATGTCATCCAAACCATTATGAAATGCCAAGTATTATGAGTATGGCATGCGAGAAATGCCTTCATTCCATTCATCCTAACAAAAATAAAATGGATGATGCTTTAAAAAGTCTCAAAAGGGTTGAATCCGTGATTGATAGCTTCTAGTATCCAGTAAGAGGCTATTTCCAACCATGAGTAAGCTTCAGAAAAGTTTATTTCTAGGCACTTGTGGAGGACTAAAGGAATTCTTGATTGAAAGTGAAATACCTGGATTTCTGAGACCCCAAAAAGTTTAGAGTTGTAATTGTTTATTATTGATATCTTTCAAAAACTCCAGGATATGAATATTTTTCCTACTAGATAGTTGTGCGTCTCTTCAGAATCTCTACAAAATTTGCAAATCATTTTAATATATTTTTAATATCTTTAAAGATATTCGTGATTTCATTTTTGTTGCCTTTCCCATAGTCTTTGGTTTAATTATTATTACCACTTATTTTTATTATTTCCTTTTTATTTATTATTTGCTATTATCATTTCAGTATCGGAACTGATAAATTTTGTTCTTATATGAGATGTTCTGCTCTACCACTTGATCATATTTGAGTTACAATGGATAAACATGCTGTGTGATTATTTCAGAAAATTTTGAGTATCAATGTTAAGAGAAGTCATGTAATTTAGAGTTTCATTTTTCTGATTTGACGTTTTCTGTCATCCTGAAATTTGTAGCAAATTTTAACTCCAGGTCTTTTTTTCTTTTCATCGTCAATCTTAATTATTAGAAAAAATTTTGAATCTTCTTTTAAACAATTTAGATTGCTTTATTTTTCTCAAATTAACCACAAAAAATTAAATAAGATATTTTTTCTCCTTCACTCTTTTATAAATGAATATTAATTACTTACTAGGAAATTTATTAGATTGATCCGATGTTTCTATGGGGACATAAATTATTTGGAAAAATGTTTACAATAATCAAATTTCAACTCTATTGTTTCACTTTTGAGAAAGTTTCTAACCCATATTGGATTATGAGTCGGAAAGGCTTCGAAGCTCTGATGTTGAAAGTTCAATTCTACTTTTCAAAATCATTCTATGGGGAAAAATAACTCTTTTTACGACGTCTGCCCTTTTTCATGACATTATATAATTGTATAGAAAAATTTTCTGATCTGGACAAAAAAAAAAAAAAGCATTTTTCAAATTTTCAATATTGAGATACAAAATTTATTTTTTAAAAAGAGTCTTTTTAACTTAAATAAATTCTATATTTGCTGTACAACTCTTTTACATAAAATTTATTTGTATTTATCAATAATTAATAATTTTTTAATATTCAAATTTCAAAGAAGTAGCAAAATTTTTAATGAGAATAGAAATACCAAAGCTCTTCCAAGTTTAAAGGAAGTGACGTAGATAAAAAATTTTAGAAGTTCTGGCATAGGACATAGCTTGATAAGGAATTATCTTTTGCAATAGTGAATTGGATGATAAGTCATGGATAAAACTACTTCCATTAAACTGGAAACCATTACAGACGAGAATAAAAAAATTCCACTTATTAACATCCGCTGCAACTGAGTATTTATTTGCTACTGTTTTGTTGAATATTAATTATTTTTTCTTCAATGTTGACATAATTTTTAAAACCTATTTGATTTTTGTAGTGCATTTTCAAAAACTAATTTCAACTGTGTTGCTAATTTTCAGAACGGACTTGGCATTGATGACATGGCTAAAAACATCAGGAAGGCGCTAATTTCTAAAAACTGGCTTATGTGCGTTGCCCATTAAGATGTCTCTCCAAACAAGGAAGACAATAATTTGTATTTATTTGTAATCAGCCGGAATGGACTCCTTGCAATTTCCTCGCATATTCTCCAATGTAAGTTTTATCCAATTTCCCCCAATTAAATTAACGATCTGGAGTAAGGTCATGAAAACATTGCATGGCATTGCTGAACAGTAATTACGAAAGATAGATCTTTGATGTTAATCCAACGTTTTACTGAATCTATCGCAAGAATATGTATTTTGGATGCCTTTTTGCCAATGGACAAAAAAATTGGACAGGAAATTACTTTTCTGGGCACAAAACAAACACAAAAAAACTGAGTTTCATTGATTTAGGACATGGTGTTTACATGCATTCGAAAGTAAAGATTGATAGAAGATCCAATATTTGACAGATTTAGTTGAAAATTTGGTAAGTATTTATAATTTAGATTTTAATCTGCATATCAAATTTTATCAACATAGTTCTTTGAGTTTTAAAGATATCGAATTGATTTGTACTTGAATAGCCCAAACGAGTAGACTTCTTGTGAATGGATTCCCTACAAAGTTTGATAGAAATAGAAATATTTAATCGAAATTCCATGTACCAAATCTCAACAGTCTAGCTCAAAGCATTTTTGAGTTAATATGTTCACAGACAAACAGATAGACAGACATAATGCTCTAAATTTGTTGTTTGGACTCATAGTGGGCATGGAGATTCGTTTTAGAACAATGCATGCAAATCTCCACTGAAATCTATTCGATGATATGATAAGGATGATACTTCTGAAGCGGGCAACTATAAATCTGTATTCCCAGTGCAGAGCAGTAATTTAATTAAATGTAAAAAAAATTAATTAATTACTTTTGTAAGATAATTCAACACTGGAATCAGAAAAAACCGTTGAGATAAAGTAGTGTTATTCAGAACAATTACACCGGCTTTGTCTATTACTCTTATACATGGCTCTTACCGACTTTGTCTATTTTTACTTTCTCATTCATGGTGCAAACAAAGAGAAACTGTTGTATTCATCAAAAATTTCAAACTCGAGATTTTAACAAATTCCTACTCTTGAGATCACCCTGAATCCTAGAAACATGTTTTTCTAATTATGTATGTATGTCGATCTATGAACATGATAATTTAAAAATGACTTGATTTCGGCTCAAACTGCTTTACCTAACTCAAAAACGATCTCAGTTAGATGGATGACGAATTATTGGTGAATACGATAATTGTAAAACATAAAAACACCAGATGAATAAAATTTAATACGCAGTCAGTCTTATTATTAAAATGTAGATACGTATCAAATTTTGAATGAAATCCGTGATTGAATTTCTGTTGATGTGTATATTTACCTGCATGGAAACGCAAAAATTCAAAAGTTTAATAATATAAAAAAAATGAAAAGTAGTATGAAATCTTGTTATATATCAGTTATCCACATTCTAGTTCTGTTTCAAATCTCGGATTCAATCGTTCAAAAAAAGAAAAAGAAAAAAAAAAAAACTTCCGACAAATGCATATTTTTTTTCCCCCTTTACTGTACTACGAAGAACAAAACGTTCATATGAGGAACTTAAAAACAAAACTTTGATAACTCAAAGGTTTCATGGTTTTGATCGAAGTTCACACTTTCTATGTTGGGAACAGGAAATCAAAATCTTTATTAGATAATAAGCAAGAAAATTTCGAGGAAGCTATTCTTATTTGTTTTTAAAGAAGTAAAGGAAGGGAAAAATATGAAGTTAATATAGAAATAATCTTAACATTGTATTTACGTAATTAATAATTACTTTCTGTGACTTCCCTTGGTCACAAAGCAACCTACCTACGATAATCCATTATACTATAGACTCCATAAAGCATGTTTGTAGATATTGATGCCTGTTCGATAGTCATAGAAATATTCTGCTTGTGCTTTCCTAAATCTTCAGAAATGATCCTTTGGGTTTCCTTTTCATTAGTACGTGCTTTAGACTTACTTTTAACACCCCATTAGCAGCCCACACTTAACAAACTCAAAGCATGAATAGAAAAACTTCTCAAAACAATGAAATGGACATGTCCCATGGATGTTGCTACTGTGACCAAGAAAAGTCACATCGGAAAGTTATTATTTATATAAATAAAACCTTAAATTGCTTTTTATTCCAATTTTTTTCTCATCTTCGTTTAGGAAATTATAGACATTTGTAATCACTGCAACTGTTTTGAATAATCCGACATTGTCTAGAAGACTGATTACAAGTATAATTACATGAAAATCTATTAGCTGTTTACCTTTGTGATTTTCAAGGTATCTTCCCACATTAAGAAACGTGACGGCCGTATGTTAAGGTTTCGGTTTCGGGGCCGTATGGTTTCAGATCCGGCATCTGATTCCATCGAATAACCACCATGTCTAAGTGAACTGGGTTTCGTGTAATCAGTTGGGGTTAAAAGTCATGCCGCTGGTGTGGTGTAGAAGTTTAAAGAAGTGCGCAAACTGTCTTGCCTAGAACTATTCAAAATTGCTACATCCGTCTCAAAATATATATTCTAAACCAATCTTCTAGCATTAATATAAAAACGCCAATGTAAACCCCGAGCTTATATCCAAAAGGTTTGTTTCCAGTGGATTAAGTTGATATATATAGAAAAGACATTCCTCTCGAAGAAAAACTTGACTTATCACATGTCCTCAATATAAATTATCTGTAACTCTGCAGAGACTCGCGCGGACAATTAAATTCAAGTCCAAAGGATTTTCTTGGTATTGTGAAGATGAGAATATGCAACAAATCCTAAAGGCAATATGTTGCTTTTTGGAAAGAAGCAGGAATATTATTGATAAAAAAATAAATATTACTATACCCCAAAACAAAGGACAAGAGGAGGAAACAAAGAATTTAAAGGTTGCTTGGCATAAAACAAAATGTTGGGGGGGGGGATTCGTGGTTAAATTACAAATACTTAACTCAGAAGAACCAAACATTAATTCTAAATACAAAAAGTAGGGGATACTTAAGAGAGAAAAAAAGTCCAAAAATATAATTTTATTAGTTATCTGACTTAAACATTCTGGAAGGGTATTTATTACTAAGAATTCTCTCCTACCATAATGATTTAAGCTCTCTCACAGTAAAGATCTAAATCTAGTAACATAAATATTTCAAAATTAATCAATCACAGACATTTTCTTAAATGTGTCAGAATGTTGACGTCTAATCCAGTTAAGACAGCAGCAGACAATTTATTAGCGACAACCGAATCGAATAGCATGGCGCCAGTCTTAATTACTGTCTGATTTCGAACGGGACAGTGTCTCAAATTTAGAGAGAAGATACTTTTTGGATAGAAGAGAATATCTTCGTTTTCAGAGATGAATTTTTACCAGTTTTCTCATCTTAACTACGGAAAATGGGTTATTGAGGACATTTTCTTTTTTTCTAAAGTAATTCAAAATTATTTGTGGCTAATATTCACTCACATTAAATATCTACTTTTAGCTCTATAACGAATGATATGTAAACTTTTCAAAATTCATCAGTTGTGGACATTTTCCTTTGTGTCCGACTCATCCATCAGCATACTGACGTCTGATCCGGATAAGACAAAGAGCAAGCAACTTATTAGCGACAAGCGAATCGAATAATAAGGCGCCAGTCTCAATAAACAACTGGTTTTGGACTAGACAATGTCTTAAGTGTAAGGAAAAATGATTCCATTTAATAAAAATTGCTGATTGATGTCAAACAACTGACTGATCAAACAAACTGACAACAAAATACAAAATCAACTGGAGTAGGAATTGCTGTCCTCTCCTAAGATTCCTTGTTTGATACACATTATTGGGGTTTTGCTTTCAGTTAAATTGCATAATGAGAATGCCTTTTGGATAACTTATTGTTGACTGACTGAGTCCAAAATTTGACAAATATAATAAATTTTAATGTCTAGATAATATCAATTTATCATAACTATGTTCAAACCACATAGTTATATTTAACTTCCTTGTTAGGTTATTGCGTTATCTTGTTTACATTCAGGGGGACAAACAGTTTTCAGCAGTTAAATAGATTTTCCACAAAATTAGATACAAATCTACAATTTTGGTCTAAAATTAGAGAGCTAGTTCGCTAATCTTCTGAACCTAACTGTTGGTTCAAATCGCGTGTTTTTAAGCACACGAAAATACAGGTGACAGTGAAGCAGGTGGCAGATTTATTTTAAATTTGAGTAAAGAGTTACATTTCGAGTGGTATAAACTGTGTATCAAACTTATTCAATCGAGCTCTTTGTTTGCTTAGTTATAGTATTCAAGCGTACGCAGACAGTCAAACTGGCATTTTTTTTTTTTTTTCCTTTTCTTTTTTTTCCCCCCCCCCCTTTGCATTTTATGTAAGTTGTGATAAAAATCAACAATTTTGATACAAAAAGTATAGATTAAATTTTTCTTTCATCTTTTTTTTAATTTTTGTATTCATGGATGGGCAGATATAATTTTATAAATGTTTTCCCCTCAAATTATGGAAGCTTTATAATGCAGAGATTCAACAAAATCTCCAAGTCGATATCTTTGAAGGTTACAACACTATAGGGATGAGAAAAATTACAGTCACAAGGAATAAAAAATTGCGTAAAAATAAAAACTTCTTTTTCAGATCTTCTTAACATTTGGAATTTCAGCTAGCAAAAGCAGAATGTGTGTATAGGTATTGCTGTTCTTGAGAACAAATGTTTTGATCAGAAGCTATTAAATTTGGTCGAAGAAAAAGTAAAATTTGGAATGATTTATTTTGAAATTTTCATTTATTAAAACTCTGTTAATTAAAAAAAGTTAAATAAGTTAATTAAAGTATAATTTAAGAAAAAGTAAAACAAACCATAAACTCATAATATCATATCGCAAAAAGGATTTTATTACCTAGAAATTTTAAAAAAACTATCTTTAAGAGATACTAATTTAGTTACCGTACATGTTTTTGTCTAATTTTTGTTAATTTTTAAAACGATTTTAAATAAATTCTGTGGCGATGCATTTCATTGTTATAAACGGAACTTAAACAATTTTAAATGTTACTACAAAGAATTCATTCTGGGTGTTTCTTTCATTGTTTATAAAAAAAATTTGATTTTTTCCCCCATATTGAGTTGATTTATTCTTCATAAATGCTCATAATAAAGCTCATGATTTTTTTCTTCGTTATTATGATCGTAGATTTGACACAAAATTAAGAAAGAACTGAACAGTTTAAGACTTCTAAACCAGCAGGAGTTGAATATTTATCAAAACTTAAAAATTAATTTGCTGAGGAGTTCCTTAAGTTCAAGATATATATAAAGGATTTAATTGAAATGTTTAGCAACCATTAGTCTGAAGGTTGCAGCTGGTTGCCAAAAGTGGTAAAAATAAAGTAGGGAAACCGTGTATTAAAACATAATATGAAAATTTATTGAATAATAGTACTAAATTTGATATCTTTAATTTTATTGTTATTAATAAATGCTTAATTTTCTAATTTCTTCTCGAAATTTTGGGCATAAGGAATATTGATGATTGAAAAGGGATTAAACGTTATTTTTCCAATAAAAACGGAGTGATAGAAGAAAAATTCAAATAACCAGGACTTAGATTTCTTTTAGAACAAATCTATCGACTCTAAATATCTTCCACTATTTTAGGAATAAGTATGTGTCGGAATTCCAATCTTTAAATAAAAAATATACAAAAGAAAAATTACTGCATTAAAAAAATGTAAAAAATATTCATCCTTGAGTTTTCGATTGATCTCCGTGTTTTAGAGTTAGAAATTTAGATGTTTTAGAGTTTATAGTTGTTTAGAGTCATGTTTCCATGTTTTAGAGTTTTAAAAAAAGTTTCAGAATTATATTTGTCTTTCTGTCTGAACACGATAACTCAAACACACAGTGAATACAAATTAATAAAATTTTGTGTGGATTGTCTAAAATTGCAGATTTGAATTAAACTGAGAACGAAATTCATCAATGTCATGGCTATCTTTATGGATTTCCATGAATATAAAAACAGATGTACCAACTAGATGGATGGAATTCGGTACACAGCGAAAACTATACATATTTAACAAATTTTAGACAAAATCTCTCAACCGATTTATGCATACTCGGACGTATTAATCACCGGTTTGGTAGTTTATTATGTGGTGAACATAATAAGTTACTAATAGTTGATATCAAAACTGATGCTCTGATTACATTTTTTATTCAATATAAAAACGAAAATAAGCCCAAACCCCACTTTTCTCTTCGTCACTCTTAGATATGAAACTACAGATGGAATCCACAGTTTCTTGAAACTATATGAGAATGTCGGTGGACGAATATTTCTATTAAACTAACAAATTTTACAATTTGCACTGATGTTTTTTATAAAAGAAAACAAGCTACTTGAGTTTAATACTACCATTGGTGGTTTCAGCGTCAATTTAAACTTACTACAAAAGGGCTCTACTATCTTTAAATATGGGGAGGAAGATTCTGCAGCAGTTTGAGGAGTTAAATTTATTTAATAATCTTTCTTATGAATGAATACAATTTACGATTATTTACTTTCCAAAACGAAAGTTAATTCCTATTTTGATGTCTTAAGTTCACTCTTCTGTTTAAATAGTAATTGAATTGAAGAAAAAAAATGCAATATACTGTTGAAAGTGAAAGAATTTTTTTAGTGATCTTCAACAGTATGCGATGTAATTCGTACAAGAATCACAAATCAAAAATTTATAATTCTGGTATGAATTACGAAAGGTTTCAGGAATGTAATTATAGAGAAGTAATGTACTAATAGTTGTAATATCTTGATGCTGTTCAAACCTTCAAAATTCAAGAACATTTAATATTCTCATATTTTTTGCAACGGTTTCATTCTTTATAGATATTTAAAATTTTGACAACATTTAGGAAAGTGTGATTTTCTAGAATTCATTGCACTTGCATTCGAATTATTACAAATTTTACACGATTTTAAATTATTAATAATTAGATTATTAAAAATATATTTTTAATAATTAAATTTTAATTATTAAAAATTAGAAATTTTTTCGTTCGTTAGATTTAGTCATAAAAATAAAGTATTGTGCCATTTATCATTTTTTTTTCCCTCACACACGAAGTGAAGAAAGACAAAATATTGTAGTTATCAAAAAATTCAAACTCGAGATTTTGACAGCTGTCCACAATTCAGATCTCTCTGTGGTCAAGAAAACACTTTTGGAGGTTGTTTTTTTTTGGGGGGGGGAGGGGAGATTATTCCTTTTTCTCAGTGAACAGGATTATTTCAAAATTCTTTGAACTAGGCAGATGAAATTTCATACGTGCGTTCTATACTAAATTTATAGATATCCATCTAATTTTGAATGAAATTCTTTCAGAAAACGTTTCCTTGTCTGTTCGATAGCAGCTGAACACGAGAACTTCAAAATGAAACTAACTTGGTAAATATAATTCGATGTACCATTATATATATTTAAAGCGTACTTTCGAATCAAATTTTGAAGCATAATATTTTATGATTCGACAGTTGCTTCTGTCTATTTGCGAACAGGATTATTCCAAATCTTTTTGAACAAGGCGGATGGAATTTCATATGTGCGTCCTATACCAACTTTGTATACGTCTATGAAATTTTGAACGAAACTTTTTCAGAAAGTGTTTCTTTGTAAATTCGATGGCAATTTAATATGAGAACTAATAATTGAACGAGGTGTATAAACAAAATCTGATGTATTCTTATACATATTTAAAGCGTATATTCGAACCGTTTCTTGCTCTATACATTTGCATGCATACAACTCAATTAATAAAAAACGCAGTAATTTTGATAAGTTAAATTTGTCATTTGATCTGAACTGAATTGTAATTGCTGTAATTAATTGTGGTACTTTTCCGTTAGCCGGGCGCAAGCGAAAAATTGCCAAATAATGTAGAATTCCGCCAAATTACTTACGCCAAATTCGCTTTTGGTTCACAATTGGTGACATTTTCACCCGTTTAACGGAAAAGTACCTTATTTGTAATTGTAACTGAAATTGTAGCCTGTGGGAAAATGTGATTTCAATCAGTTTGAAAAAAGTGTCCAAAAGACCTATTTGATTTTTTTCACTCTACAAGGAAGTATGAAGCATTCAAACACAAGACGCTGAAAATAAAAATCTGAGTACTTGTTTCTCTTACTCAAGCGCAGAAAATTTTGTACTAGAGAGAGGAAGATATCACCTTAATTTGAGAATAAGCAAGAAAATTTCAAGGAAATCATGAAAGTTAATTTTATTAATTGAGGTAAAACTCACTAGAAATGGGTTTATTGAGACAAGTAGGAAAGTAGCTCATTTATCGTATTACTTCATGAAAAAAAAGCTTTTTGTAAAGTTTTAAATTTAAAAGTGAAAAATAAAAATTGATTTAAAAAACTTAAAGTGGGTAGATAATTCTAATAACTTCGTGTTTCTTCTTCATCGTCTTTTTCTTCTTTCATCACTGTCTCATCTATCAAAATTTCAGCTTTAAATAAGAATAACTGTAATATTTCCAGAAAACTTAGTATAAAACAATCAATGCTTCATTCTCGCAGCATGGTTTATATGATGAAAACACATGGTGAAAATTCGTTTTTCCAGTTCCACGCCATCTACTGTTATTTCTAAATAGATGTGTTTGAAAGCTTTCCTATTATCTTAAACTCATTTGCAAATACCTAAATATACCATTTTAAATCAATGCTTATAATTTGCAGTTCAAATGAAATAGCCTTGATTCTGAAAAACTATTTACCTAAATATTAATTTATGAGAGTAAAAAGTTGTTTACGGACTATGAGAACCGTGTATATTAACGTATAATTTGAGGTAACAAGCAATATTGGCAGAAATTAATAAAATAAGTTTAAAAAAATATCTGCGTTCTCACATATTCAACTTGGAAATAAAATTTATGCGTCTAAAAGTTAGTTCTCTGAAACTTTATAACCTAATGAGTTATTTTCTCCTAATGCTCAATAGATGGCGCCAATGATGTGCAGGTAAGCATCGAACAAGAATTGAAAAAAATTTTGAACACATTTGGAATTAACTTCTTACCAGGGGTCACAGGAACGACTGCTAGATTTTGAAAATCAATAAAAAAAATATGAATGTGATAGAAATGTATCATTTTCGACCTTACGCTTAGAAAAGCAGGGAATTTTATTCTACAAAATTACAAATTTAGTCAATAGGTATGTGAAGATTGCAAAATGTTGTTAAAACGATATACTTGAGAACGCTATTTTGTATTTTAATTTTGATTCGGACTCGGCCACGTTGCTTATGTAAATGGGGATTACATTGAAAGTATCGTTGTTTAATTTTCCGCAACAGTCCTTGCAACATTTTCACACCCATATTTAAATTTCTTATTTTGCAGCGCTACCTGTCGGTGGCGGTGCTAACTCAATTTGCAATTGGGTGTGATGAAATTCTCTGATTTCCCAAACTTAAGGCCTTCAAACGATACATTTCTATTTCGTTACGTTTTGGGGTTGTTTTTTTTTTTTTTTTTTTGTGTGTGTGTGTGTGTGTGTGTGTGTGTGTGTATGTGTATGTGTTTTCCCCCTTAATTGATTTCAAAAATCTAACAAGCAATTTTGGGACACTCAGTATAAGATATATTGTTTTATTGTTAGAAGATTTTAAATTGTATAGAAGGATAGAAATAAGTTTAGTCGGCTTGATTATAATTTGCCGAAAAATTTAAATTCATACCTCGATTTCCATTTTATTGATTATATGTAGTTTTTAACTCGTCAGATCATTCGTTTCTTGTAAAGCTTTACTGGTTTATTAGTTTTTTAGGGGGCTTTGGTATTTAGAAAAACTAAAGATACCTCTATCATTAAACGTTTTTAAAATTCTGAATCATTTTTCAAGTTAAATTTAACAAAATACTGTAATATTTAACAAAATTTTTAAATTCATTTGCATTTCGATATTATTATTTGCATAGAGCATATTTGTAGCAGGAAATCTTAGGCTATAGAAACCGATTCACTATCTTAAGTTAGCAAGTTATTTATCTCAAGTTTACTTTCTTAAGTTAGCTAGTTCACTTACTTATCTTAAGTTCACTAGTTCATTTATCTTAAGTTCACTATCCGAAACCAGTTATTCCTTCTTAAAAAGTTACAATTCCCCTCCCCCCCCATCCCCCCGATTAGTTATACCCTCATAACATAAGAAAGTATTATACTAATGAAGATTACTGCATTTTCTTCTTCTCAAAGGATTTTAACAAAAGAAATCTTTGAAATCTCTAAAAGATTAAGTTTAGTCTCACACGTAATCTTATTTATCATAACCACAATTTCACGAGCGGAGAATTCCAGTTATCTGAAGAAAATAAGTATGCAGGCATTCTAAAATCGTCCCTTCATGCATACAATAGAACAAGGGAAATTCTTAGAATAGACATTGGGTAGCAGAGCACAATGGAATGGCGCTACCAGGAGAGGACTATTTTCCTTGTGTCCTTGTGTGTACGTCTCCGCTAACATTGCTTCATTCAGCTCGCAATTGTTATTATCATCACTTGCACTTTTTTACTCTCGCTTTTTTACCAGCTGATATTTTTGATACTGCTAATCACATTAGTAGTTATTAGTTTTGATTGTTGAATATTTATTCAATTCGTCATTTCTATTCACTTCTAAAATGTCTGAAAAAGTGTTATCATCGACTGCGCTGTACACACCTTCAGGACGAGTGAAACTAATAAAAAGTGCAGCACGCAGAAACATATTAAATATTTATTCTCAACTCCGAGAAGAAAATCCTCACGATTCTACCAATCAAATGTTGATAAAGTTTCATATCTTACAGGTGCTTCGCAAAGAACAGTTTTCCGTTTTCAAAAAGAAATAAAGACACCCAGTCCTTTAAGTAACCCCGGAAAAAAGCGACCTGCCTCAGTAGGTAAACATTCAAAGCTTGTGAAATATGATGATTTAACATTATCCTGTATTCGACAAAAAATCCATGCATTTTTTCGTAGAAACGAGATCCCAAAATTAAATAAAGTTTTAAAAGATGTGAACGGTGAGATATCTTTTCGAAAAACATTAGCCGAACTGCGCTTTACAGAATATTGAAAGATTGGGGGTTTCTTTTGAAAAACAATGAAACGAAATGAAATAACTGTAATGATTCATTAAAATAATGCATCAATAATATTGAACAAATTAATAAAAAATAAGGAAAAAATTAATTTTCTGATTTAAAATGATAATGTAACAAAGTTAATAAATATTTACTATTTGGCAAAAAAAATTGCGAGATACAGTTTCGTCAGCGATTTTCATTTCTAGTAACTTTGTACTTTAAAGTAACCCAGTTCCCCTGACAACGACTGCAATTCGGCATTCTTAGAATATACACTTCTGCCAAGTTAGGGTGGAACAGAGTATAATCAGTGAGTTTCTAATAAATTCCTGGATATATATATATATATCCAGTATTATATCATTCTTGAAAACGAATTGAAATTTTGGATGCATGTTTTTTATCTTCAAAAATGACTCATAAATTCGATTATACTGATAAAATTTCAATGGCAATACTTTTTTTTAGTATAATATAATCTTTGGGACAAAAAAAGAAAACAATAAATTTGGTTCGACTGGTATTTACATCAGGAAAGAATTTAGTAAGAAAAAGAGAAGCAAAAGAAAAATAAAATGTGTTTTATATTTCATAAATTTTTTATGGATATTTTCGAAGTATCATCATATATGAAGGTAGACCTCATATACTAGCAAAGTTTCTTTGTTTTTTTATAATCATACTACAACTCACTTCCAAAGGTCTCCTTTCACCAGCTTTTCTTAATGTTTCCGATCTCGTATTCTATTATAAATATAGTTTATTTCTCTATGCCTGATTTACATTTTAAGTTGGTTCCATGAATTAAGAAACACCCTGTAGTGATATTTCTTATTATTCTACCTACATTTCTTCTTTAACAAAAAATAATATACCACTTAATAAGAACTATATTTAAAAATATCAGTTTTCACAATGGTAAAAAAAAAGCAAGCGAAATTATCTATTTGGATATATTAAGGCAGATATATATTTTTAGTTAGAATTACTTTTAATTAAAAACAAAATAAAAATTTACTCGAGTGTAATGACACGCCATCAAAGGATATGGTGGAAGAAAAGAAGTTGCATTGATAAAAAGTTGCAAAAAGCACAGCCTGGGATGGAGCGACTGGTTGGGAGGAGACAAAGAGGGTACAGATACCACGGGCGCCAGTTTTAGAAGACATTTCGGGGGGAAAAAACTTTAATGCAATGATACCACTTGTTAACATCAAACTTTTTAATATTAATCATAATTAAAGACAAAAGAAATAATATCCTCCTTGTGCCATTTATCCTCGATTAGTTATTGAAAAGAGTAAATAATAAATCACTAGCTGCCACTTACATGGGCACAAATGATGATTTCTGAATTCAGCATTCCTTACGTCAGCATTGTCTGACTTAAAAGGCTTAGTCTAAGGAAATAAAAGAAAATGAGAATGAATTTGATAAAAAAAAATTATATATATATATATATATATATTGATGATACATTTAAATTTACATCTTTTATCTCACTGTATCCAGTGTACAAAGGTAATAAAAGATTTCTTTCAGTATCATTGTGCATAACATTTCCAAAGAGAAGGAAAAGGATTGCTCCTTTTCCTCTTATACGATACAGTTAAAAACATTATGGATTAACATGCAGTTTTCTAAAATTATCGGCACCGTTATTAAAATAAATATTTAAAACTAAGAATTATTCGAAAAATTGTAATCATCCATGTGAAAAACTACGAATCGAGTGTAAAACAAAAACTTATATAAGATAAAATCATATCGATTTTTTTTCTGTCCTTGTCTGTAGATTACGATTTAATTTCAATAATAACATTTAGTGTAACTAATTTAAAATTCAATTCTTAAAATATATTCTCAAGAAGTATATCTTATTTATATACATAAAAAATATATAAAATGGAATTTTACATTATATAAGAACAAGATAATTAAAAATAAAGCAGCTTTCATTGGCCAGTAACCAATTTTCCTCTTCTTTTTTCGATATTATCTGCTTTATATTCGGAAGAATTTCTACTTGATAAAAATATAGAACAAATTAATATATTGGCAATAAAACATGATAATAATTTGCATACACAAATGATTGAATGTATAAAAGAACCATCCATATCTGTCTCTTCCAAACTTTCTCGCATACTTTCAAATAAAAGTTTTATATCATCTCCAACATAAAAATTGTGAATCTTGGGTAAGACCCCGAATACTTTTCATAGCAATTGCAAACGCTACAAAATATATGTCCTTGACATGAATCTAGTTTTTAACTGAATCTGCCATGTAATTTTTTGTGATTAATCCTTGGCATTTAACTACAGGTACACGACAGCAGAGTTTGGTTTTAAATGCCTTATTTCCAATTGATTGAAACCAAAATTTGGCCCACAAACTGGTATGTGATTTTGCAATTGCAATCACAAAATACTATACTAGTAATACACACATACTAGTTTTCATAGATTTATTTATGTCACTTAAGTTTTTGAGATATCGCGTTTTTGCTTGTCAAAGTATTCACAGACAGAAAGACAGCTACTATAAGATTGGTTCCAAATTTGATACCATTTAAAGGCTAAATCTGTGTACCAAATTTTATCCATCAAGCTGCCTTCGTTTTATAGCTATAAAGTTAACTATCGGATTGACAGATTTCATCTAAATGGATTCCACCGAAAATTTGTTAGAAACCTACACATTTGATATAATGTTTATATTCCAAATTGCAAAAAAGCTTTAAATTACATTAAAACTTTAATTAAGCTAAGCACATTAAAGCTTTTTTTTAATTACCTTTGTTGCAGACAGACGTAATGCTAAAAATATATTTTTTGAACTCGGAGATTCGTCAAAATCTCAAATTCAATTTTTTTTTTTTTTTTTCGAATGTGGTGTTTTTTCTGTATTTTGTATGCAAGAGAATAAAAAGGGATTTTTACTTTCTTTGAAAAATAGTTTATTTACATTAATTGATTTGCAAAAATTATTACCTCGTTATTCTACTCCAAAACCAACTATTTCAACGTGAGAAACTTATAAAAGACTACGATTTAGGAATCTCAACTATTTTTCAGAATCCCACTACACAATAGACAATAAACGGGTCTGAACTCAGAAAGCATGTCCACCCCATCCTCTGGCCTTTGATATGCGAGCCTTTTACCGACAATTCCAGACAAACCTCAACCACCTCGGGCATAGAAGGTGAGAAAAAACAGAATTTTTTCTTACCCTCCAGCAAAAACATACCTTTGGTCAAAAAGGATGATGGATTTACGAGTTCCCTTTATACATCCGTGGGAACAGAGCTTTTGTGAGTTGGTTATTTGCTCTGAAAATTTCTGCTTTGTAATCATTTTTTTAAAAAAATGTTTGCCAGTTGTTCTCTGTAAAAGAGGCTGTTGTAGTTGTAATTACTGTAACATTTAGTAATGAAAATAAAAATAAGAAAATTGAAATCTCAGTATACGAAGGAAATATTCTGATAATAGGTTTTGATAAATTTGAATGAGATCAGTAAGCCCCTTTTTTCATTTAACATTTTAGATACCTGCATAGTTATGAATACATTCTTAACACAAATCAACAGCTAATTACTAAACCGTTAGATTCGGCATATACTTCAGAATGGAAAAAAAAATGCTTTAAATGAGATAAAGAACTTTTATTTATTAGAATATCTTACACTATTTATTCTTTGTAGAAATAAGCGAGTTAGAATTTGAAAACATACCATGTAATGCAAAATAAAGATCTTTTATATAAGTTCAATATTTTAATAAAAAATTTATTCAAATTATATGAGTGTTTATAATCGTTTTTTTAATTTCTACAAATGCAGTTTTAAAATTTCTCAGAACATCTGAAAAACATTTACAGAATACCTCACTTTATATTGCTGGAGTGATGGAAAGATATGTTAGGCAAACATATTTCTAAAGCTACATATTTTTTATTATTCCATATATTGTAAAAGGGTATTAATTATGAGCAAAATTAGGCATCTTGTAGGTGCTCCTAATACGACAACTTTTGATCATAAGGAAAGAAGAAAAAAGCTTTCATAGGAATGCTTTCAAACTTTTCTTGCTGCCATGCCTCATATTAGAGAAGTTTTCTTAATTTTCCAAATATCCAATATAAATCTTATAGAAATGCAACTTTTGCCTTATTCTTGCCTTTGCCTTCTTGAATCAAGTACAGTACTGTCAAGTAACTTGCAAAAGTTATCTTCGTCCTAGGCAATACAAATGAGTAGAAATTCCCTTACAAGAAAACTACCCAGAATCTCGAATTCAGAAACGAATGTATCACAGACCACATCAATATGCTATCAGAATTTTTTTTTAAGAATATGAGCCAAAATTAGAAATATTCTCCAAATTATGCAATTTAAAAAAATAAGAAAAGCTCCAAGTAGTAACCTGTTCATCGCATTCGAAGCTTTCAGGCAGAACTTTTTCAGATCTTGATTACTTACACTTGTTCATTTGATAAATGCCCTCATATTGACTTTGCCGATAGTTATAATAATTTTTTTTCTTTTTCTTTCAACTTTTTTCTTATTAATATTATTTTCATAGAAATATTTTATTAACTTTGTATCCTATTTAGTTTTATCCCTTCTGTCTTATAATAACAGTAACAGTTAATGAATTTAATTAGTTTCATAAAAATAGTCACAAAAGAAAAATATATGAAGCACAACATTTATTACCAAGAAACTTGTCTAAATTAAACGATAAATTAAGAATATTACTTCTAATTTTTTTTGAAAGTTCAGATAGTTCCAGAAGTTTTTCAATTAATTTTATTCAATAACTTTGTCGTTTTAAACCTATAGGTAGGATTCCTTAATGCTGGAGCTTTTCTCCCACCCCTTTCAAAATTTGAAATAATGTAGTTTGGAGAATTTAAGTGGCGTAAACTGCTGCTCTTATGGTGCTTTTTCTGTCAAAAGCAGTATGCCTAAATTTTTCTCCTTAATGTTTGTATTTACGTCCACGATTTTTCTTTTCCTAAAAATCCACATTAGCATAAAATTCACGGAGATAATTATTTATAGAAATATGTTGCATTTATTGGTTTAGCAGTAGCGTAATTGAACTTTTCGGCAATTTTTCTTTTCTTTCTTTTGTTGCATTAAGAGCTGGATAATAACAACTCAATCCTTGCTTAAAAACTCTCATTTTTCCCTTTTCACAATTTGTTGATATTCAACTATTGTGAAAAGGGATATTCAACAATGAAACAATCGATTTCCGAGTGGCATTAGAAAAATCATTATAATTCGTAATGATTATGCTAACTTAAAAATTGATATATGTGTCAAAATATATGACAGATGTCATGGAACATTGATTTTCCTTTGAAACCTCCACAATTTTGAGCTACTACATAATTTACAATTGCATTCGCCAGTAATTCCTGATTAAATATCCTTTTGCAACTATTATTATAGGATACAGGAATTATTTAATATCCAAAAATAAATCCAGCATTTTATACATGATAAAAACTAATGTTCTATGAATTGTAAGAAATGAAGTTCTGTGCATGTTTAATGACTTTTACAATTAGAAAATATGAACTCATATATATCTCATCTAAATAAATGTTTTGTTTGATTACTTTCGTATGAGAATTGCCACCATTTATTGTATTTATCTAGACAAAAAGGATTCTAACTTAATTTTCTGGATGACCTTTTTCATTTATTTTTCTCTGATATTATCAGAGAGATTTTCTGCAAAATCAATGATTTTGCAGAAAAGTAGTTGCATTACTAAAAACTTACTCCTTGCAAAATCCATAACTAATATTGACAAGCGCATATTATTTTTCTATGACTATTACTATAATTTCAAAGAAAAAAAATGAAATAGATTAAACACTAAATGTTTTTTATCTATGGCAAATCATGAAGATTCTCATTTCGTAGAGCTGCAGTACTAAAAGATGCCACTTTTTCTTCGTGTGGGGTACCGCAGTTTCCTAAGGCAACTTTTTAAATGCGTTAATTTATCCTAATGCGCTATTTTGACTCCATTTCTTTCCATACACGTGTTATATACTGTTATCTGAAACCCCCATTTCCCTTGTGAGGAGTTCATGAACTCGGTTGTAAATCTTCTATTGTTAGCTTTTCTGTAGCATCTGGACAGTATTAGTACACTTACTGAAAGTTTAGCGGAAATTGGTTCTTTAGTAATTTGAACCCTTTCGGCAGACCACCACTTGTTCTGAACAATGTGGATGAGCATGTGGATCCCAAATTTGGTTTTATTGGTAATAAACAAAAGGAATCGCTGAAGGATCTTCTTCGGAACTGTGCCCAGTAGGGTTCCCTCAAATATGCCCTTTTCTCTTTTGGTGGACAATAGATTCCAGATGGTCAGTTTATGATTAAAAGGACCGTTCTTTCACGAATGCTATTCACTGCTATTCTATTTCCAAGACTAAACCACAAAGTTTCCACCTAGGTGGTCTACCGCAATTGGTAATTATGGTCATCATGTCCGAGTTAATCCTAATGTCTTCCCCTATGACACTTAAATACCTATGTCATCCCCTATGACACTTAATTAAAATTATTATCATTGTGCATTACTTCTTTAGATAATGCTTTAATAAATATTATAATGGTATCATGAAATTTCGTTTTCAAGCTCATTTCATAAGATTCTCTTTTTCAAAGTTTGTTAGTGGTAAGAGAGAAATACGAATAGGGTTGACTGTACTGTAAGAGAGGGTAAAGGATTTGGATTGTACTTAAACATTAAAGCACAGCTCTATTTGGAATTGACAATTCCAACTTCTCGCTGTTTTTGATACCTTATTTACAAAAACAATGCTGTAAATAAAAGAGAAGCAGAGTCGAAAGCGGCGCTTGCAATTAGCTGTTATTAAGAAGGCAGCTCGAATACGCGCGTAGACAGAGAAAAGCGCTGTTTGAACAATAGAAATCATTTTTTTTTTGGAATAATTACTTGCTATTTTAATTTAAATATGCTTAGTATATAAGTGAAGGGAAAAAAATACTGCAATTTTTTTTATAATTAAAAAGAAAGATTGGCCTGGTCGTATATGAAGCAGAGAATGAATAATTAATTTTTACAAACTGCGATCTCGATATTATACCGGATGAGTATACTTTAGAATTTCCCGTAGGCTTATTTAAAACTGGTTCATTGAGCATTTGAGCAGATCTTATTTGAAGTAAAATTGTTGTCGTTTCTAATGGCACTTGTCATAGACAAGTCCACTGACTTTAGAAGTCCGTGATTTTAAGCCAAGGGTGCGTCTCTTGTTTTTCCAGTAGCGCCATCTATGGCCAAGAGTACGACTAAGCTACACACATATGTCACAACCCTTTTTAGGGAGCATACTTCATTTATGCATTTCATTCACAGATCGTAATTTAGACCTGAATCAGAGAACGGTCACCCCTGATCCAGTACTCCCAGTGATATTGCTCATGACATGGAGAACTTTGTGACCACTACAGATTTATACGTACTCCAGCCACCACACACACGGAGAGTCTTCAGCCGGCGAGGTTCGAACTCGCTAACCAAGAGACGCGAATCCAACGCCCTACCAACCATGTTATCCTGGCCCCGAAGTAAAATTAAAATGTATTTAATCAAAAAATGATAATATTGAAACTATTTAACAGATTTGTTTTTAAAAGTTAGGGTGGGTAACTATGTTAAAATGTTTCTTTGCAAAATGATGAAATTATTTTTTATTTAATATTCTTAATGTTTGAACAGGTTTCTTTATAAAATCGTTATAATTTCGTTTCTAAATCTATTGTTTGGGAAATCACATTGAATTTTCTCTTTGCATTTACATATGTTTTAATTTTATTTTACATATTTAGATACCGTTTTCCCAAACTCTAATCTTTGATCGAATTTTCTTACCAAAAAACTTACAAATTAAAATCTAATGCTTTTTTTTTTTTTCAAATTTAGTATATTTTCAATATGATCTTTAGTTCCTGAACTAGAGAATAAGTAATCTATTCATTCAGAAATATTTTATAGTTGTGCTTTTTTTAATTCACAATGTGAACAAAATTAAAATTTCGTACTATTTATCGATTGAACCCCATATTTAAAATTGAATAGAAATAAAGCTTATTTTAAATACAAGAATTAGAAAATATTTTTCTTACGCTGTCTGCAAAATTTTAAGCAAATTATTTGATAAACTAGAAGACTTTTGCTTTATATCTCTTTTTAGCCTTTTTGTTTGTTTGTTTGTTTGTTTTTTCAATTTTTTAACAACTTTTGCCAATTAATTGGTACATTTTGATTTCAGAGATATTTTTTTCAATTTTTTTAATGTAAATATTCAAAAATATAACATTTTTATATATATATATTATATATATATAACATTAATATAACATTTATAACATCGGTCATAATTAATATTTTTCAAAACATTTATCCAGAACATAATCACATACCTTAAACCTAAATTTATTACATCATACAAATGTAATAAATTAATTACAGTATTGTAACTTAGAGCAAAGCAAAAACACTTGAAGAGTACATTAGAAGAATCAAAGGAAAGGATAGTTCCAACGCAGTATAAATTCACATATTACTGCGTTAAATTTAAATTAATCTACCCTTTTACTCAATATAAGAAACTGTTCGTTTTTCGATCACGATTTGAAAATGGACCTATAGACAAGGAATGGAGTCTAGTCTCACGGATACAAATGCTTTAATCTCGAAATAATAATTGCCCTTAAATATATTGATATATTTTAAATATATTTCAGTAAAGCAATATTACTTGTCAGCTTATTATGATATGCAGACGAGTTGTTTAGAGTTTGTGTAATTGTTTGTTAATTATGATATGGAGTTTGTTAAAACAATGCATCTTTACAATAACGTAACTAAACAGTATGGAGTCCTGTCTGTCTGTTTAAAGTGGGACCTTTAGAAAACCAAACGCATCCCACTCAGAATTTATAAAAATATTTCATTTTTAATTTCTTATAAGAAGAATATAAAGAGAAAGTATTGTAACTGTCAAAAAAAAAAAAATGTAAACTCGAAATTTTTACAAATCGCGACATTTCAGATCTCTCTGAATATGATGAAGACTTTCTCTTATTTACGTCTCTCTGCAAACGCGCTACCCTCAAACTCTATTAGTTAGATGACATTTAATTTGGGATCCTTACAGAAAAAAATTGAAGATTTTTATTAAATGTTGAACGAAATCCAGTGATAAGAATTTTTTCTGTCTGTCCCACAGCAAATGAACACAAGAACTGCAAAAATTAGATAACTAAAATTTGGTACAGATTTTTAACATCAAAAATATAGATTAGTTACAAATTTTAAACCAATTCCATCAAGAGATTGACTGTCTGCTGGTCTGTATTTTCGCATGCATGTAAACGGGATAGTAATAGGATTTAAATTATTGAAAATTCGTCCGCAGTTTTAGCATTTAAACTGTACATTCGCTTAAAATTTTACATTTAGTCCGTCAATGAATTGATTGTCGGTTTGTACATTCGAGCTCATATAAACGTGATGACTAAAAAATGCAATTCCTTAGGTGAAAAAAACTCGGCATGTGATCTTGTAGCATCACACCTCGTCAAATTCCAATTTCATCAGTTGAACGGAGAGAAAAACAGATATCCGAAATACCTATTTGATTTCTTTACTAATCTACGAAGAAACAAAATCTTATGTACAGTATTCTGGAAGCTAAATTCTGAGCACTTTGTTGCGATTATTGCTGCCCAAAGTCCATAATCATTTGGGGGGGGGGGGCAAATTTATTACAGAATGTATGAGAAATTTTCTAGGTGACCACCCTTGCTTACTCACTCTCTTATTACGAATATTGTCAATTAACTGTCATTGATTTCATAATTTAACAGAAAAGAAATAATTCTGTTTTTACGATTATAAGTTTTCTTATGGTTTTATGCTAAATTAAAAATATTTTGCAACGAATTAAAAGTTATTATTTCAACCTTCTATTTTCTCAGAACTACCTCTTACTTTTAGAAAACCCACCAATCGACGAAAAAATATTCATTTGCCATATTACATGATCTTTCTTGTTCCATGAAATTTCTCACGAAGAACTTGATTAATATTGAATTTGAAAATGAATGTTCGACCTTTGCCATGTTGTCAAAAAGTGCACATTCCTGGAAGGCTGATAACACAAAAAGATTTGTTTTATAGTAAATAAATCTACACGCACTCTATAGGTTTTTCATTAATCTTATTAAAGCATTTATTGACGCGTTTACTGTACCAATGCAAATATAACAACTCTGTCTCTCTCTCTACCATTTTGCCAATCCTGCCAACTTAGCTTCAAATCTTGGTGTTTTACCTTTACAGAGCCATAATTCATCGACTGGTGAAGGAATGTAGGAAAACTTCCATCCAACCCTCCAGACCATTCTCTCTTGTCAGTCTAGAACAACAATACAAATAACAATTGCATTGTTGCAAACAATTGCATTGTTGCAAACAATTGCAAATTCTGCATAGGGTGCATAGCCGACGGAGCATTCCTACTTCACTTTAGTAGCTGTCAACTAAAGAAAGGGTGATGATGCTGTATCTTTGTAAAGGATTGGGGAAAATGGCACAAACACGTGTATTCCCCGTATATGAACAATATATGAATTTAACGAAAAGGCTGCCACCTATACATAAGCAGTACAATAAGTTGAAAGGTCTGCTACATTCACTGTCAGAGCACATGTCCAATTTCAGGATATATATTTCAAGAGATAGTTATCTTTTTTATAACTATAATAGAAAAGGGGGCATCCCATTAGATAAATGACCCGCAACTAATAGATTGTAGGTGTGTAGAACCAAGGTGAGTCACGCGGCAGTCAAGGGCAGGAGAAATATGCCCAAGTAGGCAATAAATCAACCTGTGCGTTGGGATGGCTTCTTAGACAAGAAATGTCTAGCAATACTGTTGAAGAGAGCTTAAAGATTGAAGCAAAGTCCTAAAAGGCCTGATTCTTTTGTCTGAAGAAAAATACTTACAGGTATAAATCTTACAAAAGAGGCAAAGTCACATTTATGGCATCGGCGTCATTGTATTCATGAAATAACATGACCAAAGGTTTGTATGCATTAGATATTAGAGGGGATGCATTAGGTATTAGAGGCGAAATGAAAAGCCACCAAGGTGGGAGAACAAAGCACGTTATTTCCTGCAAGTTCTGGGAAAGGAAAATGAAAAATGTTAACAAAAAGTTGTTTTTTTTTTTTTTCATGTGAGAAAAGACTAAATGGTATTAGTCTTACACATACAAAAGCATTGCGCCTATAGTGTCAGCATCAGTTGCATAGGTAAAATCCAGATTCAATGCTTTGAACCTCAACCAGAGACGCTGTAAATATTGAAGGAAGAGAAAAGAAATCAAAGTAATAGAAATAGGTACTTACCTATGAATAGTACCGAATAACCTACTTACTATATCATAGATATTTAGAATAATATAGAACCAAAAATTAATAAAAAATATTTGATGAAATTCAGTATTGTAATTCAGTAAAGTAGGAATATTCTAAAATGTTCATATTATATATACAGCACAACGCCATAAAAATTATTCAGACCAAGTCATTTTTTAATTATTTCTCGATATTACATTTAGTGTTTCTAAATATAAATATTGTATGAAAAAAAGTGGATTATCTGGTCATTTAATGAATAAATAGGTAATTATTAGTTTCAGAAACTTTTTGAAAAACGATTCAAATAATTTGAATGATTTTTTTTTTCTTTGAAGAATGCTTACAAATATCTTTACTTGGTCTTCTATCTGTTTCATTTTGCTTTATAGTTTTTTGGCAGTTCGAAAAAACAATTTATGTGTAAAAAGGAAGCCCAAATTGAATACAAAACTGAGAAATAAGTGTGTATATCTGAAAAAGTATATGAAAAATACATTGTAATTCAGGACTAACTGTTTAATACTAGCAATATCTTTTTACACTCTTTTGAATTACTTTGAGGAATATCATGCACTTTTATAGAATATGGCAATATATGATATCGTTCATTTGTTTACATTACCTACTCCTTTTTGATTTATGGCTTTTTGTAGATATTTTTTTCTTCCATAACCATTTCTAAAAGGAATAGTAACTTTAGCAATTTTTTTCTACTTGCCAAAAAAAAAAAATGTAAGTTTTAACGTTCTTTAATTCTAAATTATTCTCGAATCTATGTACTTTTAACAATTTTGCATAAAATCTTTGTCGTGTTGTTAGCAGATACATCATTTGCAATTTCTTTTCGCATAATTCCATTTCATGATAATAAACTATTCCAAATTCTTTCTCTGATTCAGCTCTATAACGACAAAAAATTGTCTGCTGCAATTTCCATTTTTTTTTTCATTTTTAAATATAAATATCAAACTTAATCATAAGCGTTTCTGGAATGATCCTTACGAAAAACTTTTAAAATATAAAATTTTTTTGTTTTTTTTCCAAGGACATCTGGCATTTCAGATGCATAACTTTTCACATATGTAGTTGGTGCATAAAATAAGTGATATTTTATGAATAATAATTAAATTAATAAATGTTAATTATTACATTTGTATCAGAAGCTTTTATAAATTAAAACGCAAAAAGTGTGTGTGGGGGGTGAATTCCTAATGGTTTTTTTAATTGGATTAATTAAAACTATGCTAAATTTTTAAAATCATTCATTTAAAAAGGAGAAGAAAAAGGTCAAAGAAAGAGAATCGAGTTATTCATAGAAAATATGTAGAAATCATATAAAAAAAACACTAAGACAGCCTACTTGTTCTATATGCTATTTAATGCGACCTTTTGCATGTGTTTAAAAATTACGATATCGATTGAAAAACCTAACTTGATTTTAGCGTTTGCAGAATTGAGAATAAAAATAATTACTCTAGAGAGAATGTGTATTTTAGAGAGATTTTTGAAATTTTTAGTATTTTTACTAATTTATTAAAATAATTTAATAAAAATTAAGTGAGATCATTTGCCGTTTAATGTACAAAACGGATTCTTCCCCCTTTTTAATATTTAAAAATTACTTTTTTAAAGATAACAGCTTGTTTGTCATATAAAATGTTTCCTAAATTTTAACATTTAAAAAAAAATTATTTTTGCATGATTTCTAGCAATAGATTGCATTGTTGCAATGAAATTCAAACAGTTTTCTTTTTTTCATCGAACATTTAATCACATGATTTTCTTATTGAAAGCTAAAGAAGAAGGATACTGTTTATTATTTGTCATTTAAATGAAAGATAATATTTAAAATGTTAAGAAAGATAGTCTATAATTTTAAGATGTTATATTTTTATTGATCCTGATGTTACATTTTTATTGTGATTGTGATGTCATGGGACTTGATTCTATTAGAAAGATTCAAGCACTTGATAAATAAATAGACAAATGTCAAGGCTATTAAAATTGCAACACTTTAATTGTCTGACACAATTTCATGCTTAAACCTTTTTGTGAAATCAGGAACATCAAATTATGCTTTAAAAGTTTAAAAGAAATGAAATGCAGTCGAAATTTACGATGAACTAACTGGTCGCTAAAGGCTGTCAGTTTATTAATAATAATAAAAAATAACAGCATAACAGTCACAAAACTTTCATTTTAGTCTCAATAATCCTTCAGTAGTTGCACGCAACACTTTTATTACTTACACAGTAACAAAGGTTACAATTATCATATAAAATCAATTGTTGTTGTTTTCGAACATGGTGTAAATGTCGTATACAAAAAAATAACATATTTAATAATAGCACCTGAAGAGTGTCCTAGCACTTGCAGATAAACAAATTTTTAAATGATTTTATATAATAATTTTATGTAAAAAATGTAAAATAATAGTAATTTAATTAATAAAATTATA
>JAPMOR010087684.1:0-24669 GCA_026543865.1 Argiope aurantia
TTTTTTTCTGAATAAGTGAAATACTTTATATATGATTAACACGTTATAAAATGTTAATTTTGGATTAAATAGAAATTCTGAGATAGGCTTGAGAGAGTATTTTTCAATTGAAAACTATCAATGAATAAGGTTTAATTTTTTTAATTAAAAATTTCCGGAAACACATCAAAATGCATATTACTACATGAATTTTATTAATTTAAAATGCGGTATTATGATTGTATTTATTTGGTGAAAATGAGATAATCAACTGTATTCTAATATTAACAACTTGAATGATTACTTACTATTGAATTTCGTCCAAATGGAAATAGTTAGATAATTGAATGTATAAAATCATAGCTTTCCCTAAATTTTGCAACCAATCTAAATTTAGGATTTCGTAATTTTCTGAATTTTTAGATTGTAAGATCTGAGATAGTACTCATATTCTTTCAAAGGGTTATTGACTGAAAAATGATTGATAAGTGCTGTCTAATAAATTTATTTCAGTAGCAAGACGGTGTAATCTTGTAAAATCTGGCCATTGTGTCATGAACCTTAAATTCGCCAGCTATCCATCGGAAGCTGCAGCGATTAAAGTGGTTGCGGCTAATTGGTTTCAGGATATGTCATTTAAATCATACAGTATTCGTTTATAAAAGCTTCCATTATATTCGTTTACGATTCTCCTTTTTTCAAACAGTTTTAAATGTAGATGAGTCTTATTCTGAATCGATCCCATTCGTGCATTGTATATATTTTTAGTTGTGAACGCCTATGCATATAAACTGAAGAAATGGATCTTAATAACTTATTAAAATTCAATTTTGTGATTCTTTATTATATAACGTTTTTAAAGTTTTCAGTGTTATATACTTCTATATGAGCAATATATTTCAACAAAAAATTTTTGCGATTCTTTATTATATAATGCTTTTAAAGTTTTCAGTGTTATATACTATTATATGAGCAATATATTACAACAAAAATTTATTTCTGCACATAGTTTGCTTATAATTTAAATGCATCTAAAAATTGACTATGTAGTTGAGATCTTGCTAATTTTGCAGAATTGACAAAGCAAATTCCACAAACTTCCGTCATCTCAAGAAATCTAATTACACGAAATGGCAAAAAGTATAATAGCATATAAGTTCCGAGATTTACTTGAAACTTTTAATATCTTGGTGAATAAAATAAAATAAATCGTTTTTTATAATGCCCAAAATGGGCATTTGCTTCAAAAATAAAGGTCCTAGGAAAATTATTAATAAATTAGAATAATTTTAATCGCATTTAAAACGAATGTTTATAAATTCTTTCTTAACGGTTAAATTTTTTTTCATTGCTCCATGTTTTTGAAAATTTATGAAACCTGTATTTTTAATACTTTATACATTAATAAAAATGTTTCAATGTTATCAAAAAAATTTGAATACTTACTCCTCCCCCTCCTTTTTTTTAGTCTCTAATTAATAGTTTGTAAATACGAATATTGTAAAATCATTGAATTTTTTTTCTAGTGTTCCCTAGCAAATGTCTCCTCTCAATTGAATAAAAATTTTATTTAATCTCCCAATAGATAATTCTAAAAAAATCTATATATCTTAATATAAAGGAAAGTAGAATTATAAGAATTTTCATATATATTATATTCAATGAAAGTAAATGAAAACATCGACTGTGAATTTTCATTTTCATAAATATAAAATCTGCTGCTGTTACTACAACTTCAACTACTACTAATAATAATAACGTTTAGGTATTCTGCAGGCTAGGTCATTTAAACTAAGACTGATAAATTTGTCTCTTATATATCTTTGAGAGTGAGAATGCACAGCTCGGAGGACATTTTTAATTAAAATTTTGATTGAAAATTAAGCTGAAAGTTGACTTTCACTAGCAATAGCGAAAATATTGAATGCAAATGAATTTTATAACATTTCGTAATTTTAAAATTTGTCTTTTTAAAATTACTTATTCAATAACCGTGAACACTTTTTCTAAATTTAAATAAGGCAAAAATATTTTAAAAATCATTTCCCGTAAAAGATTACTTAATTGCTATGAATTAGAAAGTTTTCAGTTTTTCGTCAAATATTTAATTGCACGATTTTCTTACATTCTTGGAAGTTTAAGAATTAAGATTCTATATCTCTGTAATTTATGAGACGAATAAAAAAGATTGATTATAATACAATACAGCCGAATTTAGAAAATAAATGAGTTATACGTTTGGTTTTTATAGTTCAATAATATCATGAGAATGCTCATTATTAGAAATGTTAATGTTTATTCTGTTCCAAAAGTTTATAGACTCTTATGAAATGTTTTATCAAAACTGAAAGGAATACAAATACCAATTACAAATATGTTTATTCGAAATATATGCAATTTGCATTAAATGAAATATTTAGAAAAAAAATTTGTATTTCAATATATAACAAAATGGAAATATTAGGTTCCCCAAAATTTTATGAAGAGATATTTCAATTAAGTGCTCAGTATAATGTTCTTCATAGTTTAAAATGTTTTCATTTTTCAACATGACATCGTATATACGTTTTTCCATCGACGTAATTTCTGGTTCCAAGTTGCACCCTGAAATTTCCATAGCTATTTTCAAAGTGAGCACTGAATAAACCTGCACTCTGTTCATATATCTTTCAAGACAATGCTTCAATCCTTTTCAATGGGGTGTGGCTCAGGTCTCATCGGTGTAGCTACTTGAGAACAATAACATTTTTCTAATTTAAATTTCCGTGGGAATAGAAGTATGGATTGGGGGCCTTATCATGCTGATATTTTCACTTTGGCCTCCCTACGTTTTCTGCAAATGGCATAAGATTACTTTCTAGTGTTTCTATGCATTTGGGATAATTCTGTGGCTATTCAAAAGGGTCAAACTTGGACCATCGAAATCGAAAGCCGGCCACGTTATCACTTATCAGCTTTGCCTAGTGAAAAAGCTCCTAAGTTCTTTTCGTTAATTCTGCCAATATTTTATATTCTCGTCAGGCTCATCGAGGTTCCATTTTTTCCCATCACCAACCAGAACAGTCATTCATTTATTACCATTTGATATGATTGTGCTCACCGTAATCTCTAATTTGAATCTTTGATAATGGTAATCTGTGAGTCCTTTTTACTGGTATCGTAGAACCGGATTCGATAATTCGTCTATGAACAATGTTATTGGACATTTGCAAGATGAAAGAATTAGAAATTTCGCTACTCCAAATTTTATGATTTGAAATCATTTTTAAGCCCATCTGTGACTGCTAATATATATCGTTCATCATATTCTTGGTTTTGGTTCATACAGCGTCTAATGAGTTAGTGTATGATAAATCATGCTTTTAGGACGATTTAAAAGTTTTGATATTTTCTTAAATCTTACCGAGTGATTTCATATTCAGAATTTTATTCATTTTTTTTATTAGAGAGCTGCAAAACTTCAGACATCTTGATACGCAAAACAAAGAACCGATTTCCTTTTCTTATAAACAATGTGTTTACAAGGTCCCGAATCGATGTCATGGTTACCGATAAGATATTTTCATAAAATTTATTTCTTCATAAAATTATTTCTGTTTATTTTACGATTTAAAATTGGCATTAAATATATGGGAGTAAAAATGTTAATTCGATGGAATAGCCGTAACATATCCATACAGGAAATTGCTTCGAAACATATCGCATACAGCAAAAAATATAGCCATAATAAAAGATTCTATAAACTTTGGGGTAATTATATACTTTAAATAGATGGCATATAACACAGCATTAATGTGTGGCAATTAGACGGAATCATGAACATGAAACGATTTAAATAAAATGAAATATAACCAATGATCCATAATCAAATTTTAAGGTGAAAAAAAATTATATAAATGAATGCTTGCAGCGTATTTGAACACTACCTAATTTGATGAGTTAAAATATTAGTGGAAAAGAAAATATCCATATATTTCTATTATAATCCGTTCTCTTAAAATCTGTAATTAGCTTAACTGTATAGATTTTAGCTTAACTGTATAACTGATAAGTATGAATTATAAAGAGCTCATGCTGAAGTTAGTTATAAAAGTAGTTTGATTCAAGCTCTGTATTAAAAAAGTAAAGTTATTAAATAACTTTAAATAGAAGCATTTTTCCTTTTTAAAGAAGTAAAAGGAGAAGGGCAAACGGGTTGCATGGTAAGAATTCTATCGTTTTTCTCGCAAGGTGATTTTGTGGGAAAACTATTTATAAATTTATTCCTAAGTATTTGTATCAAATAGAACAATCTGTCGGATGTAATAATATTACGTTATCCAAGCATTTTCCTGCACAATGCTTGGATTTAATTTCACTTGAAAAAAAATCGTCAAGATGTTAAGAGCACCAGAAACATCAATAACAATCTTAACAAAAAATATGCATAGTTTATTTTGATTCCTTCGCCTAGTATACAAAGGTAGGCGACCATGGTCTTCTTCAGCATTTGAACGAAACGCTTTTAAGCATAAGTTGCTCTCGCTCCTTTCCCTACTTGCGATGAAAACTGAGGGTGTTAAAGAATTTTAGTAATTTAATAAATAATGGATTTTCGAGTCTTAATAAATACTGTAGCTTTATTAAACGACACTTTATTTTAATAACACCTCTTAGTAAAAATAGGCAGTGCACATTATTGAATTCAGGATGAGCTGGAGGAAAATGATATCACTGAATCAATTTAGCAACGTATTTATTTAGTATAAATTTAGTATGTACAGTCAAAACATTAAGTTTAATTATTTTTCTACAGTTAAAGAATTTTGAATTTAAAAGTTGAAAAGAGTCTTAAAAGAAATAATACTAAAGATTCTATTTGAAAAGCATACGTTAAAATACTTGAGAATACTTTTCTCTCTGGGAGAAGGGCTGGAGTACAGAATGATAGAAACGGCAAATTTGCACTTGAATAAGTGTTCTAAAATCTATATAGACTTATCTGGGAATATTATCAGAACGAAAAAATCAAGTGAACTTTAAATATTGTTTTCTTTACTATTTGAAAATTTATGTTGAAACATTGTGAAAGTGTAAGCAATCTATTCTCCCAATTTGAAGAGTTATAATTTACAGTTCAGGCATTATTGCAAGTTTGAAATACAACTAAATCTTTTGCAGAAAATTTGGTTGAGCTTTCCATCAAATTACAGAATTTATTATATTTAAATCTATTTGTAATAATTTACTTAAAAGAAACCACGTAATTGTAGTATTTCCTTAAAGAAACAATCATTCTCCAATATATTGGGTGACTTTAGTTTATCAATCATATGGATTGGAATTGAAAGAATCAAATAATTAAGGGGCATTTATTAAAGGATTAAAAATTTAAATGAGTGATTACAATTATTTACCTATTTCACGTTTGTAACATTTGATTGTATTGTAATTTCCTATAAATACTTTAACATTCATATAAACGTTATAGAATTCTTAAAAATATGGAACATGCTATAAAGCAATTTCTCTATTTTATAGGCCTCCTCTCCACAAATAAAACAAGGAAAGCATCCTCTGTCAGAAAAGGAGTCTGAGATGTCCTTAGAAGTGATATTTGTGCTGTGTTTTGGTATGTACATCTACGAATTATAAGTGTTTTAAGAAAATTCAGGACACATTATAAAATACACAAAAAAATCTGTCACATTCTTCATGTTACGTGCTCATATTCGAAAGAATAAAAAGAGAAATAATTCTGAAATTGGAATTTGAGATTCTGGTTGATCTGCATGTTTCATGTCTGTAAAAATACTGTTTTTGGAATTATACCGAATATTTTCCTCCGAACATAACTCAAACGCTTTGAACTAGACGGATAAAATTTTATGAACGGTCTTTAATTTGTTCTATTTGGTTTTAACGAGATCTGATCACTGAAATGTTTAGCCGCATTAAAGGCAGCCGTGATTCATTTCCACAGAAATGCGGATTAAAGTATTTTCAGATGCAGCTTTTTATCATTTTTGAGATCGGTTAAATTTCTTTCATGTAATATGTCTATATCATTTTTAATATTTTATATCCATTTTATATAAATTTATTCATTTTATTATTCATTATTTTATTCCTAGATTTTTTTTGACACAATAAATTATTTTACAAAGTTTCGGTGTTTTGTTTTAAGCTTTCGTCTGTCTGGAAAGGTTACTGGACTTCTTCAGCTCAACCCCTATTGACCATCTTCTTAGCTCTCCTTTTAGGAGCTGTAGAGCTCATATTATTAATTAGTTTATATTTTCAAATCACTGAGTAGCAATATTAGTTCCTCAAATCTTTTGTTCTGACACATTCTATCTGCTTATTAACATTTTATTAACATTGATCACCATAAAAATTTATATAAACTGATTGAAAATTACTATTGGTTTCCAGGCTTATTTGTGAGGTTATATAAATGTTGAGAGGTGGGATTAAGTAATTGCTCACTATTTTTGGAAAAACGACTACGTCATCTGCCATAACGTCGGTTTATTTCAACTTGAAATAAATTAACATATAATAAAAACATTCTCTTCCTACACTGCTGCTACTGCACGTAAGTTTACACTTATCTACTATTAGATCACGCGTTTAAACCTGATTGGTCTTGATGTCATAGCTACTTCTTATTGGCCATTGCATCACAACAATGAAATTTGCTAATAAACACAATGCAAATACAGTGCATCTAATTAGATGAGTTGAACAAAAAAGATTTTTTTAAGTCATGGAACTTTACAGATTTGATGAATTATTTAACAAAGTGTAACCTTTTGATTTCCTTTTTCCAATGCAGGAGGCAGTCTCAATGGAATTACCTTACTACAAATGAGCAAATATTAGGTTTATTTCAAATCATAATCTCAGGCCACAGGGCAGAAATATAAAGAAAGGCCATATTGTTTCGGCGCAGCCGATTCTATCTCGGGATCTTAAGCCAGTAATCCAAACCCAAACCTACAACGGTCATATTGCATACTGAAATGCAGAGAATGTAACCGGCTGCGTTGAACATTAATCCAAAGGTCAGCCTAGTTTGTCTGTCACTGATGACCGTCACGGAACTACTGAAATAATTGAATGTCTGTCACTAGTGAGTCTCATAGAGAGCAGTGTAATAAAAATACAAAAATGAGATTCATACTAAATGAAAACCTGCTATCAAAAAATGTAATTTTATCTTTTGAATATTATTCACACTTTTCTTTAGGGAAATGAATTATTTCTCTTTCAGTGGCCTTCCAGATTTGAAATAAATTTTTCGATAAAATTATTTCTTGAAGCTTTTGCAAGTATCAACTAATATGAAATAACATTAAGTATATATGTAAAAAAATGAGCCAAAGTTGTATGAACCCAATATTAATAATCAGATCAATTAATTCTTTGGTTGCATTCAATTTGTTGAATTAACAGTGAAATTATAATAGAACACAAATGATAACACACAAAAAGGGATAGCAGGGAACAGCATCTGCTTTTGTATACTTGGAATATTTTTTGTTCTGTTCATGTAGCTCCTTCAATAGTTTCCTTTCAGCGACTGAGGTATAAGTGAAGCTCGTTTTTTCAAGTTTACATTGTCTCAAAACGACATGTCATTTTGGTGCGCACAACTCCTGTAGCAGATTACTCTTTACACACTCCCATACAACTCCAAAACAGCTGCTGTATCCGCTCGAACACATCACCTACACGTATCTAATCAAATAAATTCCAAAATATTTATTGAATCCTCTTGCAGTAAAAATATTTTCAAATAGAAATGAACTTGCAATAAAATGAAATTTTACAAATTTATTTTATCCTAGAATTTTAGACGGAGAGCACTACAATTGAAGATTTAATCAGCTATAGTCTTTTTATATATACTTAGAGTTATGTTCTAGAACACACAACTATGCAGAATATTTAAATATATTAAATTTATATACATTAAATCTGCATAAATATTAATTTACGAATGAAATAAAGGACATAAATGTAAACATGATTGTTCTTGTATTTAAATTTCAGTCCTTGCCATGGCAGACCAGTGCTCTAACCGTTTGACTATCGAATCCTCAGCTACAATGCGACAGTATTTTGTTAAACTTCTTTAAACAGCTAACTGCACATTTCGAGTAAGCTCACAAGTGTAGTAACCCATAAATTTCTATAAAGTATTCCATGAGGCATCAAAACACATGAATTCATTCCAATACGAAACACATTTTCACTCATATTTCATGGGGTAAAATTCTTAACTAACAATAATACTTCTGCATTAATCTTTTTTCAATATCTTCTTGAATTTCAATTTTAAAGGTGCTGCATCTTTTTTGCTTCCTCAAGGTTTTCTTTTGTATCTTGAAGCTCATTGGTTAAATTTAAAACAATTTGAAAATAAAAAGTTTATTTTCATCTTCCGATAGGACACATTTTAATTTTCCTTCTTTCAGAGTGCGCATTTAAATATATTGATTCAAATACTTGAAATCGGGGTGAAGCTGTCAGATTTAGTGCCTCTGATGCTCTTATAGTTATTACAGAACACATACTAAATGCTTAACATTATATAAAAACATTCTATACGCGACATAAGAATAAGCTTTGGTGAAGCACTTGTAAGAAAAAGAACAAATTGTAACATGGTGACCAAGTTTGCCGTTATTCATGACAGATTTTAAGAGCTTGGAAGATATTTGAATATTTATAATATTCAAAATTATAAATATTTATATTATAACTTTTCATTTATTTTGAATATTTAAAGCTAATAAGTAGTGGGTGTTGACGCACTACAGGCCAAATCTTTAATCTTAATTAAAAATTAAACTAAATTTTGGCATTTTTCCGCTATAACTTCCGAAAATATTATATAAAAATGATTGCTGTATCAAGTTAAACTTCAAAAAATTATCTTTTTCATGATACCTATGATTTAATGTATAAATTAAATTTCTATTTTTAATGAACTTTAAGAAAATATTTTAACTATATTTTATTATGTGAGAAGAGTTAACGTATGCAGTGTGTTGCAGATTCTCAATCGCAACACTCAACTTCAAACACAGAACGCGTGTCCATTTGGATTCTGAATCATAACGTTCAACGCAAAACGTCTCCGTTTCGATTCTGAGTTTCAAATATCGCTTTTTGGCTCTAAGCAATTCATCCAAAGAATTGTTCTCATATGATAATTTGAAATTTGCGATAGCAGATTTCATTTTTTTATTATTTCCTTTTATTTTGTACAAAATAAAAAAAATATTAATCTGCACGAGCACGCTACGCATGGGGAAAATTAGCTTATATCAACGAGTTACCATCATGTTTACAAAAGCTGAAATTTAAAAAAAAAATGGTTAACTATTACTGCTAACTTAGAAATGTGTAATTTTCAGCGCGTGTCTGTAAAGAAAGGAAATAAATAAGAAATGCAATATATTCTAAAAAATGCAAGACAAACTTTCCTATGCTCTTTTACAATATCTGCATCATTAATTCCGTAAATCAGCTTTATTTAAGGCAGATATGGTTTAATATATATCCTTTCACTTAAGGATCCAAAGATTAGCTTGTAAACCTTTAGTAATAGAAATTCATGTGTTAAAATCAATAGAATAATTATATTTTTGAGTCAATGAAGTGCTCTAATAAATTACGAATGTTTGGTTTTTATATCTAGATTCTCAGCTCTACGAATTATATCCAACAAAATATTCTTGAGATATTCTTATTTATATTTTAAATAAAAAGATTTGCTCTCTAATCAACTAAATCAGACACTAAAAACTGATTAATTTATGAAAATTTGAATATTTCTATTTAACAAAAACGGGCGATTTTAGACCACTTCATCGACCATCTCAAATATACCTCAAGCGCAGTGCCCAGGGTTTCTCAAGACAGATTAGCCTAAGATAATGAAAATATTGATTGATCTAAACTATTCTATTCAAAATTTCATTAGTAAATAAGAATTGAAAGCCGAAGATTAAAACGTTCGTTTATTTTTTATTAAATTGAAGTATCTATTTCGCAGAATACGATTCCTTAGGACCAAAGGACTATATAAAATTTAGATTTCGTAACTTTTTGGAGTATAATTATAGACCGAAACAAAATAAAGTAGTATTATTGACGTCATTTAAATCCTAACTAAAACTAAAAATTTAATCTTATGAGGAATCTTATAAATATTTGTTGAATAATTCTTTGAAATAGTACATAAATTATAAAAATTATTCTGTAGTGTACATAAGGCTGTTTTCAGTATTCATATTTAAAAAATCTTAATTTCAGAAAAAAAATTATTAATTGCAGTTTACTCATTTGCACTTTAAAATTGAAATTTTATGGAAACTGACAGAAAATAAGAGATACATAGTACAATGAAGAGAATGGCATAAAGCTTCCACGATAGTATGAGTGAATTATTAGAGTATCAAAATTTTGAAGCTTTAATATATTTTGCCGAAGAAATTATTAGGAGACAAGTTACATAAAATATGTATTTAAAACTTTTAGCCAGCATTGATACTGGTGAACCGGCACGCCAAAGGTGACTAGTATTTAATTTAAAAAAAGTTAAAAGTAATTTAAATCTTGACTATTGAATCATTTACAAAATACATTAAAAATATCTCCAAAAGGCATTACAGAATTTTTTATAGGGTTTAAAAAATTGTCCATCCCAGGACCGGATGATAACTTTCAAATCTTCCCGAAATTCAATTTTTTATCTATACATTTCGACGGTTATTTCTAAAAGTTTAATAGTCACTGTCTGATCTTCCTCTATTGGGAATAATTCAGTCTTCACAGCTCTCAGAGAAGTGCAGCCTTCGAAGTTCATTGGCTGGTCATACTTCTCTGATGAAGATTCAAACTGAAGAACTGCCACAATTTTTACTGAGTAGAATTTATTTTAACAAGATATTTGGTTGGCGTTCCTTCTCTGGTGAGAGTAAATGATCAAAAATAACCACATCTACTACTTCCATACAGAAACGATGACCGAGGGTTTCGTATCATATCAACTTCTTCAAGCACAATTTTTTTAAAAAGTACTTAATCGCCCGATCAAACACTCTTTTTTGCTTTGTTTTTTCAAATCTCCTCTACCCTGCTCCCAAAACTTGGGAAAGAAATTAAAATTGTTTTACCGAGGTGAACTAATCTGTCTTGCAGCAAATATCGTCCGATTAAAATCCGTTTAAGAGAATCGGAAACGTTGCCTTGTGTTGTTAGTTTCAAAATACAGCTGAGATATGTATTTTTCTTATCGTTTTTTTGTTCCATTTCTGAAACGATGGTTTGTTTTATACAGAGAAGTTTTAGGAGATATGAAGATAAGACTTTTATAAAAATGTAAAGGTGTTTTCAAGTATGATTCGGAGACAAAATGAGTATTTGATTAGTTCTTTTTATCTTTCGTCACATTCACAAGCTTTGGTCGTCAGTTGTGAAAGAAGGCAAAGTCAAAGTTCCAGCAATATTATTTATCATAAGCCACGTCGTTGCTACAATTTTTTTTACCCTTATGGTCTATTCTCATTTACTATGCGAATATAATGTTTGGGCCAATATGATCAATATTAACTTCAGGAATCTCTGTTCAATTTGTATTTAGAAAAATATATTTTGATAAATTTGAGTTTCTTTAAATGGAATGAACGTGATATGATTAAAAATTAATGCAATGAATATCTAAACGTAATGCTTTTGCATTTAAAATGAAAAAAAAAAAATATTAGAACAACAATTAAAATCTTATCTGTGTCGTATTTTCTTTTTGGATAAAAATATGCTGCAAAGACTTTGGGGATATGCGTTTTATTATATCCCATTTTTTTTTATCATTCTTTGATGTACTTGAGACGCTGATTCTTATTCCTGAATTATAAAATGAACGGTGGATTGTTCAAAAATGATTTTCTACTTGCAATCTTTCGAGTGACTTTCCGCGACTTTTCATATTCCAGGAAATAGTCTTGCATGCATTGTTTATGATTTGTATAATTCTATCTACTGTCTCCTTTTGCTGAATTGCTTTTCATTCCATTTTGGTATATACTGATATCAAGAGAATAAATTAATGGCAAACAAAATTACCAAAAACTATTTTACGTAATCGATAAGTGCATGTATTCAAATTTGGCCCACAGTTCCTTTATTGGTGTAGAAATTTCATAGTTTGGATTTTATGGTACATACTTATTGATTTATATGGAAACATTCTTTGTAAGAGTGATATTATTATTGTGTCTTGCATTCTAAAAAGTATCATTTGAATGTAAAGATTTGAGCTACACATTTGTCATCAAATGAGCTATATAGCCTCAATTTATTACAGGAATGCCACGGCACCCGGAAAACCGGAAAAATGCACTGAATTTAAAAATAATCTAAAAAACAAGCAACATTTGACAATTTCCATAAAATCCTGTAAAGAACAGGGATTTTCTTATTCAGATTATTTTTTCAATCTAAAAAAATACCAATATCTTAACATTGCAAGAATAAAAGATCGTAGCCAAAGCACCAAAAATGAAACACTACTAACGATCGTGTAATCGAGGAAACTCTTAATATTCATTCGTATGAAAGTAATATTTCAGAAAACGGTTAAGAAAAATTTTCTTAGCAATTAATATTTATTATGTAAAAGCAAATTCTTTTTCTAAAATGATATACCTAAATTTATCTTGAATGGAAATTTTCTAAAGCAAGAAACCCCAGTTTTCAACTCAAAGAAAATTCACAACTCGCACATACTTATGCTTTCTGCAGTTCGTTCTTTTTGCTACAAATTCTGCAACGTCTTCTCGGAATGTTGCTCATACTTCTGTCATTTGGTCGACCTTTTCACTTTGAATGAGCTGTATTTTTTTTTTCGTCTTTTCATTGCTGAGCCATTTATTATCAGCAAATGTTAATTCAAATTTAGGCTACAATTTTTTTACAGATTTCAAATCATCGTTTTCAGAAGGCAGCATTTTACACTAATATAGCAATTGATACTGACAGCAAGAAAATCCTTTAAAACTGTAGGCCACCAATTTTGACATTTTCTTTCGATTTGATACAAGATTTTTAAGTGATTGAAATATTCAGAAAAATGCCATATTCTTATTACATTTTAGTCTGTACCCACAAACGATAATCTAAAATAACTTGTGGAGAAGTGATTTTTTATCTTTTCTCCCCCCCCCCCCCTTTCTGATCTACACGGCCAGAAACTAGAATCTTTTTGATTTGAAAGGGCAGAAATTATTCTCTTGACCTTCCATTTCGTTCCCAACAAACGACATTCTAACCATTCACTAATCAGTCATTTGATGCAAAAATCTTTTCTTGTATGCGAATTTAAGCAAGATTTTTTTTGTTTATTATAAGAATTCCATAACAAAAACTTTGCACCTTTAGAAACGAAACATATTTGTAAATAGTGAAGAAATTATAAAAATGCATTAATTTCTTTTGACAAAGAGAAAACTGCAAAGTGACATGAGTACCTTTTCACGCAGTCCATTTTCAACACTTTATGCTGTCTTTTTAATCTATATCTATCTACAATAAAGCTCAATGTGTGGTGTGTGTGTTGGCGCTCTAAAGGCCAGACCATTCAATCTACAGCTACCAAATGTGGCACGTGTATACTTGGGAGGTCGGGAATGTGTACCTGGGGGTTATGTTTTCGATTTTTTAATTAGAATTTTAGTTACGCCAAAATTCCGCTTAATTTTTAAATATTTCTACTATAACTTCCGAAAATTTTACCTCACATAAAAAGATTTTTACATCAAGTTAAAGATTAAAAATTTATCTTTTAAATGATACCAATGTTTTTCACCTTAAAATTTGGTCCAAAATTCAAGACATCAAATCCATTTTAAACAAATTTCATCCTATCTGTTTTGGTGTCCAAGGGACTTTTCTGACAGCTAGAATTCCTCTTAAATTACACGGCTATAACTGTGCATGGAAAGATGCAGACATATCATCTCATCCCTCAGGTGATGTTCTGTATCTTCACTTCAAATTTATATCCGAGCACACTTTTGCCTTTGCATACACCTCTACAGGCTGTGGCTGTATAAATTCATGCACGGACATTGGTCACAGTTTGCTACATTTACTTACCGCCTCATGATGTCATTCGGTTTTAAGATTTTGACAATCTCGTGGACCAGCTTCCTTCACTTTTTATTTTATTAGGTGACTTAAACGGACATAGTACTTTGTGGGGTTCGGATAGTACAAATTCTCGTGGGCAACAGATAGAATAGTTTATTTCTAATAACTGTCTCTGTCTGCTCAGTAATGATGAGAAGACGTACTTCCATGAACCCATTCGTAGCTTCCATACTCTTTATCTGGCCATATGTACACCTCAATTGCTGCCATTCCTCACTAACAGTTAGCAATAATCTTTACGGCAGTGACCACTTCCCAGTTATTATCTCTCATGCTGATGGCGGCAGTGCGACTCCTTGTCCAACAAGGTTCTTATTCAAGCGGGCAGATTGAGATGCATTCTCACAATTGGCAGATATCACAGAGATAATGGTCAGTACTTATGACATCACGGAAACAGTGCAACATGTCATTAACTGCATAATAAGCGCCGCGAATGCCACTATCCCGAAAACTTCCCCACGTTAAGAAAATTTGATTGATAGAGGTGGAAGGAAGCTTGTCGCGACAGTCATAAGTAGCAAAAACGACTTTGGAATATCTTTCGAAGGTACCCGACAACGGTAAATCTTGTTTCTTTTAAGCGTGCCAAAGCCCTTGCTCGTTGAATACACCGTCGTAGTCAGAGGGAATCTTGGATTAAATTTATCATCCATCGTATCCTCGACTTCCAGTAAACATTTGTGGAAGAATGTAAAGGCTGCTAATGGAATATATAGTGAAACCTCCATTATATATGGGAAAGACTGGGAATGAGATGCATTTATTCTTGGTCATGCGTTCGCTCAAGTTTCTGCCATAGATTCTTACAGTCGTAAATTTCTGGCAATAAAGAATTGCGCGGTACGGTTACCTTTACGCTTTAATGACCGAAGTATTTTCCCATATAATTGTGAATTTATAATGCTTGAACTGAAAACTGCTTTATCTCAAGCACATGATACAAGCCCTGGGCCAGATGGGATCACATATAATATGCTCCGCCATTTGAATGCAACTTCTCTTTCGAATCTGTTACTATGTATTATACAACAGAATATGGATGGAACAGAAGTATCCTTCACAATGGCGCAAAGCTATAGTGATCCCAATATTAAAACCTGGTAAGGAAGTATCCAACCATCTGAACTACCGACTAATTGCTCTGACGAATTGTCTGCGCAAAACCTTTTAAAGAATGGTCAATGAACTCCTCATACATGAATTGGGGAAAAGAGAATGCAACTCCCCGTTGCCGTAGAGGTCGGTCTACCTTTGACAACCTCGTACTATTGGAAACACAGATCCACAACGCATTCGTCTTCAGAAACCACTTGGTCTCCATATTCTTTGATATTGAGAAGGCCTATGACCATGCTTGGCGCTTTGGCATACTTTCAGCACTTTTTATCTTTGAATTGAGGGGAAACCTACCCATGTTTTTACAGAACTTTTTTTTAGATAGGACTTTTAGAGTTCGTGTTGGTAACGTTTATTCAACTCATTTTAATCAAGCCGAGGGAGTTCCACAAGGAAGTGCCCTCAGTGTCACACTTTTTATCGCCTATCTTAGTCAAATTTTAACTCATTTGACTTCATCTGTACATGCTAGTTTTTACGTGGCCGATCTACAAATCTCCTGCCATGGAAGTAGTATGAATATAATTGAATGGAAGTTGCAAACTGCCGTAAACAAATTGGTAGAGTGGTGCGATAACAACGGGCAAACTATCTCACTGGAAAAAAGCCGATGCGTTCATTTCTGCAGAAAAAGAAATCTTCACCTTGATCCGAGGGCCGCGGTGGCCTGGTGGTAAGGTCTCGGCTTCGGAACCGGAGGGTTTCAGGCTCGAGACCCGATTCCACCGATGAACCGTCGTGTAAGGGGGTCTGTTGCACGTTAAATCCGTCGTGACCAAACGTCCTCCTGCTGGTGTGGAGTGGTGTGGAGAGGGGGGTGCCAGCTCAGGTGTCGTCCTCGTCATCTGACCGCGGTTCAAAATTACGAGGTCCGTCCCAAAATAGCCCTAGTGTTGCTTTAAAACGGGACGTTAATATAACTAAACCAATCACCTTGATCCGAATATTCATATTTCAATTCCAGTGGGTAATGAAATACGGTTTTTGGGAGTGATTCTTGATCGGAAGTTCACCTTCCTTCCGCATATCTTATATTCTCGGAAAAAGTGTGAGAAATTATTGAATATTTTAAAAGTACTGTCTAAAACATCTTGGGGTGCCGATCGGACCTCCCTACTCCTTATTTACCAAGCAGTCATCCTTTCCTGCATTGGATACGGCTGCATAGTGTATGGATCTGCACGTCCTATAGTTATGATACAGTCAACCCTCCTATAACGCCGTCAGTGCGTATCGCTTTATATGGAAAATCACGCTATAAGAAACTCGGATTTAACCGTACAAACCAGGCTAATTCGTAGCGCGTTCTATGGAAACCGCGTTATAAGAAACTCAGAATTAGTACAAATCACATCATTCGTACCGCGTTATATGTAGACCAATAAATACAAAAGACAAGATAAATTATTTTTATTGAATTGAAGAGTTCATATAAGGTAATGATAAAAAAATGAAACAAAAACTAAACTAAAAAACTGTTTTCTAACAAAAACAAAGACTTTTGTAAAATTATATGCAATCTTTCAACACTCATCCTCGCTGTCAGATATGAGTCGCCTAACTCGCCTTCTTTTAATGGGCAAAATGTCTTCCTCACTTGGTTCATCTTCACATTGGTTTTCTATTGTAGCTTTTTATTTAACTCCACTAAAACCTTTCTATAGGGAGCGAAGCAATTTCTTAACTGTTTTAAACTTTGCGCTGAGCACCGTTGAATGATCAGTTTGAATGAAATGAAGTTCTAATTCTTTAGAAAAATTTAGCTCTTTTTTCACATCTTGTAAATCGATATTTGGCACCCATTCGTTTACCAATGCATTTGAAGTGGGTGCATCAATTAATTCCATCAGTTCTTCCTCATCTAAAGTTTCTTCCCCGAGTACTAGTTCTCTTACATCCTGATGGTTTACTGCAAATTCTTCATCGCTTAAACGAGAAGCAATGTTTATTATTTCTGTAACTGGGAGTGAAATTGTGGTATTCTTATGGTGACTTGTTGAGATTACTTGACAGATATCCATTCAAGGTGCCAATCAAAGGGAGTTATGCGGAGTTCAACTCAGAAATTATATACATAAGTAATCAACACTGGTCTGAATGGTACCCGAATATCCCAAACAAAGATGCCTTGTGGAGAAGAATACAAGTGAAAATTGACCTGACATACATGGATAAAAAAAGATGCTTGGAAAGGACCAATGGTAAGTCAAAAAATTGTTATTGTTTCCCTTTAATGCCTAACCCAATGCCTCTAGGTATTTTTAAATCTCCCACCACAAGGGTGGTCGATAATTTTCATTGTTGTTAAATGTCACAGAATGTATAATTAATCAGCGACAGTTCAAGAATACGAGTAATATGTAAATTGTTTCTTTGGACCGATGGACTGGACGGATTAATAGAGAATTACGTAGGCAGCAGTCCATGACGTCAGAGGGAGGAGCTTAAAGTAGGTCAACCAATCAAAACGTTCTCTTTTTTTCTTTCAGCGATTGAAGCGCCCTCTAGAAACCGAGGTTTCGTCGGAGGATGCACGGAGAGAGAAATCAGTTTCCATCGTCCAACCGACCAGGCAGGAGGAAGCTGAGCCAGTCGCCGGTCCGAGCGGGATACAAAATCATCGGTACGAGAGCCTTCCATCACCGGACGGAATAGACACTCCGCCATCTAACCCTCCACCACCGTGAGTAATTCCTCTTGGTTTTCGCCTAACAGATTTCTACCTAATCATGATCAGGAGGAAATACAACCTTCGCCGGAGATACCGCTATCACCCTGGCAAATACCGGAATTTGAAGAGGACACGCAGGACCTGCTTCAACAAATTTAAAAGGAGGAATTACGTGAGAAAGGCCATGACCAACAGGAGATTAACAAGAAAGAGAATCAAGACTTGCTGCAATGTGTATACTCTCTATGCAACCCTAAATGACAAGACAACAACTACTACATGGGACACCATTCCTCGGAAAAATAATGATGGACGGACTTGGGAATACCTACCTAGTGCTCTTGAAGCCCATGTCTCCAATGTGGTAACGCAAAATTTATTCAACACTTATAAATACAAATTGTTAAAGAAAGTTGTTGTGTCATTAAGACAGATAGCCCGCGCTTATGACATCATTCAAGATTACAGAATCATCGGTGACACTACAAAAAAAGCTGAACCGACTGCAAAGATGTCAACTCAAGCAACAACCTTTTTTGCAAGCAGAGATTTGGCCTTTTACGCGGAAAAAGGAGCAAGAGACATTGACCCACATGAATTGGATCTAAAGGGCACCACAAGAAATTTCAAGAAGCAGAAGACAGGAAGAAACTTCACCTGCACATGGTATCCAGGATGCAAAAGGGCTATAACACATACATATGACGAGCTGGTTGTTAAAAAGATCCTCAACAAACCATTCGCCAACGACACGACAATAGGAGATGGACTTTTCTCTACCTATGGACCTGAAGTGCTGAAATCACCAACTCAATTGTATGCAAAGCAAATTGAATTTGAAAAAACTTTCACTACAAAGTTTGAAATTACTGTTAAAACCTACTGGTCCATGTGGACAATACTCAAGAAACCTGTAACCACTGGTGTGCGTTTTGAAAATTTATCAATAAATGATAATGAATTTTATTCTCCATTTGGTATTATGTCTCCCTATCCAGGTATCAGAGCTACAGAAATAAGAAAAATTTATGTTGATTCCGATGACCTGATTTTAAATATGAAAGATGTAGACAACATTGAATACGCCATTGGTGAATTTACAATAAACAGACAGTAAGAAATTTTTTTGTCTCTTTATTTCGAACAGATGCAACAACACCTTTTCTTTTCAGGTGCTGACTACTGAGGAGTGAAGGGAAGTGAAGAACAGGGACACGCCTCCAGGTAATACTGACCGTCGGCGTGAAAATGGCGCGGTCTAAGCGTTGGTGCTTCACGCTAAACAACCATAGTCACCATAAGTCACCATAAGAATACATACCAATCATCTTGTATTGCTTGAACCATTTGAGGTAAAAGAGGTTTCCAACATGCATTAAGCGTTGATGGTTTAATTTCCGCGCAAGCCGATGACACGGTTGTAATACAATCTAAAATGGAAAATTCCATCCACTCTTGAGTAAGAGTTTCATTTTCACTATTTTCTAATCTGTCGAAAACGGTTTGGAAAAGTTGGCGTGTGTAGTACATTTTTCAAGTTTGAATGACTCCTTGGTCCAAAGGTTGTATTAATGTCGAGCAGTTAGGAGGAAGTAAGACAATTCTCACATTTAGATTTTGTATTCTTGAATACTATATATATAGAGAGAGAGGGAGAAAGAGAAAATTTCATAAAAATTCGTTGGTTGGAAAGAAAGAAAATGTTTCATCCTGGTTTAGCTTACCAAAAAAAGGAACTTTTTACTGCTGCGGATATTGTGCAGCACAGCTTCATTGTGCAAAATTCAATATCATATTTAGACTTAGGAGTCAGCCGAAGCCACGAGCTCGTCAATTGTGCTTGGACTGGAAAATATTTTCCTTCGTACTCTCATTCTAAAGAAGTATTAATTACCGAAGAAAAATGTAGAAAAATTCATGGGGACCGGAGAATTTTGTATTATCTACATTTAGACTTACCTGCTTCAAACGAATTCAGCTTGAAACATAGTTTTTACCCTAATAATTTTAGAGAATGGCACATCCCAGCCTTGCCAATTGGTGAAATATGCGTAGAAAGCGGCTTTTATGTTTGTAAACTGTTTGACTTCCTCGAGTATGCCTGTAAGAGGAAACACAACAAATTAAAAATTTTAAAATGGCTGATAAATTTGGATGCAAAAATTGATTTTAGATTTCCTACATATTTTCCTTTGCCTGAATTCATCATCAGTTGTATTGCTGACTGCAGTCTTCAAGGATTAATTGATTCCGCATTGTTCACTAAATGTTTGATGACGTTGGACTTCGAGAAATGGATGCGTTGTAATAATAAGTCTGAAAGATTCGTCAGTATACTCTATCAAGTTCATCAGGCAAGAAGGAAACAAACGATGTCCTGGTGTTGTGAATTCATCGTGTATGGCTTTTTCGATGCATCATTCAGATACGCAAGGGAAATTATGAAGTACCTGGACAGCCCTAAATTTTGTGATCCTTGGAAGAGACTTTGGCACTTGCAATTACTTATGAATTCAGGTAAGCATATTATATTCTTTTACTTTTAATACTATATCTGTAATATCTAGATATCTGAAAATGATATTTACATTTTTTGAATGAAAAGTTAATTTTTATGTATGCATATATATAAGAAAGATATTGATTATAATTTAAAAATTAGATTAAAATGTATATTATTGATTATTTTATGTGGATATCAAAATTGAAGCAATATTTTTTTTGAGGATAATAAAGAACTTATCAGAAACATCATATAAACTTAAGCCTTAAATTATATTTTTTCAACCTAAAGTTACATTTTCTTAAAATATAAATCAAAGGTAGTTTCAAATTTATAATTTGTAGTTGTAATGTCAAGTACAAACATAAAAATGTTACATTTTAATTTTCAAATTTTGAACTCAATGTCGTGATATAAAACATTAAAATCTACCTATAAATAATATACGACTTTTAGTGATGTTTTTTCTTAAAATTATTTTATAATTGGATTGAAAAAATTTTAAGCGCCGAATCGAATGTTGCTGCATGTTCTGAAAATTAATTTAGTATCTTAATTTTCTTCATGTTATGTGGTTGCAAATAAATTGTAAATTCTATTTTATAGTTTATAAATATAAAAAAATGCATTGTTTGTGTATTTTTTTATATGTCAAAAATGTCCTCTTTAACTTGAAGGTTTTATAAGTGTTGCATTTCTTTTGTTGCCTGTGCGTAATATTCTACACATAGATATCAGTAATTTATCATCAGGCTCCCTGATAGATTGCTGCTCACATGAAGGGTGATATGTTCTTTTGAAGGTTTAAACTCCTGATCATGCCTTTGATTTTTCGAAATGAAGGTCCTAGATGGTAATTGTTTTCCAATATAATGCCGTCTCATTGGCGTTAAAAATCTGATCAGGTGAATAACCTCCTTCATTGATAATTCTAGCTAGTTCCAGCTTATAATTTTCGGCAGCCACGGCTTCTGCTGAGGCCTGTTCTCCTTGAAACTTAATATTATGCAATGCGTACCTTTTTCATTTTTCAAACCATCCTTTACTCGCGACAAATGATAGATTTCTATGCCCAATATTCCTTAAATGTTCGTAGATTTTAAGTGCTTTCTCCTTGATAAGATTTCCACTGATAGGAATCTTTTTGGCTATACAATCTTCCAACCAGATAATTAACGCCCTTTCCATTTAAATCATATTAGAATTTCGTGTGAGAGTAACACGTTTCGCACCTAACGGACAGCCATCTGACACAGTTTTTCTTATATTATCTGTATTTTTCTTTAAGGTTCGAATTGCAGATTTATTCAAATTTGTTGATTTTGCAACAGTCGATATTTTTCCCCGCCTTCTAAACGATTCAATATTTGGATTTTATCTTTAAGCGATATAAACTTTCTTTTTAATCCTTTCCTTGTTTCTTTTGTGTTTGACATGATGCAAATCTAGGGTTAATAATTACTTTATTATTATTATATTAGAACAATTGAAGAATATTACTTACAGTATTGTATAATGTTGTCCAATTATAAACCATAAATTAAGCAGCAAAAAAAGCTAAACGAATGGACGGTGCAGACAAAATTTTAGAAAGAATTGGCCACCAACGAGACGTACTGTGAAAGATCTCTGAGACTAAAATCGATGCCGTAAAAGGCTAAGAGATAAGCTTGAATGTTTATATAAACATATCCAGTTAAAACCATTCATTGGGTGCACGGAAAGAACTGATGGGACGTTGTTGAAAGGAAACAGCGCTGTAAGAGTACCGCGTTATATGGAAACCGCGTTCTGAGAGTACCGCGTTATAGGAGGGTTGACTATATACGATTGGATACCATTCACCACACTGTTCTAAGAATGTTCCGGAGTGTTTCGCACTTCTCCGGTAGAGAGCATGTATGTCATTTGACATAAATTCCCTCTTCATTTAAGGCGTCGGAATTTATCTATTTTATATTATTACCGTACAAAGTCCGTTCATAATTACCCGATTTGTCATATGGATCTTCCGGTTGGTCTTCGTAAACTATATGATACCCATCCTTCTCACATCCTTCCATTCAGTGAGAGAACCAAAATAATACCATGCGATTCGGATCTTAACGATGTTCATGACTCTTTTATTACCTTCCCACCTTGGGATATCCCTCAATTTTCATTTTTAAATCCCTTCACTGGAACCGATAAATCATCAAATCCTCCGATAATTTTCCAGCTACTTTTTCTGTATCATCGCTATCAGTATTCTTCTTTTATGCCAGTTTTCACGGATGGCTCAAAATAAGATGGACATGTTGGTTGTGCCATTGTAACGACGGCGTTTTCAAGAATCAAACTTCTATTTTCTGATGTTTTGATGAAGGTGGCAGTTTTAGTCACACATATTCTTCTTGGCAGGAGACATGGAACCTTCAGATTCAAAATAAGCTGTGTTCTATAAAACCTATCATTGGTTTGTGACCTGTTTTACCTATACGTGAGATGGATGCAAAACTGACTCGTCTCCATATAAGACACACTCGCCTTACTCACAGTCATCTAATTCTAGGTGGACGCGTGCCCAGCTTTTATTCTCATCGTATTCATTTCTTCCATTCACTGTCTTTAACTTTAGCAGACATGGTGAGTGAAAATTACCACCCGAATATTTTTAACTTTTTAAAAGCTATTCAGCTTTATATTCACATATAGAAAAATTTGTTTAATTTTTAATACATTTCATAATTATTTTCGCATTCTCCTGTTTTTGAATTATTTTATTTTTCATGAGCTGAAATTTCAAAACTTTTATCTCCCCTTTGGCATTACCATATTTTATGCGTATTTATCTTGTGCTGCTTGATTTTACTTTTTTTAATCATATATTCTTATAACCCTACTATTTGTTTGGCGCAGCATGGCCATATATGGCCCTTGAGGCAATAAACATAATACGAACAAAAAACATTGGTTTGTTGAATTTTATTTAAGTTTTGATCAATTTGAATTCTTTTTTTTCGAGTGTCAGTAATTAATGAACTTTTACTTTTTCTTGAATGTTTTTTAAATACCGTCTTAATGCATCGGCTTGCGATTGGAATTTTTAACCTTGCCTATTTTTTAACCGGAATAACTTTTTTTTTTAATATCTTCGAAATGCTTCTTACCATTTGATTGGCGCAGCATGGCCAGATATGGCTTTTGCGACAGAAAACCTAAACAACCATCCAATCGCATCATGATTTCCCGTGTCATAAACAGAGGCTAACTTTACGGTGAGTGATCCACATTCTTCTGAATATTTCAAATAGAGTTGTACCATTAAAATTCAATTAAAGAGATTCTACGGTTAAATCCAGATTGTGGAAAAAAGATTTTCTACAGTCATAGTATATAATTTCTAAATATATTTAGAATAAAAGAGCTAAATACTCATTTCATCGCTCTTAAAGGAAATGATAAATTACAAGGAACGATACGAAGAATGGACAGGTAATTGGGAATGAGCAGATTATCTTTGAATGGCAGTAGAATAAATGCACCTCTCTCCCGTTTAAAAGTAAAAGCAAAAAAAAAAAATCCCTTGCATAATATTTAAACTTTAAGAAATAGAATCAAATTTTTTCAGTAATTTTTTTTAAATGACTCTTCAAAGTGTTATGAGCTGTTATTTCAGAGTTTATTTATATAGATAACAAACTGTAAACATTTAATATATTATGCTTATTAAAATGTAATAAATTTTTATTTAAATATAAAAAAAAATTATTTCCAGAGTAGTGTTCTGGTTTATTAATATTATCTAAAAAATAATACAGTTCCTAAAGCGAAGACATTAAGAGATATGTGGGTGCATAAAAAATTCCAGATAAATTGTCATAATTTACTAAAACTTTCGAAAATTAAAATGGCAGAACAGGACAGGATAGATAATATTTGCTATAACAAGATATTCTTCTGCTAATTGATATTTACTATCAACAAATACTGAAGGTATGTATGTAAAATCAACCAAATCTGAGCCTGTTTTCCTTTTCAAATGTCTGTTACTTGACCACATTTGTTGCTAAACAACAAGTAAATATTATGGAAAATAGAAATATTTGATGGATATATCAATAGTATTGAAATTTGTTACTAACATTTGATATAATGATATCTTTATAATAACAAAATATTGATAAACGAAACATTATTTTCTAATTACCGG